>QLTV01000193.1:393598-426462 GCA_003457575.1 Thermophis baileyi | reverse complement strand
TGTCACCTGTCCTGTTAAACCGCTGTATGGTCTTGGCCAACGTGCTGCAGCTCAGTTTCAGGGTCTTGGCAATCTTCTTATAGCCTAGGCCATCTTTATGTAGAGCAACAATTCGTTTTTTCAGATCCTCAGAGAGTTCATTGCCATGAGGTGCGATGTTGAACTTCCAGTGACCAGTATGCGAGAGTGAGAGCGATAACACCAGATTTAACACACCTGCTCTCCCTTCATACCTGAGACCTTGTACCACTAACGAGTCACATGACACCAGGGAGGCTACTTGGGCCCCATTTGGACATTATCACTTAGGGGTGTACTCACTTTTGTTGCCAGCAGTTTAGACATTAATGGCTGTGTGTTGCGTTATTTTGAGGCGATAGCACATTTACACTGTTATACAAGCTGTATACTCACTACTTTATATTACTTTACAACCAAGTGTCATTTCTTCAGTGTTGTCACATGAAAAGATGTATTTAAATATTTACAAAATGTGAGGGGGTGTACTCACTTCTGTGACATACTGTACCTAATAGACCTGGAGTGTCAAACTCAAGGCCCGCAGGCTGGATCTGGCCCGCGGGGTGCTTAGATCTGGCCCATAGGGCCGCCCTGGAAACAGCAAAGGAACAGCCCGTGGTGCCTCTGCCAGTGAAAACGGAGCTCGGGGAGGGCTGCAGGAGGCTATCACAGCCGAAAATGGGGCACAGGGGGCCCCGCACGTGGCCCACCCGAGCTCCATTTTTGCTGGCAGAGGGCTACAGGAGGCGCCGTCGCGGCTGAAAACGGAGCCTATTTTTGCTGGCAGAGCGCTTGACCACACAGGCACCTCCGACACGAGTGACCTGATTTTGGCCATGCCTACCCTGGCCATGCTCACCCCGGCCACGAGGTCAAACACAACCCTGATGCAGCCCTCAATGAAATCGAGTTTGACACCACTGTAATAGACAGTTTGGCATTATAGATGTCATGGAATGCAATAAGAAGGTGGATTCTTAGGAGGGAGTGGGTGTATTCCTGTCAGGCACAAACAACCAGAACCACTTGTAAACAGCTAGAGTAAGCAAATTATCTATCTATGTTACAAGACTCTCCACAGGCTGCTTGCCTTCTCCTGAGAACAATTAGATAAGGCTTCATGTACCTTAGAGGAGGTCAATCCTATACTGCTTGTGTCTGTGCAGTGATTCCCAGCATCTCCAGAGGAGTAAGAGGCAACTCAGTCCAGATATTTTGTGTGGGAGAAAGAAGTTGAAGATAGCCCTCACTAACACTTTACAAAGTGCACTGTAGATGCAGATAGTGGAGTACTCTCTGGCAAGATTTTGTCTATGGGTGTTAAACAATAAAGATCTCAGCTTGGAAGAATTGCCAGATGTCATTCTTGGTTTTGGGCCTCATATATGTTTAAACATGAAAGCTGGATCTAAACTGAATGCAAAATCATGAATGTGCACTGTGGTTTGAAGTTTCAAATGCACAGGAGAGAAAGCATGGGGTGTTTTTTTTTTTTGGCCAATTTTTGTTTCTCTATAAACTGAACTGTATAACTTTGGTGAGTTGATCCCCATAATCTAAACATTCAGGCATTAGTAAAGTAACGGTTAGTGCAAACAATGGTTTGTCAGTTGCCTTCAAATGGCTGTTTCAAATCATAACAAGTCAACCAGTTTATAACAAGTTTGGCTTCAGATAATGAAGAAAAGAATCTCATGTCCAAATCCAGCTATAACGTTTCCTTTTGTGCCTCAAAGCATTTGAATTTTAAAAATGATATGTAGATGAAAAATAGAAGCCCATTTCTGAAACCAAACGGATTTGGCTCTCGCTAATCCAGGATGAGAGATTGCTTAGAATTATTGCTATACATTGGCTGGATTATAAACAGACATCCAAGATAATGTGAATAATCTATAGGGCTGAATTGGAAAGGAGTCACTGGACAGTCAAGAGCCTTGAACCAGCTTTTAATTTAGGGTTGTATATATGAGATCCATATGTATGTCATCAAAAGTGAGTTTGGAGCTACCTTTCAACTGTCAAGCCTACTCCAAACAAGGAGAGGGAACATGCCCTTTACAGCTGTGAAATTTTCAACAACGTTTTAAGTTGTTTTTTCCCATGTCTTGTAACAAGGAGTAATAGCCCAAAGCATTAGAATTTTAGAGGGGAAAAGGGTATAACATGATTGGTGCAAGAGGGGGCAGGAAATGGGGAATTCTTCTTGACCACAAGGATTTCAGCTCCAACAGACACTGAATGTCACAGAGTCTACTTGCAGTAAGCAATATTTTTGTAGGGTTTTGAGGCTTCATAAACATGAAAAATTTGATGTAATTAGTACTCAACTGCTTTGAAACTCATCAATTTAGTACTTAACGCCTTTTTGATGTGAACATTTTGTGCTGGTACTCATCATTTGTTTCATGCTCAAAGCAAAACTAGAATTTGTCAGTGTCCATTACCTTGTGACTCACTATATTATTCCTTATGGGAAAAATCTGTTTGGTACTCCTTGCTTTTGGTACTCATCGCATCTCCCAGAACCAATTAATGATGAGTACCAAGGTAGCACCGTACTATCCTATTATAAGTGAAGAATTAAAATAGAAAGTTACTATTTGTCTTGTAGGAAAAGTGAGAATCAAGTTACAGGTAGTCCTCACTTAATGACTGATTGTTTAGTGACTGTTCATAGTTATGATTACCCTTCCCAGAACTACTTATGATCTGATTTAGAAGTTTCGATGGCTTCACCCATCTTGTGTGGTCGTAATTTGGGTGCTTGTCAACTGACTTGCATTTCCATCCATTTGCAGAGTCCTGTGGTTATGTACTTTGATTTTGAGAATTTTAGGGTTGGTTTTCAGCATTTGTTTCTGGCAAAAATCACCCACTGGGGAAAATGGGTTTATTTCATGACTAATGGCACTTACTGATCACAGTGTTCATTTAACAACCACTGCAAAAAGATTGTAAAATTGGACATGGTGACAGGATGTCCTGTTTAACAACCACTATGACAATCATAATTCTGGGCTCAATTTTGGTCATAAGTTGAGAACTACCTGTACTATAATCCATAGATAAAAACAGATATCAGAGCCAGCAATTACTGAACTTCATGGAAGTTTCTTTGAGGCATTATAATGAATACTTTATTTAAGAGATACTGTTGACAGACTGTTATTTGGCACCAGAACTTAAGAAACAAAAGATGCTGTATAGAATTTATAAAGAAAGATCTAGTTTGCAATAAGAAGGCTAGAAAGAAAATGAGCATTTTTGTTCCTTACCATAATAAAATTCTCCTTGCTGATACATCATGGGAATTTGTACTTCACTTTCATCATCCTTCGTAAAGGAGAAGGTTCTCGTGTTCTCTGGTCTGAACTGAGACTTCCAATTTCCCTTAAAGTAGATTGCATTGACAATAGCCAAGTGAGTGAGAGCAGTGAAATCCCTTGCCGAGACAAAATCTTTGATCATATCTGTCAGATGAAAAGGGAGAAGAAGCACGTCAATCAGCAGATCCAAATGAGCATTTAGAATAAAAACTTAACCAACTTGCTCAATGAAACCAAACCAACCAACAAACAAATATCCCAAAGCTGCTTTTTCAGGAGGCAACTGGACTTTCTTGTTTTTTCCTTTTGAAGAAGTTTCGCTTCTCATCCAAGAAGCTTCTTCAGCTCTCACAGGATAGTGCGGAATGGAAGGATTTATATTCCTTGCAGACAGCTGGTAATTTGCATCCTTTTAGAGGGTCATTGAAGCACTTGGAGGTTTATCTGTGTCCTCAGGGTCACTCAAGTAGTGCTCCTGATTCCTGTAGTCTGCAATTTTTCCTCTGGAAATCCATTCCTACTCCTACACCATTCAAAGGGTGTTCATCCCAAATTGTATAGCTAAAAGTCGGTAGAGATTCTCAGTCATCCAGGTCATGATTGTCCCAAAGGTGCACCTTTGAGACAACCATGATCTGGATGACTGAGAATCTCTACAGACTTTAAGCAAGAAAATAATTAAAATAATTTCTAGATAAAAAAAATTATGCCCACTTTAAACTACTACTTGGGCAAGGAAGTCAACAAGTTTTGAGCACAGGCAACTTACACCATTTAAGCATGATTAATTCATTCTAAATTTATATCACACTTTTCCTCCAGAGCTCAAATGACATGCATCCGTATTCCATCTTCCATTCAGCCATATCTTTGTGAAATTGGTTGGGCTGAGGTAGTGATTGGCCAATACCAACCCTTCCTTCCTTATAGCTTATAGTTTGCAAACCGATTTCCTTCCTTCCTTCCTTCCTTCCTTCCTTCCTTCCTTCCTTCCTTCCTTCCTTCCTTCCTTCCTTCCTTCCTTCCTTCCTCCTTCCCTCACCTACCTACCTACCTACCTAAATATAGATATGAACTTGTTTATTCTTGACTGAATACTCAGTACCCATATGGATTCAATAATGATTGAATACTCAATCAATTGCTACACTACACTGGCTTTTTTGTCCCAAAACACTGACATGAAAGTTTTACTAACTTAATCAACTAAATCTAATTACAGCTCTGGAGAAGCAAAGTGTCAGTGAATACAAAGTGGATTAACTGCTAGGATAACTGAAAGATGGAACATGGGACAGACTTTGTAACCTTCCTGTATTCCCTTTCCAATGGTCAGTGACAGTGAACCGAGAAGGAATCGGGTGACACAAGAGAATTTGAAAGGCTCCTGCTGGCCTTAACAAATGAATGCCAATGGCTTAGCTTCTCATTCTGAGCATTGCTTATAAGAGAAAAAGGTTGTTTAGAAATTCAGTGGAAGAAGCTGTCAAGAGCCTTTGAGATCTGCCTTTGGAGCTTTGTCCATCAATCCAGAACTTGATTGTTAGCTTGTTTGGTCATTTTTTTTTTTTTGCACTTGACCTCCATCAAGCTGTGACAGTAGACTGGATCTCTAAGTCCCTTTGCTCTTAAGACACAGTTGTATTGAGTTTTTCTCATGTGAAGTTGCTGTTCTGTGGGGAAAGATTAACGAATGCAGTGTGCAGGATAACAACAGGCAAGTTCTATATTTGAAAGAGAAAGAGATGGCTTTTGAAAGTCATGTGTTTTTGTCTCTAGGGTCTCTTCACAGCAACAAGAAAAGCAGAGTATGGAGTTACTTTCCAGTTACTTCTTCCAATTCTCATGAGCATATCTGTAGTTGTATTGGAGCACAGATTTAAGAATTGTACAGTTTTTTACAGCTACGCAACTCCATAGGTAGGGTTCGCAAAAAGGTAAGTTTTTTGTAAGTTTTTTGGCTCTCTAGTAGTTGTCAGGATTTTTGTAGAACGAATCTGCCGGCTCTCCTATACCTGAACAGTGAAACATTGGAAACTCCTGGATTTCCTGATCATAGGTCCCCTGTCCTGCTTTGTATCAAAGGGGGTTCAAAAGCTTCAAATCCACTCCCACCACTAAGGGAAATTTCCTATATTGTCAACATAAAACTGCAGGAAAAATATAAGCACCTAGCACTGATGATGTTACCTAGTTTAGGTAATGAAATGTCTGCAAGAAAACAACCAAGCTCAGAGACCACCAAGGACCCCTCAAAACCTCACAGGAGTAGTTTACTATGAAATGGAACTCACTGGGAGAAATTTCCTTAGGAGAATGAACATACTGACTACATGGCCAGAAGTTATATCATACAGGTAGGCATCATGTTATGATTGTGGTTGAGCCTAGGAATTTCCATCATTAAGTTGTGATGGTCCATAAAATGAGGACACCATGTGACCAGACCTGACTTTATGACCTTTTTCATAGTGGTCATTAAACAAAAGCAACAGTTGTTAAGCAAACCCATTGTTTGCTATGGGCTGGGTTTTGCGGGAAGCAAATGCCATTTCCTAGCAAAACATTGTAAATCGTGGTCCCTTGACTTGGGGGGGGGGCACTGCAATTGCCACAAATGCGGGCCAGTTGCCAAAAGACCTAAAAGTGGTAACAAGGCCATGGGGGGGGGGTTTCCAATCAAAACTGGATCATTAAGTGGTCTTTTTTGGGGGAGGAGGGGTCTGTTCTAACTTTGACTGACTGTAGAGACTGTCTATTCTAATCTGGCTGCTGATACAGTTATTCTTTTCTCACTCTATCACATTTTTTATATGGCTAAACAAAATAATCATATAGTTTGCTGCCAGTGAGATATCAATTGCTTTGTATCTCAGGATCTAATAACTATGATAAACCTAATTTAAAAAGTGTTCAGAATCGCCTTACATCCTCTAATCTTAGCAAACTTTAATACTGCAAGGTGGAAGTACTTAGACTGAGAGTCAATGACTCAGATCAAAGGTGAGGTGTAAACACCATGCACACCTGCTGAGAACTCATCTGCACTGAATCAGAGGATAGGTTTTTAAATAAGTATGCATATAAACAGATTATGTCACTGACAGCATGAATGGGAGTTATGAGCTCCCAATTCGCAGATTGGTTTTAAAAAAAAAATTGCAACAAAACAAGTAAACAAATAACTTTTTTTAAAAAAAGCCTACAATCTAAGGATGAAATGACAAATTTAGGAAATAATCTGGACAACATTTTCCATCAATGAGATATTAATCTATATTTTAATGATGTTTTGGAATCCAATGCTAATCAAGTAAAGTTACTAGAAATAATAATAACAAACCTGTTGAGACTCTTCACCATATTGCTCTAGTACTTATAGGTTTATCTACATTTTACTAAAATCTTTTAGACGTGTACCAAAATGCAGAAATTGAAATGGGGTGGGAGGGAAGAGTATAGAAATATCTATATTTTAAACATCAGTCCATCTTTCGTTTTTGAAGAGATACGAATGCTACTATTTCTGAACAGGCCACTGAGCTATATATAATGGACTTATTTTAAAAGTGCAAAGCTTCTTTCACTTGCAGAAACTTGAATTTGATTATTTGGTGATTTTCAGGAGATGTCACAGCTAAGGTCTGATTCTGCTTACACAAACTATTCTACAATTCATTTTCTTGGTTGAACGCTGTTTGCACTAATTGTGTGGTTTCTAAAACCCACATTTGCGCTCTTTCTGGTAGCGCATCATTGGCTATAATATTATTATAGGCAATAAAATACATTCCAAGGTTTATAAACAATGGATATGTAGAGTCATATCATTGGTCTATTTAAGATAGAGAGGTAATAATTTTCCAAGAATTCAGGAACTTTTGTAATGCTGGGAACTGCATGTGAAAACTTGTGCATGTAAACCATGTGTTTTTCCACAGACCTACTGCCATCTCATCTTAATGGCATTGTTCCACTGAACAATCTTTCAGTAATATTGTTTTAAAGTTTTATCAATAGCTTGGCAATGTTTTCTAGCCTTTAAGGTTGGTAAAGTGCTAATAAAGAAAGCGTGCATCTTAGCACTCAATCTGCCAACATTTGTTCAAGGAAGAGAAAGAGACATCTTGCATCTGTTAGAGCCTTGAGAGGCTTGTTAACCTAACATAGCAGCTGCTGTGCACACATTCGGAAATAAATCATTCCAATCAGAATGCATTGTCTGTGACCCGGGGTTTCCAAGGGGAATGGTTTGCATGCTTTTTGGTATAATAATTCTGAGTTTGGAATTCTGCACTGACAGCAATGAATTAAATAACTATATCAGATTTCACAGGATCCATATTGTGCATATGGCAGATGTCCATTTCAAGCGTAGTGCTGCTCCTTTCATTACAGGAAGAGAACCCACCGGTGTCCTGGAGATTATGCTCATCTTCCAATGTTCTTTCATAATGAGCCCCAAACCCTGGATTTTACAAAATTAAAATGTTTGGAGTAACCCTATGTGTGTTTACGTGTATGTGTCGGTGTGGGCATGTATGTGTGTGTGTATATCGGTGTGGGCATGTGTGTATATGTGTGCACACACAAATACATACACATACATATACACACACAGTAAAGGGGTGTGTGTGTGTGTGTGTGTGTGTGTATCAGGCTGAAACATAACAAAGTTGACAAAAGTGAAGGAGGTCTGAATACTTTCTTAATTCAGTGTGTGTGTGTGTGTGTGTGTACACTGTCTGGGCATAAATGGCATACAATGACAACCTACAACATTGAGAATTGGAAAATAATTAGAAACCTACTGTTGGTATGGTTCTCCACCCATTTATTGATGTAGCTCGCAACAGCTATATTTTGACTAAAATCCACAGCTTCAACTTCAGCTTTAAAGTATTTTTTCAGCAGCTGCAAAAATTTATCATTAACGTGATATCCATTCTGCACATAAAGGGAATTGGCAAGCTTCATCACGTAATGGCTATCCTCAGTAGCAGCCATGTCAGAAAGATCTTTTAGGAAGGCAAATTCTTCACCTGAAATTAGAGAAAGAGATTAAAATTGGTCTGACAGAACTGGCAAATATATTGAGAGTTTAACATATCTCACTGCCTTCCTAGGGAAAAAGGATTAATGAGCACTGATATTTCAGTGAAGTCAGGTAGTAAGAAATACTTCATATAATTAACCTTTCTTTGAGAAAAATGAGAGGAAACAACGAAGACAAATCTCCAAAGAGCTTTACAGGCAAAACTCCACTTCAGTATGGTCTTCTTTGGTTGTATTGTCAGGAAGTGCTCATTAAGTGCACCATGACTTTCCTCCTTCCCTTTCCAAGACCTTTAAAACTGAAAGCAGTTTCTACCACTCGGTTGTAGGATAAACCAAAGACTCAAGTTCTCCCCCAATAAGTGAGCTTATATTTTCTAAGGTTTACAGTATGTAATTCCACACAGGGTACATTCTGGAGCCTGCCTAATCTGCAAATAGCACTACAGTTTACAACTCTTGAGCCTGATTATTAATATTCTTTGCATTCAGGAAGACATGATGGTGGTATCAACTGTCCCATGTCACCTTCCCTTTGCCAGAGTTCTTTTAATTTGTCTCATTCACCCTTTCCTCCAATACAAATTCCAGGTAATATAAACTACTACAGACATCTATGTAATTTTCAGCAGGCAAACTGAATGTTATTAGACTGGGTTGGGTTCAGAGGACAATATTAGAGTTTATTTTTCATGCAATCAGTGTTCTCCACTCTCAACTCCTTCCTTCTTCAAATCCAAGATTTGGATCCTGGATATTGGCTATATTAGTTTGAAATGCGCTATGGTAGGGGTCACCATGGAACAAGGATAACAGATAACATCTTTGGGACGCTGACAGCCAAGAGGTTATTGGGGCCACATAACACATATGTGATATGAAACTGTTTTCATCTGCTTTCTATCTTAAAATGGCCAGAAACTGTGCATTTTAGAGATGCAAAAAGGAATTTCATGGTTGCCTATGACCCACTCCCTGGTGTATCTTTAATCAGCCCTAAGTGTACATGCACCAAAATTTGGGGGAATCAAATTGGATTCTGACTTCCTAAAACTGAACTCCATCTTCCTAAAATTGGGCAAAACGTTATCACACAATTTCATGTATTCATAATTATGTTTTTATATCTGTTATCTAATACATGCCTGATGAAATAAATAAATAAAATAAAATTCCCCCCAGCCCGAATCAAATTATTTTCTTGTCAGGAAAGATGAAAGAAATACTTCTTGACTTTCAATTATTTCTTTCAGCTCTTAAAAGAGTTGGTCATTCAAAGTTAAGATGCATTAAAGAAGCAAAGGCATTCACCTGACTAAAAATAAAAGGACTAAAAATAAAATACAGCTAAAATCTCACTATAAACCATTGACTTTAATGTGTCACTGCAATGTTAATGTACCAGACCCAAAACTTTATCTAGGCCACTATTATGTTGTCATGTTGGCTAGTTCAATGTCTGTATCCTTTTCAATTGGTGTGTATTAAATTAGAAAGAATAAGCTTTTACCCATTGGTCATTCACAGAGGCCTGAAATACAATAGGATATAACTGCTATTGAAATGTTAACAGCTGATAGCCATGTTACTTAAGAGATGCTAATAGGCCTCTTACCTTGTCCTTTTAAAAAAACAACAACCATATAACCATAATTTTTCTTCATATATTTTCTTTTTAATTTTTTAATTGTTAACTGCCCACAGTTAACTGTGAAGCCTTAATTTTTTTACTGGGTGGTGGGACTTGGGAAAAAACCCTCTCTAGATGCCTTTTATTTATATTGCTTTTTAAAAGTTTTCACGACTGCTAATTTCCCCCATCACTAACCTTTAATCTATTTAAGTAAAGCAATAATTTCAAAAAAATAATACAAAGTGAATTCACTACACTGTTTTCCCCAAAATAAGACATCCCCTGATAATAAGCCCAATCGGGCTTTTGAGTGCATGGCAATAAGGCCAAGCACTTATTTCAGGGTTCAAAAAAATATAAGACAGGGTCTTATTTTTGGGGAAACACGGTAGAAAGAAATAGTTGTAATTTAGGATACTTTTATATTATTACAAGTCGGCTATCACATTTTCTCACTGTGATCAAATTTCTGTATTTACATTTTTTTGGTTTCATTTTTTTTTTTTACAGAAATGTATAGGCAAAGTATCTCTCTACAAGGGAAAAAAATGACTAGCTAATAGAAGCAACGTGCTTCATCTGACAATCATCAGTTTTTATAAACATACTTATCTGTCTTTAGGTTTCCTGCTTTTAATAGGAACTTTATGATAAATATTTATTCAGATCTTCCAGCTGTTTAAAATTTGCTATATTATTCTACAAATTTCTACTTAGCTCCTTTAAAGATTTCTTGAAACGTTATACAGTACTAATGATGTTTACTCTAGATGTAAACACTGGATTTTTATAATATGAACTACTCAAAGGGTGACCTCCCCTATTCCTGGGGTGTGATACAGATATACTTGTGTGTGTGTGTGTGTGTGTGTGTGTGTGTGTGTGTTTAAAATAAAACTTACGATTTTATATGGCAGTCAATTCTTATTTCCCTCTCCCCCGAAGGCTATTTTCTGAATATAAATGTAGGACAAATGATGATCAAAATTATAGCACAGTTTTCTCATTAAATTTGTTTGCATTTCCTTTTCAGAACAAAAGCCCTTTGCTTGATTCCCTGGAATTTTCCAGTTGTCTATTCCAACCTTCAATCAGATGCTCAAGAGAATTATGTCAGTTCTTTTCCTTTTTTTAGATCTAGTACCTCTATTTTTCTCCCTGCGTTTTCTCCTTTGGCTTTGCCTCGGGACACCATATGACTAAACTTCTTCTCTATTTTCAATGGAAAAAGAGAAAGTGTGTCTGACCTCATAAGTATGTGAACAAGACCTGTTTATGAATATGAATTGAGGATGTCTGCAAATTGCTGGGTCAGATGTGCTCTGTGTCCAAACTAACAGCTTGTGTCAACAGATGCAACATAGTGAAACAAAAGATTGTCACAGAACATACATTAAACTAAATGTCATTTTCCCTTTTAATATTAGGGTCTCATCTTCCTATGCAAAAGATCACATTTCTAGCAATATGAAGATTCACCTAAAGCAACAGATCATCACTCTTGCTCAGAATCTTAATAATGATAATGATAATGATGATGATGATGATGATAATAATAATAATAATAATAATAATAATAATAATAATAATAATAATAATAATAATAAAAGAAAACAGAGCAGTTGCCTATTAAATATATGATTGACAGAGAAAGAGATAAAGTTCAAGGAGATTTAATTATACAGAAGCATAATTTATGAAGTCCTTGGTGCTTTTTGAGCTTGACTTGCAGACATTTCATTACCCTAGTAGGTAATAGCATCAGTATATATATCATCAAAACAGCGGTGCGGGGTGGCCTAGTGGTGAAGTTGTTCGCCTCCTATTCGGAAGGTTGAGAGTTCAATCCTAGGTAGTGGTAGATGTTTCTCTCCTAGGGCGCAAAGAAAAAAATATTTGCTGCGAACTCTGTGTGGCGTCAGGAAGGGCATCTGGCCAGTAAACGCTCAGCTCCATCCAGTCGCCACGACTCTATCCTGAATTAAGGGATTACAGGGTCATGAAAAGAGAGTAGTAGATAATATCATCAGTGAACTGATATTACTAGTTGGATAATGAAACCTCAGCAAATTCAAAGAACACCAAGAATTCCATAGTTCAATCCTGAGCTAAATATTGTCTTTCTATTAGATGCATCATAAACATTAAGTACCTAGACTTATTTTTTAATTGACTTGAAAAATATTATTGAAGCATGTTACCATTTTTCAAACCTTCATAGCCCATGGAGTGCTGAATTTCTTTCAGGGTGGAACCGTGAGCACCGAGCTCCACCATCCCCATCGTTATTGCTATTCCCAGCGGGGAGAAAATAATATTTTCATCTTCTCCTGTAGCTCGCAGCTGATTGTAAACATTCACAGAAAATTCTGCAATGGTTTCATCAGGAAAACTGGTGCTGAAGGCTTCGCTGTGCAAAACAAGAAGCAACAGGAGTCCAAGAACAAACATGGTCGAAGAGTTTCAGATCTGCAAGGCAAACAAGAAGGATAGAAAATGAATCTTACATTGTGCACACAGGATGGATTAGTGGGATCATTAAATCAATATGTGCCTAGTGTGAAGGAAGGACGTTTTTCTGGATTTTAAAAAAGCTCCCCACTGAGGAAAAAAAAAAGTCACTCAAAAAATGGAACTCAGAAAAAAGAAACACTGTTCCAACTAGTGGTTTGGTTCCTTCTTACCAGGGGTGGGTTCCTCCCGGTTCGGACCGGTTCTCCCGAACCGGTAGCAGCCCGCTGGTGACGTCACAATGACATCACCGAACCGGATTGGTCGGTGCCGGTCCGTGGGGGCCGCCATCTTTTTTTTTAATTTTTTCAATTTTTTTTTCCTTCTGAGCATGCCCAGAAGCCGACTTCCGGCACTGTGCATGCGGTTGCCATCTTTTTTTTGGCTTTTTTTTTTAATTTTTTTCGGATTTTTTGTATGCGCGCACGTGCGAAGTGTGTGCGCGCCCACGAGGTGCGCCCACGTGGCGCGGGAGGGAGCAAACCGGCAGCGAGGTAAGTTGGAACCCACCCCTGCTTCTTACCATTTTGTCATTTAAAAAAATGGGTATTGCCCCATAGGGAACAATGCTTTTCCATCACCAAGGATAGGGCTTAAAGAAAAGATTAGCATCATCTCTTCTAGCTACAAAGGAAGATTTAAGACTTTTCCTGTCCCCCTTGTCTTTGTTTTTAGTTTTCTGCTTGTCTTCAGAGGAGACACGGTGACTTTTTTTTCTTTTTTGGGGAGTTAGAACCAAAGAACATGGAATAAAATAAGACACAACACAGTAAGAGGCAATGAGAGCTGCATATATTCTAGTGCCAGGATAAAGGGAAATGCTGCCAAACAAAAGCTTGGCTGATCAGCACACCAAAGATAACCTGTAGCTTAGGGGCAACATGGCAGCCAAGATCAAATCTTGAGAGACCTAAATCAGAGAAGCTTTTCCAGGCTAAGCCAACCCATGAGCCGGAAGCAGTGGGCAAAGAGGAGGTGGCAAGTAGTATTGTCTGCAAGCATTTCTGCATGCATCAAACTTCCAAAGCATTAGACACTGGGTGGTACCACCTTGGATTGCTTCCTCTCTTCCAGCTGACTATGCATGCACTGGATGATTCCAAGTGTGGGGAACCAGGACTAGGTGGCACCAGCAGTGCAAATCCTCTGATTTCTGGGATTGTCCTGCTTTTTCTGGGCTAAGAAGGTAGCACTCAAGTCCTCCAGGCTTGATAAGAACATAGTAATGAGATTTCCCTTTTTCTCATCATTACAATGGCAGATGGAACACTGGATGGATGTTATGGTACACTGGGAAAATGATGGGAGGAGAGGAATAATATGGGTTACTCTAGTAAGGTTTACCATGATGGCTCAGAACCCCGAGGAGAACAAGATTCATTGGTGACTCAGGGCTTCTCAGGTACACCATGCTCAGGTCTATGCATATATAGTAAAATATGGGACCCTCTTAAGCAAAGTATTTATTTATTTATTTTATTTTATAAAATTTATATGCCGCCCAACTCCCGAAGGACTCTGGGCGGCTTACATCATAAAAAAATAAAACATATAAAAACAATTTAAAAAAAGAAAAAAAAGAAAAAAAACAACCATCTATATTTAAAATAAAACATTCACACAACCATGCATGGGCCAATCAGAACCACTATTGGCCCCAGGCCTGCCGGAAAAGCCAGGTCTTAACGGCTGTACGGAAGGCCAGTAAGGTGGGGGTAGTACGGATCTCGGGGGGAAGTTGGTTCCACAGAGTCGGAGCGGCTACAGAGAAGGCCCTCCCCCGCGGTTCCGCCAGCCGGCACTGTCTGGCCGACGGGACCTGAAGAAGGCCAACCCTGTGCGACCTCACTGGTCGATGGGAGGAGTGTGGGATAAGGCGGTCACGCAGATAAACTGGTCCTGAGCCATGTAGGGCTTTAAAGGTAACAACCAAACACCTTGAATTGTGACCGGAGCGCAATCGGCAACCAGTGCAGCTCGTGAAGGATGGCACTCATGTGGGTGTAACTCTCCATGGTTGAGTTATATGCTGTACCAAAGCAGCCTATGGGGAACAGACTATTTCAGAGTAAGCAGAAAGAGAGAAAAGTTCATCCTCTTATTCTCACAAGTTCACCAAGGGAATCATATTCCACATATGATGGGAAAAAAAGATTTTCTTCACTGGACGGGAAAGAATTCTGTGCAACGCCTTCTAGCTAGAAATGACATTCTTCTCTATCAAGTCCATCTTTGGTGATCAGAATGACATTTTGTAGGAATTCCAACTTCTGTTCTTCATCACACAGGGCAGCATTTGAGAATCAACAGAGTTCATTCCAAGCCGCTAAATTTGTAGTTCTTAAAAACCCTTAGGTCTTCAAAATACAAGACAACTACTTTCTGCATTATTTTTCCAAAAGAGATGAATACTCTCATAAAATGGTTGGAGGAATGCTAGAGACCCTCTGTGAATAGTCCTTATGTCATATGCACTATTTATTACTGACATTTTAAAATCATTCTATTCCACGACTTTTCATTTTATAGAAATAGATATCTCTTGCATTATTTTTATATGCAACTTTATTAAATTTTCCCCCCAAAACCCCATAAAATACAAAATGGCAAAGAAAAAAGATAGAGGGAAATGGGGGAGGGATCATGAAAAAAAGAAAACTGGGGATGAAAACAAGAAGGGAAAAAAAAGCTATGCAGAAAAGAATAACTTTTGACTTTCTTCGGTACAGATACAAGCATAAAATGCAATGATCCTTTGAATTAGAATAAGTCATAACACACAGTACTGCTATAATCATAAATAAATCTAATCATCAAATCCCAAGGTTAAAGTTTCATTTCTTTCAGTTTCAAGCAAAAAAATCCATGTGGTTTCCAAATAGAAACAAAGTTAGAGAAAATCTTTTCTTTAATCAAAGCGTTCAATTTCGCCATCTCTGCCAACTCCATTAATTTCAGTATCCATTCTTCCATTTGTGAGTCCATCTGTGCATATAAAGAAGTCTTACTGCTGTTGACATACTGTGTAATAAGAAAAAAAGTTCCATTTTTTTCTGTTTGTCCATCAAATTTAAAAGAAAAGCCTGTTATATCAACTTTCTTGGTTAGCTTAGTGGGATATAAGATTAATACATAAAATAAAATGGGATACTAGAACTGACTGAAAAATGATAATTAATGGAAAGAGCCTCAACAAATTGGGTCTAAGTGAATAAAATATAAACTAGGTCTAGATCAGGGGTGTCAAACTCATGGTGTCACACTGTCGTTACGGGATGTATTGTGACTTTTTTCCCCTTTGCTAAAACGGGGGTGGGCATGGCCACATCCGGCCCACGGGCTGCGAGTTTGACACCCCTGGTCTAGATGAATATGAGAGCTACAGTCACATGACTGATATGATTTTACAACCTTTTATGTGGCAGTCGTAAACCAAATGCCATGGTCAAAAAGTGAATGCTGCAGTCATAAAGTGAACCAAACCGGAGACGCCTATTTCCGGCAAAACATGGTCACATGATCACAGGTGTTGCAAACAATCGTAAATGCAGACATTTTGCCAAGCTGCTACGTGACTGGCTGGGGGGACCATCAGAATTTCAGATTCAGATCATAATTCCCTGTTTTTGGTCGGTCATAACTTCAAGTGGTCACTAAGCAACCAGTCGAAAGTCAAGGAGTTCCCACATTGTGGTGTGGTGGCTAAGGCACAGTACTAGAAGCAAGGGGATCCAGATTCTTGTCCACCCGCAACTCTGGAAGTTCATTTGATAGTGTTGGACCTGCCAGTGTCTCTCACAGAATTGCTCTTATGGGGAATCTACCACATAGGGTTTTGTGGGGAAACCCAATAAGAAGGAGCCATGTATACACTGCATTAAACTCTTGAACAAAAGGTGGAACAGAAATCTAACAAATATATAAATTATTAAGTTAATGTGGTATTCAAGCAGTAGCAGCTCGAATCTTGCATCCCCACCAGTTTTAGCCTATCTTTTGTGGACGTAAGTATCCTAATAGAAAGCAGAAAAGATGGAAAGATGGAGCTGTCCCAAAACATATTAAAAAGACGTATAATGATATTTATTCTGTGACACTACTGAATGGATTTTTTTCTTTGTAAAGATATACTTACCCATCAGAAAAAGGTCTTAACCAAGTCACATTCTTTCCTCTATAGCAGAATGAGGACAGGGAGAATTCATGGATAGGTTTCCAATACCCCAAGCATCTGGGCCAAATCGTAGTTCTGAAAGTGCAGAGATGGCTGTATCTTCAATTTGGGTATGGTTCATTTATGCCTATTTACCAGGACATGTGTATTCTTCTCTCCAGTGACCTTTTGCAATCATGACACTTAACATTTATATGGTGTATCTTATTAGCAGGCTGTTCCACAAACATCACCTAATTAAATATTGTGGCAGCTCAGAGCAGTGTATAATTAAATGTTATTAAACCCATTTTATAGGTGAAGAAGCATCAACTAAATAGGCTGTTCTGTGTATTTTAGCAATAACACTAAAGACCACTTTTTTCTAAACAGGTTTTCTTTTTTTTTAAAGAAAAAACAATAGAACAAAATTCTATTCCTGAATCATATGAGTTCAAGCTGCAGACAGGATAAATGGATGGTTGAAAACTACCATATTATGGAAACTATACTAAGACTCATCTCTCCTAACAGCTGATTTACCTTTGTGGAGAGCTTTTCTTTTCCAATTTGAAAAGAAATTTTCCTGTTAAGAGCTGCACAGTTGAGAGAACAGTTTTACCTCCGCGGTACCAATCTTTGTGAATTAGGCTTAACAAAACCTTCATTATTCATATATAAAATACGTAGATGTCATTCAGCAATACTATTCTGCTGATGGTTTACAATGGAAAATAATATAATATAATAAAAAAGCACTTTGGCTGCAATAAACAACGAAGTGGATTTGGTTGTTAGTGTCATATGCCTGAATCTGTTATTCTAGTTTGGAAATCATGGTTTCTAATTTAGCAGGCTGCAGAAAGCCAGTCAATTCTGTTTCATCCAATAAGCCATAGTTAAACTGTGTACAGGTAGTCCTTGACATACGACCAAAATTTCTGTTGTTAATTTCTCACTCATTTCTTAAGTGAGTTTTGTCCCGTTTTATGACATTTTTTGCCAAAGTTGTTAAGTGAATCACTGTAGTTGATAAGTTAGTAACCTGGTTGTTAAGTGAATCTGGGTTCCCCATTGACTTTGCTTGTCAGAAGGTCACAAGAGGATGACATGACTCCGGGACGCTACAATGGTCATAAAGATGAACCAGTGGCCAAGCATCTGAGCACATGATCATGGGGATGCTGCAAAGGTCGTAACTGTGAAAAACTGTCATAAGTCACTTTTTTCAGTGCCGTTATAACTTCGAACGGTCACTAAATGAACTGTTGTAAGTCGAGGACTACTTGTAGGGCTTAATGTCACCCAGCCAATGCCATGCAACTGTACAATAGACATTCCCAGCAGAGAAAATAAAAGCAAGTCCCAAACAAATATACAAAGTATTTAGTGGCTAAGAACACTGCTATTTTAAAGCCTCAGAGAATTAAAAGAACTTTATATGATACCAAAATACCTAAAACTATGTCACATGAGCCAGGAGCAGCATTTCCCAGCCATGGTGCTACCATCAAAAGGAACACTGTTCTTCCATCTTTGTGTGGAAGATTTACATTGTAGACCACCATATATACCAGCAACAGACATTACTTTTCTTTTGGGAGACACCTACCTTTAAAATATCCTACCTCCATATTTGAAAGATACCACAATTAATGCATTTTTAGATGTTTCCCAAAAATTCTTGTTTTCAACCAGGTCTTCTTTGTGGGAAAAATGGCCTGTGGACATCTAGATACATTAAAATGTTCAGTGTTTTAGGCTTTAAGGTAAATTTAAAACTTTATCGGTTGCTAGAGTTCTTTTTTTTTGGGCACAATGGCTAGCAGTTAAAGACGCTGACCATGTCAGCTGGAGAGCTGACCGCCTGGGTTTGAGACCCAAGCTCTGCACACTGGAGTGAGCTCCCGTTATTTGCCCCAGTTCCTGCTCGCATAGCAGTTTGAAAGCATGGAAATGCAAGTAGATCAATAGGTACCACTTCAGTGGGAAGGTAACAGCATTCCATGAGCCTTTGGCGTATAGTTTTACCTTTACCTTAAACTGTCTACCGTGGACCTTACACGTTTTTTAAGAGGTCCCTAAGGGGGCGTGCATAAGCGCACCAGCGTGCCTACCGTCCCTGTCCTACTGTACCCATTTGTATGTACTCATTTTATGTGTTTATGGCTATGTTTTGCTTCTTTATATCCATTTATTTGTGCCATTTTTTCATGTGTCCTGTTTCCTTGCACTTGTTGACAAACAAACAAACAAACAAATAAACAGTCATGCTGGCCACATGACCAAGGAAATTGTCTTCGGACAACATTGGCTCCCTCAGTCAAGAAACAAATATGAGCACTGTGGCCTAGAGTCAAATCTTTACTTTTTAAGGTACTGATAGCTACATTATTTATGGCACCTGGCACAGAATGCCATCAAAGACCGTATGCCGTTGTTCAGTGAGATGGGTTCCAAACTAGAACATCTGAGTTCAAGTCCCACTGAAAACAGGCAGTCAGGAAAGGAGATTGCAAACAGAGATATATTTAGGATGGGTAGAAAAACATTTTGTAACCCAACAGGCCATACTTTGGGGTCGGGTAGGGAGATGCAAGCTTCTTGTCATCCCTGGTTTATAAGAATTAGGATTCATTTGGAAGATAGTCATCTGGGAATACAGGATGTAAAAGTATTCATTTAATCTCAATGATATCTACTATCTGATTAAACTTACATTGCAACCAAGTCAGAAAAATGCATGAGCTCTTAAACATTCCTCTCAATATTGTATAGAAAACGTGTTTCCCTTTTACTCAAGAGGTTTACATTATAGAGTTGGCATGTAGAAGTCACTAAATCGAGTGATGTTGTTATACTCACTATGACATAGCATCAACTAAAAATCTAATCTCTGCAGGACAACCAAAGCTATTCTTCAAAATTGTGTTGAATTACCAAGGTTGCATCTTCAATTACTATGTCAAATGTTATCAAGGACTACATACTTGTTATTTAATATATTAATTCAAAGCCATATGGCATGAAGGCTGAATGAAAAGTAATGCCAGCTCCTTAATTTTAATTTAAATGGGGGAATTTAACAGGAAAACAATCCTTGAAAGGAGCTCTTTTGCTACCTATATTTAGTTCTCCACATAATTACCACTATTCAGTACATAATTCTGCTATGATGGACAAGTTTCTTAAAGCTGTCACAAAAACAACATCATCATCAAAAACCCAAACACTGTCTGTTCAACCAGATCTGATGTACCTTGCTGTCTCTTTATTTAAGTCAAACAGATGCCTACTGTTTCCCTTCAATTTTGGGAAAACATGGAAGTCACACAAAACCAGGTCTGGATTGTATGGTACAATTGGGTAAGGCAGTGAAAGTCAACTGCTCAATTGCTTCTTGAGTGGTTTGTCAGATGGCATCTAAGCATTGTCATATTACAGCGTTTTCCCCCTTTTGCTTCGAAATTGACTACTCTTTGTTTCAGTGTTTTGAGACATGCACTCTAGCACTCCGAATTGATAATACTGCCTGTTTTAAGGAAATCCATGTGAATAATACCAGTTGCATCCCAAAGAATGCAACCATGAAATTTTGTGCCCTAAGACAGGGTTTTGATCCCCCACCCTTACAGGTAAAGCTGTGTGATGATATTCTATGGATTGTATCTGAAAAGGTTAAATCATGGACCAATCATGGACCAACTGGACCAAGTTTTATTAAAACTGAAACGTTTCGTTACTCATCCAAGTAACGAAACATTCCATGGAATGGCATTTCATTTCATTTCTGGGTCATAATAATGAGTCCATATTTTGTTGTCTGTGAAGAAATTCCTCACCTTCATTTTCATAGCATGACAATTGCTGGCAAATTTCAACTCTTGAAGCTTTCATCTCTTCTGCATGAAAGGAACTCATCTTGAACAAACCTTTTAGTATTGAAGAACATCAATTATGTGACCCACACATTCCTGTGACATGCCAAGCTTGACAGCAACTTCCCTTTGAGTGATCTACTGATTGTCCTTAATCACTTCATCGACTTTTCTCATGTGAAATTAATCACTTGCTGTCACAAGCCATCCACTTTGTTCTTGATCACGCAAATCAGCTCTGCCCCATTCACTATCCTTATTTTTTATTTTATTTTTTTGGCCCAGCAATGACCAGTACTCATCCCAAGCCAATCAACACCACAAATACCCTGCATTCAGTGGTGAATTTCAATTGGAAGAATTCCTTCAGCAGTCAAAAATTCAATCATGGCACGTTGCTTAAATATCACAGCTTACATATCACAGCTTTCATTTTATGAATTATAGCAAGAGAACTGTTTCTCACAACCACTTTCTACCAACTGATGTGAAAGAACAGATACAAAAAAACACATCAGAGCACCTTTTGCATGAAAATGGTGTATTAAATTGCATTAAATTGCCATAGTTTAGTTACTTATAACATTAGAGGTATTACTTTTCCTTCAACCCTACTATAGTGGCAATAAATAAAGGAGACTTCTCTATGCATTCATACTGGGAATGCTTTCTTGACTTGGTCACAACCTGTGGAACTGATCCAGTTGCATTCTCTGTAAAACTTCAGAATTCCTAACCTAGTATCCCCAGCAATATATCCCATCCTTTCTAGAGGGTGCATGATTTCCTAGAACGCAGCAAGCTGAGGACGACCAAGTAACTGTGCTGCCAAATATGGTCTTTTGCTTACTATTTGCTACAGCAGGATGAAAACAAAAATGTCCACACTCACAATAAAAGATGCTCAAGGCTCAATTACCTATTCTCCAAAACACCTGAAGGCAGGACAAGAAGCAATGGATGGAAACTAATCAAGGAAAGAATGTCTATGGAGATTACCCATCATCCAGGTCATGGTTGTCCCTTTATTTAAAAGGCAACTAGACTTCTTCATTTTTCCTTCAAGACATTTTGCTTTGCTGAAGAACTGAAGAAGCTTTTTGGATGAGAAGAGAAATGTTTTCAAAGAAAAACAAAGAAAGTCAAGTTGCCTTTTGAAAAAGCACCTTTGGGATCAAAGAGAGAACCAACCTAGAACTAAGGAAAAAATTCCCGATAGTTAGAACAATTAATCACTGGAACGACTTCCTTCCAGAAGTTGTATGTGCTCCAACAACGGAAGTTTTTATGAAGAGATTGGACAACTATTTGTCTGAAAAGGTATAGGTCTGTGATGGCGAATCTATGGCACGCGTGCCAGAGGTGGCACGCAGAGCCCTCTCTGTGGGCACCCGCGCCGTTGCCAGCTGGTCTTCACTGCGCCGGAACGCTGGAAAATGGCCCGAAAAATGGCCTGAAAAACGGCCCAAAAAACAGCCTGAAAACGGCCAAAAAAACGGCCAAAAAAACAGGCCAAAAAACAGGCATGCACACACCGGCCAGCTGGTCTTTGGGTTTCTGGCACTCCGGTGCGCGCACATGCATACACGTTCCGATTTGGGCACTCAGTGCCGAAAAGGTTCGCCATCACTGGTATAGGTTTTCCTGCTTGAGCAGGGGGTTGGACTAGAAGGCCTCCAATGTCCCTTCCAACTCTGTTATTCTGTTATGTAGCATGTCCATAAAAGTCATTTCAGATTTTTCTTGTGAAGATGTGGAGAAACAACTGAGGTCCAACCATCATTACTTTTTTCAAGGATTATAAGAGTAAATCATTGAAACTTATATAGATATCCACATTCATTCATTCATGATTGTCACCTTGAGGAGAGATGGGCAGCAAACAAATCTAATAAGTAAAATAAAAATAAATAAAATAAATTGTGCCGGTTATAATTTGAAGAAAATAAAATAACTAATGACCAGGAGATCTGGATCCCAATCTAGTTGTGCCATCAGATCATTCAGTAGCCATTGGAAAGCTATTCTTTTCAGGCTATATAAAGAAAGAATAACAGTGAACTATCTTCCATATCAAATAATTCTTAGTAATGAGTCTCGACTCAAGTGAAGCTTGTGTTCTTTTACTACTGTTTAGAAAATAAATAAATAAAATAAAAAATGCCTGTTATCTCAACACCATATGTCCTGTCATATTAACCACAATTACAAGCATTTTGCTTCAATAGATGCATGAAAACTAAAACAAAATAATAGGCCATATTTTAGCATAACAGTATGAATACGTGCTCATGTTTTTTTTTAAATAGCTTTATTATCTGAGTAAAAAACAACAACAAAAAACTATACACAAATGCCCACTTAGAGATGGTAATAAAAATAAAAACCACAATAAAGATTGCTTAATTTTGACAAGGAAAAAAGACCTGCTCACACTGTAGCGTATTACCAAGAATCCATGGTTACAGATCTCTAAAATACTTTCATTTCTTTATTTAGTCTATATCCTGCCTTTCTGCTTATATAAACCTTAGATGGTTTGCAATTATAAAACAGAATACAAGTTATTTAAGAAGACAGTACAGTCAATGCAATTCAAGTCATTAAAATCAATTAACAGTGAAAAGAGGATAAAGATTTGGTTTGGCTGCTTTCCTGAATTGTGCAAGAACATTGGGCGGGTGTGAAAAAATTCCACCCTGGGGAATATATGCCATTTCCAGGAAGACACAGGAATAGCCTTCTCTTATATATCACATAGCCAAACCCTAGGCAAAAGGAACATCTTCCAAAGATGTTAGGCAATGTTCAAGGGTACCGACTGCTGATTTAGCAGGGAGCAGTATTGTTGGATGCTATCAATATATTCAAATCAAATATCTTTATTACGGTCTTTGAGCAGCCTTTACAATAAAAAGAGTGCAATGAAAAGAGAGATCACAAGCAATTAGTTATTGGGGGAGGAAAATATTATGACAATAAAACAATATATCTAATTAAAAGTTTTCGCAGTTGCATAACAATGAAGATATTTGACTACTTGATGTATGAGTGTGGGGTTAGCATCCCTTAAAAATAATAAACATATCATTTATCTGTGCAGACCTTGTTTTTGGAAATTTGGGGAATTATTGGGGCATTACAGAAAGGGCACCATATGAGGACATGAGCGAAAGTCTATTTCTCTGGATTAACTAGGGTAAAGTCTCTGCAAATAAAGAGTGCCATGAAATCCTCTTGCCATAGAGCTGATAAAAGTGCTATCAATACATTAAGGACACCTCTTTCCAAAGCTCCAAATAATCTCCTCCATAGTTTCATGTTTATGTAACATGGCAGAGCATCAATGGCAGATAATCTGGGTAGCATAGGGGACAAGGTGGGACAATACCCCTATGTGATGATGGCAGTTCTCCAGCACCATTTTCCATAGGCAACCCATTTGGAAGGAATGGGACCTTTGCAAAACATTTCTACCAAGACCATTAAATGGCCAAGAAGAGTACTTTGGCTGATTGTATTGAACACTGCCAAGAGGTCCAGGAAAATTAGCAGAATTACAACTGCCACCATTTAATGTTTGGCCTTGGTGATCACCAAAGCTATCAAACTGTATCATATTCTTTGCAGAGGTGGGTTCCTGCCGGTTCGGACCGGCTCTATAGAACCTGTAGCGGGAATTTCCCCCCATTCGCCGAACTGGCAGCGATGGCCGGCTGGACACCCCCCCGAACCAGCTGTCTCTCTTGTTTTTTGCTTCTGCACATGCGCAGAAGCTGGGTTTTTAGCACTGCGCATGCGTACGCCCGCACAGCGCGCGAGGAAGCGAACCTGTTGTGGCTTGCCCCTATCCCGTGCAGCTGCTCATGGATCCGGAAGAACAAGAACAGACCATAGGGTGGCAAGAGCAGTCTGTAGCTCCGGCACCGGAGTCCGAGACCGAAGAGGAAGCAGGGCCAGAGGACGATGCTCAATCAGGGCCTTCTGCACCTCCCCAGCAGGAGTTCAGTGACTCCAGTGAAGAGGAGGGGCCTCTGATTGATGCTAGGGCACGCAGGGCAGCTAGCCGGCAAGAGTGGCTTTGCAGAAGGAGGTCTACTCACAGGTAACCCTGCAGGCAGAGGGGCCACGCCCTAAGCCTATATAAGGTTGACTCACAATGGACCATTTTTGCTGGAAACAACGGATGTCTTTACTGGGCTTCTGATTACTCTGTCGGTGCTATCAGTTGGATGAACTCCAGTCCGGGCTCTCGGCCCTTTGGGAGAAACTCTGAACTTAAATGATCACTAAGCCTTGATTAGTGATAAAACCTACGTTAGTTTGGACAAGTGTGTGTGTGTGTCGTTTCTGGGGGTTTGCTACACTGGGTCACAACAGAACCGACAGCAAGGTAAGCCAGAACCCACCCCTGATTCTTTGGTTGAAATAGGTCCAGATAATCAGTTGCATGTGGAATTGTGAACACATCCTTTTCTTGATTGTCTTATCCAAGAATAAAATATTTGAGACAGGACCATATTTGCAGAGTCCAAATTTTCCCCCCAGTAAAGTCTTATATCTGCCTCTTTGAAATAAGTGCAAAGATATCCAATATACTTTTGAGGCAATGATCATCTCCATTTTCCATGGGGACAACACTCTGGTCAATTTGATCTGCTAAGCATGGTAAGCGGAGGAGTGACAATCAACACCCTTTTTGATCGTCTTGATTCTGTGATCAACAACAAAAATAATCCATAAGAACAGCACAAACGATTGCTCATATTACTTCCCTATGAACTGCTTCAATACTCAACAAATCAAAGGCAATTTGACTTCTTGGAAAAAAAATAATGAAAAGTGCTCAACGCAATATATTCATGGAGTAAACCATACAGCATAGAAAGGTATTGTTGATTTGTGCAATGAGAGCAGAGAAGTAGGTTCTCTTTGCTGCATTGATTAGAATTTCAGATGGACTTTAAAAAGAGCTATTTTTTTTACCAGCCACTGATCTGACAATATAAAATAAATCTTACAATTTGAAAGGCCCACTTTTGCTACATAACTTCCTTCTCTCCAACATGTAGGTTGGAGACACCTATTTTTTCTCCTCCCCTCCCAGTTATTACATAAGGATTTACTCCCAGACATTCTTTGTTTCCTAGTCTTTCCCCCTTTGATAACCTATAATACCAAGCCACAATTAATAAAACCAAACAAATGGAACCAATTCCTTCCCCAAAGAGCCCCCAGTCTCTCCCAATGTTCATACATAAAAGTGAATGTTGACCCTTATCCTCATCCGCCTCATCTCCCAAGCCCCATCCTGGGGGTCTCCCAAAGGCAGAATTCCTTTAAGAATGAGATAGAAAATTATTGCATTGCAGCAAAATGGCTTCTTCCAGGCAGAAGTTTAACACGCCAGCTCTACACAGATGGCTGGCAGACTAGTAGTTACCATCCAAGTTTCTCTCCTGTGGCTACTTGTGTTCCAGTCTTATCTTTGTTTGGCAGGACTGCATCAATTATTCTTGAACAAAACTTCAAATAATTTGAGCTGGCAGCCCACTTGTTTAATAAAAAAATGGGGGAAGTAGTTTTAATTTTCTAGAAATGGAGCATTTGCATTATTAATCTGGGGAAACTGTTTTAAGAGATAACAACAACAACAACAACAGCAACAGCAACAGCAACAACAACAACAACACCATCCTTATTTTGGTTTCTTTCTGTCCAATGAGTGTCTTTGGGAAAATGGCAAAACATGCGTTGAAAGATTGCAATACATCACTTTTGCATGAGCATCAGAACATCGCACACACATATATAATGAGGAGAGTTTGCATCCTGGCATCAGAACACACATTTCTTCACCCTGAACAAGCCTTTGATTTTGTGGGCGTCTCTGGTGGAAACAAGGATGTTAAGGAAATATTTAGTTTTTCCCAAATTGGATGTGTTCTTTTTTTTCTTTACAACCACATTCCCCCAAAGAAAGAAATGAAAGTCACCAGTTTTCCAAATGATGTCCATGGTTAGCCCTACCTAGAGAAGTACTCCCTTCTCATACCACCCCAAAGAGTTCTCTCATAAGGTGAATTTAGCAAAACTCTGTAGTAGTAATACTGAATGACATATTGAAAGTTTGCAGACATTTTGAAGCATCTAAAAGTCTTTTTTTTTTAAAAAAAGCTGCCAATAATTTTCACAAGTTAACACTTACGAAAGGTTAATGAGAGGGAGAGATTTCTACTACATAGACCAGCAGCTCCTGTGCAAATTAACTCACAAGTACAGCCCACAAACTGAATTATATTCTTCTAAAGCTGAATTATATTATTCTAGTGTGCATGCATATCATTATCTTAAACCTTTATGAGATGCTGTCATATAACGGAAGCATATTACTTTTTGAACTCAAAGGTGGAATTCCTTAGTTTTGTACTAGGAACTATTGTAGAATGACATATAAGGGGAGTAACAATACTATGCATTTGCTATTGTCTGTGGCCATGCCAGAAATGTATTTTTATGACAGAGATACTGTTCAGACAACCATATCTGGACTGCAACAATCCGGGTGATCACTAGATGGAAGCATCTATACTAGCTTACTACTGTCACCTGGTAGTCATCTGAACTTCTGCAATCCAGATATGGTAGCTTAGATACCATACTTCTGATGTTAGGAATGACGGCTGAAAACTGATATTCATCCTAGCCAGGATTGTCTGGATTGAGGACCAACTCCTAGAATTGTCCCAAAAGCATCACCAAGTCCATCCATCAGGAAGGTGAGAAGATAACAAGAAACGCACAGACAGCATGGCAGCAGCAATGTAATAAATAAAAGCTCACAATCTATGTAGTCCTTTTGAGGAATCAGATACATGCAGGAAGGATTAGTTCCTTGCACTTTGTCCATCATATATTAAAGGCAACACATATAGCAATAGCAATAGCACTTAGACTTATATACCGCTTTACAGTGCTTTACAGCCCTCTCTAAGCGGTTCACAGAGTCAGCATATTGTCCCCAACAATCTGGGTCCTCATTTTACCCACTTCGGAAGGATGGAAGGCTGAGTCAACCTTGAGCCGGTGAGATTTGAACCGCCGAACTGCAGCTAGCAGTCAGCTGAAGTAGCCTGCAGTACTGCACTCTAACCACTGCGCCACCTTGGCTCATATCATGCATACAGCTATTTAAAATTATTAAATTTGTGCTGAAGCTTCTAAGCTCAAAATAAATTGGAGAGACGGGAGATCAGTAGCATTTAAAAAAGAACAAAGTGAAGGCAGTGAGAGGGCTTTAACCCATAATTAAAAAACCAAACTAGGCTTATTTATTTATTTAAATAAGAGTTTATTTCAACATAATAGTTCCCAGGGCAATGAGGAAGAGGAGGAGAAGGAGGAAACATTGTCTCATAACTGTAAATCCATTTCAGCAAAACAGAAGAATGCAACATACAAACATTAGAAAGTAAAATGGAGTTTAAATAATGGAGAGATCAGAAATGTTACTAGGCTTAAAGCAAGAAGTGAATGCTAAGCAAGTCTCTGCTTGACAGGCAGTTCAAAAATCGCATATCAACACCAGAAAGGCCCTGTCCATTTATCTCACTTCAGATGAGGTCCAGTAACCTGGGAAGCAGGTTCGATGGAGACTAAATGCTTTCCAATATGAAGTAGTTACTCTGAGTAGGGCATATAAAGATGGAGATTATTGAGGAAGTGAGAAGTAGACTGTTAACCAAAGTTCTTTTGCAAACAAAATGGAAGATATGTTTCTAGCCCTGCACTCAGAAGTGATGAATGACCCCCATCTACCACCAGTTTGGCCAGTTAGAGCCAGTTTGTTCTAGGAGAGCCAGTTTGTTCTAGTGGTTAAGGCAGACCTGGATATTTTATGGCCTGTGGGCCACATCCAGCCCTTTGGATATCCCTATCCAGCCCATAAGGTAGTGGTGTCGGTAAGTGGGATGGCATTGGTGGGGACGGAAGATCGGCATTGGTAGGGGAGGGGTGGCATCAGGGGCAGGGCAGTGGTGGGGTGGTGGCCCTCCACAACAGTCCCAGATTCTCATGTGGCCCCTTGGGAAAACTGTCCAATCCCTGGGCTAAGGCATCAGGGTAGAAATCAGAAGACTGAGAGCTCTAATCCCACTTTAGGCATGAAAGACAGCTGGGTGACTTTGGGTCAGTCACTCTTTCTCTTAGCCCAACTCCCCTCTCAGGGTTGCAGTTGTGAGGAAAATAGGAGGAGAAAGGAGTATTAAGTATGTTTACTACTGTGACTTATTTATAAAATGTTATTGTACACCATCCAGAGACCTTTTTCTGGGAGAAAGGTATTTCAAAAAATGTGAAGAAACGAATAAATAAAAGTAATAAAAGTGGGATTAAAATAAACAACTTTCAATTTTTGTTACTGCCGATAGGTTAATAGCCCATTTGTACCTCTGATTCTCAAGCTGTTTTTACACCAAAATACAGTTCTTTGAACCCCATAATTTCCCTTGTAAAGGACATCAGTTTTGCTTTCTGCTTAGTGCCTTTCATTTTAATCCTTTTGTCTTTTTCCTTCTTCTTTTTTCTAAAAAGGATAAAAAGGTAATTCAAGTATGCTGCCTGCCCTCCTCTTTTGTTGACTGGAGCAGAAAGCTTTGTTAGATGTCTCTACAGATTGCTGATATTACTGTGCTGCTTCTCTGTGATTAAAATTAAAAATAATTAGATATGACCTTTAGTCTGATTCAGAAGAGACTGTTCCTGAGCTAATGTAAATTTATGCAAATCTATCCTTCAAATATACAATTACAATTTCTTCAATCTCTACATTCATTGTAAGCCTTTACAGAAATCTATTATCCCATTTTTGTTGTTTCTTCTCCCCCCTCCCCCGTCCCCAACTCCCCCCCTCTTGTATGCCCTGGATAGATTTGAGATGTATATGGTTGTTATTCCAGATGTTTAAATGTGAATCACTTCTCCCCAAGCAACTTGAAAAGGTAGAGAAGGGGATCGCCCTGAGGAGAAAAATATCCCAATATATTTCTTAGATTAGCCAAAATGTTATAATAGTTGCAAAGTTTTGAGTTATTAAAACTCAATTTGTTTGTTAGATTTATCATTTGCCTTTCTTTCAAGAGGGTAAGGTAGCCTAAATGGGACACTCATTTCATTTCAACTTCACAATCACCCTGTAAGGTGAGGAGCATAGTAGCTCATGTGGTTAGGACGCTGGCTTGGAGGTTAGCAAGCCCGCGTTCGAGACCCATGGGGCGGGGTTGAGCTCCTGTCCTTCACTCCAGCTTCTGCTAGGGACGTGAAAGGAACCCCCAACTGGGCATACCCTGGGACAATGGTGATATCACTGGCTAATCCTGTCAACCCGGAAGCGCCTCGGTGCTTCTGACATGAGTGCTATGCTATGCTTCCCTGTAAGGTAGATGGGCTGAGAAAAGATAATCGAATCAAAGTCAATCACTGAATGTCCATGGTGTAGAGCAGGAGTGGGTTCTGGATTCTTTTGCTGCCGGTTCGCTCAGGGTCGCGCAGTGCGCACGTGCCCGCAGCAATCAAAAAATAGCTTCTGTGCATGCGCATGTGCAAAAATTAGCTTCTGCGCATGCACAAAAGCAAAATCCAAGATGGCGGCGCCCACCGAGACACCAACAGAACCGGTTCCATGACGTCATCGCCGAGTTACTAACAGTTCTAAAGAACCGGATAGAACCGGTAAGAACCTACCTCTGGTTCTATTCTTAGGGAAGAATAGAGATAATGTTGACAAAGGAATGCAAGTGTTGTTACAAGAATGGCAGAGAGGAAACAAAATGACAACTCAGTGGTCCTGAGAGTATAGAGAATATGAGAGAGGCTCAAAATAACCCCACCTTGGTTTTGTTTGGAATGAAGGACTGCTCAGCTTCCTGCTTAGTGCCACTCTGGCAAGCTTCCAAGATTCTAACATCTTATAACAATAAAGTAAAATCCCTATTCTTCTTGCAGTCTCTGTTTCCTGAGGTGACCTACCTCAAAGGGCTGACAACAATTTGGGGTGGACATGCCCAGCCTTATTCAACATGTCTTCAAACCAGGGGTGAAATCCAGCAGGTTCTGGAAAACCGGTAGCGGAAATTTTGAGTAGTTCAGAGAACCGGCAAATGCCACCTCTGTCTGGCCCCAGAGTGGGGTGGGAATGGAGATTTTGCAATATCCTTCCCCCAGGAGTGGGGAGGGAATGGAGATTTTGCAGTATGCTTCCCCTGGAGTGGGGTGGAAATGAAGATTGCAGTATCCTTCCCCTGCCACGGCCACCAAGCCACGGCCACCAAGCCACACCACGCCCACCAAGCCATGCCCACAGAACCGGTAGTAAAAAAAATTGGATTTCACCACTGCTTCAAACAGTGTATTTAAAAGTTGGGGGGGGGGGAAGCAAGGCATTTTTGTTTAGCCAAAGTCTATCCATAATCTTTTATTTTCACAGTCTTCACTTTTCATAATCTAATTCTTATGATACAATTCCTGGGAGAATCTCCATTATTCTTTTTCCACCAAGTCAAATCTTCTATTCCTTGTTAGCTTTTTAGAAAAAAAAAAGATTACTTTCTTAAATGCTCTGTATTTTGCAGAGTATGTCAGGTTTCCTGTTTTTAATCCCCTTGTTTGTTTATGTTAACACAGTTCAAGCAATGAGAAATTAAAAAAAAAAGCCAGAGATGAATTAGGTTTTGAAGGCAATGAATAGGATTAATTTGCAAGGGCAAACCTACAATTAGGCAGAGTGAGACAGCCACTTCAGACAGCAGAGATAAGTATCTAAAAGCAGCTAATTGCTAATAATTTAATTTTGGCCTGCTTAGCCTTTGGATAAAAATCTACCAGGGAATCTGAGGTCTGTAAGATAAACAAGATTTATGCATCCATTTATGCATCCTGGAAGAAAGTAAAAATGAGTCACTGCCAAATTGTTGAAAACTCCATGAACACACCTGTGAAATAACCCAACAGCACCAAGACTTAAAGAATTGAGGTTCTCCCAGGAGTTTCCATCTTCTATATCCACACTATCCAAACATCTATATCAAAACTTTGGAACTGAGAACGAGAAAAAGTCCTATTTATTACTTTATTTCAGGCAGAAAAAAATATATCTTGATCTAGCTTTGTTAATTTCTTCATTCTTACTGGTAGTCTTTGCACGACTTCATTCTTTCCAACACCGATAACCAAAAACTAAAGAAGCAGACAGAAAAGAGATGCACCCATTTTTTTAGTAGTCATCAATTTACAAACATTTAAAGTTACAATGGACCTCCCTGAAGATATTTTTTTTAATTATGATGCCCATCCCCCACCCCCATGTTCATGTGATCACATTTTAGAAGCTTGGCAACTGGCTCACCTGCACAACTATTTGCAGCATCTCACAATCCCTCAACCATGGTTTATGATGCTTTTTGCCAGTTTTTGGCTTTTTCTTCCAGTTTCTGGCAAAAAAAAAAAAATGCCCATTGGGAAAAATGGATTCACTTAATGACCATCACAAAAAAACGTAAACCCCCCCCCCCCGTGTCTACGTGATGACTTGACTTATGACTGCAATGACTTATGACCATAATTCCAGGTTCAATTACAATCATACGTCGAGGACTACTTCTAGTCTGGGGAATTTTAGTTTTAAAAGTGACGTATATAATTATTGGGAGGGCAAGATAGACAATCTTTTTGGTCTGGGGACTGCACTTCCCTCCTCCTGACATGCCCCACTCTTGGGAATGTTTTGATGTTTCCAGAATTGGTGGAGACAACATTTTTAGATTGTTTTTATTGTTTGGGGTGGACGTCTGAAGGAGCATAATTGTTACCATAAACCTTGCACCAGTTTAGATACCCATTTTGGCATTTAATAACATGAAAAATGAGAAAGCCTGACATTTTGGGGGAATGGAATAGAATAACAGAGTTGGAAGGGACCTTGGAGGTCTTCTAGTCCAACCCCCTGCTTAGACAGGAAACTCTATACCCGTGATGGCGAACCTATGGCACGCGTGCCACAGCTGGCATGCAGAGCCCTCTCTGCGGGCACGCGAGCCATCGCCCAGCTCAGCTCCACCGCACATGTGCACACGGTCCACCTCCTGTCGGCCAGCTGATTTTTGGGCTGCGCGGGGGGTCGGAGCACATGCGGGAGACATGCGTGCATACACGGGGATCGTACATGCATGCATGGGGAGGGGAGGGGGGAGCGTGCACATGCATGGGGGGGCAGGGGGGACGCGGGATGT
>QLTV01000193.1:335486-377194 GCA_003457575.1 Thermophis baileyi | reverse complement strand
TTATTTATGTATTTTGTTTGTGTGTTTGTTGGTTTGTTTGTTTGTAGTCAAGGAGACCGAAATAGGCAATCAATCTTCAACCGGAGCAAGGTGCTGTTCGGTCTCCACAGGCAGTCAGCGTGACAGTTGTTCCAATTTAAAATGGCCGCTGGCCGTAAAAACGGCTGCTGCGCGGGCGAGGCAACAGTTCAGGGGTACTAGAGCAAAGTAAGAGTCAGGAAAGTGTGAGCAAGCCAGGCACCCCTTTTGCAATTGGCTCAATTCAAAATTCTTCCTGAGAAAGGCAAATTTGAAGAAAAATAATGTAGATCGATCGCGGTGCTTCCAAAATGGCCGCCGCGACCTCCGACGAACAGCTGGGATCAAAGGAGCCGATCCGAGCTGTCAAATCGACCACAGAACGCTCTGCAAGCCAAATTAGGTGGAATTGAGCTGGATTAGAGCACTCCGACCTCAGTTCTTGGCAAATTTTTGCCCAATTACAATCAGCCTGGAAAATAAACGTGCTGCCTAAGGCAGCCCGAGCCAAGGCTCGGCTAACCGCCTGTCAACGAAGAAATGTCAAACTCACCACACGTCCCAAATACAGAAATATTTTAGCTATTCAAGTCCAGAAACACCAGAGTGAAGAAAGCTAGGATAAAACCAGAGGAATGGTGACACAACCGTCCAGAGCGACTGAGTGAACAAAACTGCCAAGCATAGCAACAAGGGAGGCACTTAAACAACTTGACAGGCTCACTCAGTCCAATCACGGAGCAGACGTATTAACCCATTCCTGGATGCTATATCCATTATGAGGGAGAAAAAGAAAGTACTGTTATAGCTTTAAGTTTTGTTAGCACCATGCTCGCTGGGAATTCTGGAGTTACAGCCTACTACGTCGTGAATACAACACTGAGGAGCAATGATCTACTGAACGGATTTTAAACATAACATACAGAAAGACAAACTTTAAAGGTTTTTTTAAAAAACACAATCTCTGAAACTGAACCATTTCTTTCTACCATCAAGTAACAGGTCCTTTCTGTTTGAGAAGGAATGGTTAAGTATTGGGATTTTAAGAGTTGCGTCTCTTGTTTAAGAGCTGTAAACTTGGGACATGGTCTAAGAAAAGACGGACATATGGAGCTGTATGGCGATACTCACTTGTTTAGATGGTTTTAAGAAAAACTAGTTGTAACAGCTATATGTTGCACTCATTGAGTCATGCAGATTGCACCTTTACATCTAAGCATTTTGGAAAGACGATGATCCAAACTGTATTCTAGTACCTTGAGGCTGCAAGATAGTAACTACCTTTGTGGAAATAAGGCACATTAACTCCATGGGGTTTATACTTCGGTAAAGATGCATACGATTATATGGTGAATATGGCTGTGAATATGGTTTGTTTATGATACTTGTTGTAACTGCTCTCTTTTTATTTAAATTATCCTCACCTTAAAAACACTGAGAATTGCTTCTTTTGTAGTTGACTATGAAATCCAGGATTTTGATGTTTACTCCCAGAAGCTATTCCTCAGTTGTAATTTAATTAAAAGGGCAGTATCTGAAATTCACCATATGTGACTCCATCTGCAATAATTGCAGTTTTAAGTCTAAGGGTGACATTAGCACATGTATTGAAGCATACTTTTACAAGTGATGAAAGCTGTCACCTGTGGTGTGGAAATTGCTATTATATCTCATGATAGTAGAGTATTACTGGGCTATAAAATCTATCATGGCTTTTTTATACTAATGTATTTAAAAGAGGGGTAAAAGTTTAAATACTCAAACCACAGAGTAAGAAAAAAATAATAATTAAAGATCTTTTAACGATCTACAAAGTCCTGCAAGAAAATAGAATCACACTCTTGGTTCTGTTCTGAATTATGCACCTGCAGCGCAGCAGTTTCAGTTCAACATAGTCAATGAAACACAGACTACAATCTGCATTTTGAACGGCAAATCAAAAACCTGAGGGAATATGGCTTGAAACGCTGACCTGTGATGATTCTCCCCTTCTAATCTAAAATCGCAGTTGGATTGATAATACATTGAACTCTTCATGAAAGAGCCAATGTTCTAAACTGTGCATTATAGTCCTTTGATCCTAAACATGATTTAAGAGCATTTGATTAAAAGAAGACTAAAATACTACAGATATGATAGGTGATGGGAGGAAGAGGGAAGAAAGTCTGAAATAGTCAAAGCAGACAAAGGCAAGCCGGCTGGCTGGCTGGTCCCTATATCCAATTTAACTGGTGCTATCAGTTTCTTGCATGAAAACCAGCATCAATACCGTGTTTCCAGTTGATCTGCCTTCACAAGTTTGTGGGGCTCCTGAGACCAGAACAAGGGTTGGCTTCTCTCTCACACACAAACATTTTCAAGGGGAAACACATCACTGGCATTCAAATGAATGAAGCTGCTTACTCAGTTTAACAAGACTTCTTCACATGCTGAAATATACATGTACACAGGCTTGGTCCACACAACACAATGAACCATTTAGCTTGTTTGTTTGGGGCTAAATGTGGTGGCTAAATATAACGCATAACCCATTATGTTTTATGGCTTAGTATTGTGTGAAAGGCCAGCCATTGTGCTTTCTTCAATGGCCCAGCATGTGTGAACCAACAGCCTCCATGAATTAATCTGAAGAAATCAATATTCCACCAATAGGCTGCAAACTCTACAGTTTTCTATATGCATTGTGTTGACTTCATGTCCTAAAGGGGAAGAGTGTAATGGTATGTAGGAATGATAGGGGTGACGTGATAGCAGTGTTCCAATATTTGAGGGGCTGCCACAAAGAAGAGGAGTCAACCTATTTTCCAAAGCACCAGAAGGCAAGATATGAAACAATGGATATTAACTAAAGATATTAACAGGGACAGATGAAAAACTAATAAAGAAAATATATAGCTATTTGTTAAGTATTAAGATGGAAGATGAACAAGTAAAAGAGACAATGATAGTATGGGCTAAAAATTTTGGTTATCCGATTGAGTTAGATCAGGGGTGTCAAACTCGATTTCATTGAGGGCCCCATCAGGGTTGTGTTTGACTTTGTGGGGGCGGAGGGCGTGGCTGGGCACGGTCAGCATGACATCACTTGTGTTGGGGGGCACCTGTGGTGGTCCGAGCGCTCTGCCAGCAAAAATGGGCTCCCGAGCTCCGTTTTTGGCTGGATGGCCTCCTGCAACCCTCTGCCAGCAAAAATGGAGTTTGGAAGGGCCACGTACGGCCCTCGCAAGCTCCGTTTTTGCTGGCAGAGGGACCGCGGACCAGTCCTTTGCTGTTTCCAGGGCAGCCCTGCAGGCCAGATCTAAGCACCCGGGCCTTGAGTTTGATACCCCTGAGTTAGATAAATGGCAGAAACTATGGGATAGAAATTATAAATTAACGATGTCAACTGCATATAAAGAAAATCTTTACAAAATGTTTTATAGATGGCATTTCCCGCCCTCAAGATTAGCAAAGATGTTTAAGGATATGTCCGCAAAATGTTGGAAATGTCATCAGACACCTGGTTCGTACTATCATATGTGGTGGACATGCCCAAAAACAAAAAAATGTTGGACAAAAATACATACATGGTTGGAAAAAATGGTAAAACAACATATTGATTTGAAACCAGAAATATTCTTGTTGGGCATGTTACCGGATAAGTACAATAAAGGGAATGCATATCTAATTTTACATGCACTGACTGCAGCTAGAATTGTATTTGCACAACAATGGAAAAGTGAAGAGATCCCAACAGATGAAAATGTGATTAAAAAAATACTAGAATGTGCAGAAATGGATAGATTAACACTTGCAATTAAGGAAAGGGAGCAAACTGAATATTTTATGATATGGGATTTATTTTATCAAACAGAAGTTAGAAACATGGAAATATAAAAAAAAGATTAATGAAATAAGGGAGATTTGTTAAAATAGAGAAGTAAATATTATGATTATTATTTTTATTATTATAGAATTAATATCAATGTAATGAATATTGTTGTAAACATTATGATTACTATCTTTCAAACTATTTATACCCAGACAACACACTGTTTAATTGAAAATGAAACTTTGATATGTTAAAAAATAAAAAACTTTATGTAAAAACAACCAACGCCCCTTCTCCCTCATAATGGATATAGCATCCAGGAATGGGACATACCAAAGCTGGCTGTCCAAAACGGGGGGGCCACGTAGTCCGCCAGATGTTGGAAACTCAGTCCCGTACAACCTGCTGGAGCACCCTCCTGCCAAAGGCTGCCTCGGCCGAAGCGAACACATCAATCTTATAATGCCTGACGAACGGCGAAGGCGAAGACCAGGTCGCCACTCGGCAAACCTCCTCCAGCGACGCCTGGGTAGCCCACGCAGCCGACGTAGAAGCGCTCCTCGTAGAGTGGGCCATGATAGCAGCCGGTGGCTGCCGAGATTGCAATTCATACGCCTTGGAAATCGCGAAACGGATCCAGCGACCAACCGTCGACGGCGATATCTTACGTCCCAGTGATGCAGGTTGGAATGACAGAAATAGAGATTCAGACTTGCGGAAAACAGCCGTCCTCTTAATATATACCCGCAACGCCCAACGTACGTCAAGGGTATGCCAACGCTTCTCAGCCCGATGAACGGGCCGCGGGCAAAAGTTCGGGAGAACAATCTCCTGCGCCCGATGGAACCATGTATTCACTTTCGGTAAGAAGGCCGGATCCAGTCTTAGAACCACTTTGTCCGATTGAAAAATACACAAATCGGATCTGTCCGACAAGGCCGCTAACTCGGACACCCTCCTAGCCGACGTAATGGCCACCAAAAACGCCACCTTACAGGAAAGGTGACGCAAGGAGGCCTCTTGAAGTGGTTCATACGGCGAGCCCATTAAGGACCGCAAGACAAGAGGAAGGTCCCAAGTAGGGTAGCGATGGACAATCGGTGGGGCGATGTTGGTCGCGCCTCGCAGAAAACGCCGAATATGCAGGTGAAGAGTCAGTGAAGCGGCTCCCGGGCAAGACAAGACCGAGGACAGAGCCGCGACCTGCCGACGCAACGTGTTAGGGCTAAGCCCATTGTCCAGTCCATGTTGGAGAAAAACGAGTACGTTAGCGATCGACGCCTCTGACGGAACGACGGGCATTGACTCGCACCATCTGCAAAAGGCCCGCCAAGTAGCATCATATATGCGGGTCGTCGAAGGCCGGCGGAAGGCTTGCATGGTAGTGATGACTGCAGATGGAATCTTGTCTTTCCTCAGAGCGACCCGCTCAAGCGCCAGGTGGTCAGTTTGAACCACTGAGGGTTCCGGTGGATCAGTGACCCCTGGCTGAGTGCGTCCGGCCTCTGAGATAACCTCCAGGGAGGAGAAACAGAGAGAGTCTGCAGATCCGCAAACCACGGTCTGCGAGGCCAGAATGGCGCCACAAATATGACCTCCGCCTTTTCGAGCAGGATTTTCCGGACAACCCGAGAAATCAGACAAGTCCAGAAATGATTAAAGATGGAATAACACCCAGAGGAATGGTGGCACAACTGTCCAGAGCGACTGAGTGAACAAAATTGCCAAGCATAGCAACAAGGGAGGCACTTAAACAACTTGACAGGCTCACTCAGTCCAATCACGGAGCAGACGGATTAACCCATTCCTGGATGCTATATCCATTATGAGGGGGAAGAAACTGAATACTTTTTGACTTGGGACTTATTTTATCAATGGTTAGCTGACAAAAACAGGAGTTAGAAACAGGGAAATATACAGAAAGGATCAATGATATAAGGGAGGTATGTTAAAATGGTTAAGTAAACATCATCTATTACTGTTGTTGTTATTGTTGTTGTTATTATTATTATTGTAATGAATACTGTTGTAAATATTTTGATTATTATTTCCTAAAACTATTGGTACCCAGACAACACACTGTTTAATTGAAAATGGAATTTTTATATGTTATAAAATAAAAAACTTGGGGGAAAAAAGAAACAATGGATGGAAACTAATCAAAGAGAGAAGCAACCTAGAACTAAGGAGAAATTCCAAGATTCTATTTCTGTAGCCTTACAATAAAGGTAGTTTTAGCACTCATAGCTGGTGCTTCTTGTCTAGCCTACCTCAAAAGGCTCACACAGAGCTTGCAATACAATGTTATGACACAGCTTTTGGCATTCTGATGAAAGTGGCAGAAACTTGTGGATGTCCAAGACAGCCTGTTTTCTGCTTTTGTCTCCCTCCCTTCCTCCCCAAGTTTTGCTTTGTTTCTGATTTGTTCACTTTCTTTCAAGTTTTGTTTCTATTTTTCGTCCATCCCTTCCTTTTCTTCTGTGCGGAAAAAAACCCCCAACTCAACATTAGCCCTTGATAAACATGCCCCTATTTTGTTATTATGTCTATTACATTTTCTTAGTGCAAAATTTGCCAGCAGATCCAAAACTGTTTGGGGGAACCCAAGTAATTGATATCAAAGAAATTATCAAAGAAAAATGATCCTCTTGTTGATATCCCTCTGGTGTATGTGATATCTGTGTGTGTGTGTGTGGGGGGGATTTATATGTTCACCATAACATACTTCTAAACCACTGGCAGGGCACCACAATTGCTTGAATATTGGAACACATCTCAGAAATTCATCATAGATGCTTGAAATTCATGACCACCTACGTCAATTGAGTTGTCTCAGATTTAATCCAGCTTTTTGGCTTCCACAGCATTTTCAGTCTGATTTGGATCTTATTCAAACGACTGAATCATTAAATAATTACTGTGCAGCATTTATTACTCTTCCCCAGAGTGGCTAAATCCTGTTAGGACTCTTTATATGGTGTGCACCATACCATTTAATACTGGTAACTCCTGCTGTTGTGTTAGAGAGAAGTTGTTCAAAATGCTCACACAAGAGCAGGCAAAAGGCACTTTAATTACCACCACCTTCGTTCTACTGGTAGAATGAAACCCCGTTAACTTTGAAATAGTTGTTATGACCTTTGGAAGCAGAAATGAATCACTAGTGCTTAATACTGAGAATCAGAGAAACCGAAGGACTCAAATGTGTCACAATGCTAAGAGTAGAAATCTCTCTGCAACCCGGTGTTGACAAGGAAAATATAACCCCTCTTCTCAAAACACTTCTAGCATTTATGTTCCAGAACTAAACCTGATACTGATGTAAAGATTTAACAACAACAATAACAACAACACAATATTACTTTTATATTAGCAAAGCTAGAATGCCATTTTGGACAGAAGGGTATGTAAAAAAATCGTATTTCATACAGACTGGAAAGTTTTGAAACTTCTAAATGTAAAGTTATTCCATCTCAGCAGTCACAAAATGTTGGGTCATACAAGGGTATTGGGACTAGGACAAATGTGTAGTTTCTACTAATGCTTTTTCTTTGGAAGAAATTTTTTGCTGTTTGCATCCAGGGAAAAAAAATCAACCCTGTTTGAAGCTGGATGAAAAAAGGGGAGATATGTTATCTTGAATCTACAGGCCTATTTGCTTTTGCATCTGTTCTGGTTCATATACTCACAATGTGTCTAGAAATGGTCATGTTAATGGGGGAGCTAAGGCTCTTAACGCTAATTCATTTTATTACATATAAGAAGCAAAAGAAGATAAAATATGAAATATTAGATACCGCTTTGCCAGTGAAATCAATAACTGTAATAAATGTCTTCCATTGTTATTACATATTATTATGACATTGTCTTTTGGGATTTGCTTCGATTTTTAAAAATTGGTTGTATATTTGAAGCCACCAGAGTCCCTGGAGTTAGGTGGCCTAGAAATTTGAAATATAAATATATATTAAATTTCTATGCTGCCAAACTCCAACAATTATGAGTGGCTTCACATGTACAAATAATTTTTAAAAAACAAAATAAAATCTAAAAAAATAGCATTCTCTGGAAGGAACAATAATTAAATTTATATGTACATTAAGAGCATATATCTTTATAAAAAAGAAAACATGTGTTATGCTAATGAATAGGATGGGTGCTAATATGAGCTTAATTCGTCACCGCACTATCTTCATAAAAACTTCTCAGAAGATGCCTGATTGGACACTCCAGCTGGTGACTGCTCAAGTGAAGTCAGTTTTATGTTGTGTGAGATTATATACATTCCCCAAATTCTTGTTTAACATCTTACAAGGATGCAAGTAAGACTTATGAAAAGTTTCATCTGTCCTTATGTCCTGTTGTTGGTCTGCTAGTGGCCTTTGACCAGGCTGTGCCTAGTAAGAACCCTTCATCTGCAGTGGCTTCTTGCAACTTTCTCTTTGATTGAACTCATCCAATTGTTTAATATATACAGAAATGGGATTTTTGGTGGCCTGACTATGTGGCAGATGCTCAGGTCACTGGGAAATAGATTCAGGGTCCCGCTCATTAAACTCAGATTTATGAATATTCATATTAATGAGTAGGACTGATCGTTTCATTTCTACAAATTTGGAGAAAGTTTACCTTATTCGAGCAAAGGGACTTTTGCATATTACTCCGTTGGCAGAAAGCAAACATGAACAATAATTTGGCAGGGCAATAATGTATTGCTTTTATTAGCTGAGTGTAGATTTCTCCTGTTTAATAAAATGTTAATTAAAACTTCCATATAATTTTCACTTATGTAAATGCCAAAAGATATTGACCTATGTAAGTGCCAAAAGATACTAGTTGGAAAAGTACAACTATAAATTTACCTGTTCCTAAACGAGGACGGCTATTTTGTTTCCAAGGACCTGTCTATATCCAAAGTACTCCCTATATTTATTCAATAAACTTATATTTAATATACGGCAAAGATTAAATTTAGAAGCAGACCTCCGCATCCTAGAAACGTAAATCTCTGCTAGTCACATAAAGATGCCACAATGAGGAAATAGCATTATAGAATAAGCCTTTAGGGGTAGTAGGAGATGATACAGTTCTGTGGGTTAGAAATGCCAATTTATCATTACCAAGTATTTATTTTAAATCCACAGCTGTTGCTTCTCCAATGTTTTTCAGCTTTATGGCCAATTAATTATAGATTGCAAGACAAAAAATAAGAGCAGCCATCACTGGTGATCTCCCTGTCAGCCTGTAATTACTCTTGGAAGTAATTATGAATTAACAGTCACATCAGCCAAAGCATTGACAGCCTACCAATAACGCTGCATCTACGATCATTCCAAAATGAATCCTCGCAAGACCAACAAAGACCCAGCAATTCTTGGCAGTCTATACATTGGCAAAGGTTCTGAATCATGGTAAGGGAATTATGCTGGCAGTGGGCTCTGACCATAAACCCATTCAGCTAATGAAAATCTCCTGCCGGGAGTTCTAAAACCATCTACTCTACTAGCAACCAAATTAGGGAAACTGAATTCAAAGCCACTTTTCTGTTTCTTGAAAAGCTAAGGATTATCAATATAATGAGACTGTCAAGTTCTGAAGGAATCCATCATTATTCCAAAAGAAAAAGCACTTTGGAACTAAATCAAAATTAAAGTTATCTTCTCTGAGAATAAATGAATTATACACATAGATCCTATTTCTAGGTTTATTTTTAAAAAATAATAATACCAGAAATTAGGAAATAAACGTTCAGAACAAAGATAACGTTTTCATACAGCCAAGTTGGCAAGAATTGATTGTATGCTTAAATTAAAACGCAGTAGTGGTCTCGAGCAAGCTACTTAAAGAAGAAAGAAACAAAAGTGCCTCTTCTGTTTATAATTATAGACAAATAAGTTGGAGAAAAAGGCAGTCTTATTTCCTCCGAGTAATGCTAACCTTAGTGCTGGTTCTTTTTATTTACTGGGGTACTACTTTTCAGAATCTCACCATCCTGGACAAATTTATTTCTGGGGAAGATTGCGGAAAAGATGACTTCACAACAGCTTTGAAGGATTCTGGATGAAGATGATCTGTGCCAGAGGTGGGTTCCTCCTGGTTTGGACCAGTTTGTCCAAACCGGTAGCGACCCGCTGGTGATGTCACAATGATGTCATGCAGCCGGTTCGGTTGGTGCCGGTCTGTGGATGCCGCCATTTTTTTTGGATTTTTTTGGATTAATTTTTTTTTTGGATTTTTTTCCGGTTTTTTTTCTTCTGCGCATGCGCAGAAGCCGAGTTTCTGGCACTGCGCATGTGTTGCCATCTTGTTTTTGGCTTTTTTTGGGGGGGGGAGGATTTTTTTATTTTTTTGCACTGTGCATGTGCGCGCACGAAGCATGTGCATGCCCAAGAGGCGTGGCCATGCGGCGCGGGAGGAAGCGAATCGGCAGCGAGGTAAGTTAGAACCCACCCCGATCTGTGCCCCTTTCAAACAGGTTTCAGTCATGGCATAGGAGGGAATCAGCACTGATTACACTTTCAGATGATCTATGGTGGGATGCTTAAATTTTTCTTTTCGACATATTCTTGTTTTCTGCAACAAATACTTTGTATTTAGCAATAGCAATAAGACTTATATACTGCTTCATAGTGCTTTCCAGCCCTCTCTAAGCGGTTTACAGAGTCAGCATATTGCCCTCAACAATCTGGGTCCTCATTTTACTGACCTTAGAAGACTGGAAGGCTGACTTAGCCTGCAATACTGTATTCTAACCACTGTACCACCATGGCTCTTAGTTAATGAGATTTAAAAGGAGAAAGGTCGAGTGTCTGAGTATCTTTCTGAAAATAATGAAACTCACTAAATTACAAAAGCAGTGACAACTGATGCAAAAGACAGTTCTGATTCTAGGAATGTGTGTTCCTGAGTCAATATCCTCAGCAATATTTTTTCAGAACTGGTCTGCCACTTCCTCTTCTTCCTAGGGCTAAGAGAGAGCAATTGGCCCAAGGTCAACCAGTTGGCTTCATGCTTAAAGTGGGATTAGAATTTATGGTCTCTGTTAAGGAATTGTACAGAGTAACCTCTGGGCCCTGAAGGTTTGCACAGTTTACCATAATGTTGCAGTAGATATGAGTAATGATTCAGTCAATAGACAGATACGTTAAAGTGTATAAAAGTAGTTTACTTAAAGAAATAGCACGGTCCAAATAACAGTCCGAATCATACACGTTCAATCAGTCAGTATTCAGAAGTACAGCAGTCTTCTTACCAGCCTTTCTTTGTCTTAATCAGCAAACAAAGTTTTCAACTATCACAGATAGTTAGCTACACACAGAGCTTACTCTCAGACACAAAGTCACTTCAGCAATGAATCAGCAAAAGAGAGAGAGAACTAACCATGTTCTCTAGCTCCCTCCTATGGCCGTTACTGCCAGTCAGAATGCACCAATGCATTTAAAGTAATATTACATTATATATATATATATATATAATGGGGGGGGGAATCTGTATACATTAATACAGAGCAATATTACATATATTATATATAACAGTGATTTGTGGCTTGTTTATATTAACCAACCCAACCGTTTGGACAGAGTCCTAACAGTCTCCCAGTTTCTAGCCTGGCGCCATAACTACTACACCAAACTGTCTATTCCACTAAAATATTACTGTATTGTTTGGCAAGAGGGAGAAATTTTCCTTTAACTCCCATTCGGCTTTGTTACCGTGGCATACTAATAAACAGGCATCAATAAATATTCCAGATTCCAAAGGGATTTATGACACATTTATTTGGTAGTGCGAATGGTAAATGGTGTCCTGAAAGATGTCAGCAACCATTTATCAGCATGATGGATATCTTCTCAACAATGTATATCATTTTCCTTGTCAGTCATCAAAACAAATGTTTTGATACTTTTTGGAGATTCAGGACTATTGAAAGGTGAGTGAATAGTAAGAGGCTTCCAGGGTCCCATCCTTAGACTAAGTCAGGTAAGAGGATTAATAGCTTTTTTTTTTTTTTTGCAATAAGCTTATGAACCTTGGCTTTCAATGGGCTGTGCAAGAATAGGTACTTTGTCTTCCACTTAAATCCCCTGCTTTTATTTATATTTATTGCCTTAAGCAGATTTGGATTTGTTTTAATGAGTCAGAAACAGCCGTGCTGAGCCAAAAAATAAATAAATAAATTCTGGTGCACACTGACATGCATAGTAATGGCTATGCAAAAGGATGCTCAGAGTGGTGCCATACTTCTAAATAAATATCCTCATTATTATAATCTATGACCAGCTGAAATAAAAATTTCACTGCCTCAGAATCATGTAATTGAAACACATAAAAATATTGAGAGCATGTACTGAATAACTGTTGACAGACGGATGGTGGTTGTTTAGAACTTGGCCATCTATTCAGTAGTCACATCTTGATGGTCTAATAGTACATAAACATGTTTCCACCACCACATTTGCCATTAGAGATAATAAGGGAATTACAGAAGTAGAGGTGGTTGCTGTCTAAAGCTGGGAATATAACAGGGCAAAGTCCACTGATTCTGTCTCATCTGCTCCATATCAATGAGGGTATCCCTTTAATAGTACCAAAAGTAACATGATAGAACAAACTAAATTTACCTCAGTAAAAAAAAAAAAGAAGAACAAGAAGGAACAGGAGTTCCTCTACGTAAGGAATGAATACTGTTTGTGATTTTGTTTTTGTTTTTTAATTTCACTGTTAAAGGTTTATTGAAGAAACTACAACTGGTTGGAGTTGTACAGTTCATTACACTATAAATCAGGGGTGTCAAACTCACGGCCTGAAGGCCGGATGTGTCATGCGCTGGCCAAGCCCACCCCTGTTTTAGCGAAGGGGAAAAAAGTCACAATATGTCACGTGATGATGTGACGCTGCAAGTTTGACACCCCTACTGTAAACCATAACATAACATGGACACAACATGCTGAACAAAAATCAAACCAAACCTGTGCTTCAGATTTATTAGAATCCAAACCATCATCATCTCATCATCATTCATCAACATCATCATCATCATCTCCTTCATGCTGCTGGTGTATTAAGATCTATGTTATGTTCCCATAACATGATACTGCATATCATGGTATACTGGGTTAACCCAACCGTCTCAGTGTAGACAGTAATTCAAGTACAGACATGTAAAATACAAGCCCTACCCCAGTACCCATAAACATATGAGTAGTCCTTGGTAGACCTCTCATTCAGCAACTATTCAAAGTTACAACAGCACTGAACAAGGGGGACTTACAACCGTTCCTCAAAGTTGCGACTGGCGCAGTGTCCTCACAGTCATAATTGCAATACAGGTGTTTGGCAAACAGCTTACACTTATGAGTGTTCTGCAGTCACATGATCACCATTTGCAACCTTCCCATCTGACATCCCATAAGCAAAGTCAACGGGCAAGTTGGAAGGAGGTTCCTAAGTTAGTCTGGAAAGTTGCTCCTGCTGCTTTTTCTCTCGTGGCAGGGTGAGTGTGAACCCCAGGTGCTGGACCATAGCACACCCATCCCTATCCACATTTGTGCTGTGGCATGCAGTGGCGCACCTGGTCATATTCACACCAGAGCACTCACCCTCCACACACCTGCATTTGTGCCACAGCACCCACCCACATGCATAGCTGCACTCATACCATGTCACAGTACCCACCTGTATACCAGCTGCCCTCAAGCCACAAAATACGTGTACACACTACTTGAAGTAGTAATATTCTCTATCACTATATCTTTTGTAGTAGTAATATAATCTAGATGTTCAAGTCATTTTATATTTCACCCTTGGCTCTTTCTTTTAGACACCATTCTTGTTTTTCTTGGTATCAGTGTCTGGTTTAAAATTAGACCATGTCTGCTTACCAAGAGGTTTCTGACTGAGAGCTCCTTAGCAACCTATTTTCAGGTGTATGTCTGTGTGGGAGAAGAATGGAGAGGTGAGTTGAAAGACAGCTAACATCAGAAATTCCAGGGAATCAAGGAATTAAAATTTCATACAAGAGCAGAAAAGATTGAACTAGAGAGACCCAGGCTGAAGCAGATCAAAATTCTTTCCAGTTGATCATCGTGTTCCCACAGATTCCAACTACACATTTCCATGAAGCGCATAAATTAGTTAATCCTTAATTTGCTCAGTGAACCAGAATTCCATAAAAGAATATGCAGGAAAACATTATTTTCTAATCTTGTTTCCCAGAACATTCTAAAGCATCAATAACACATTGTCCTTAAGGTCCCCCATAGGTTTCATATTTAATAGCTTTTGATGAAGCTGCACTTCCTTTGCTTTCCTAACCCCCTTTTAAAGCTATATGGCTATCAGGATATTTGATAGCATGGATTTCATAAATTGAAGCTTACACCTTGCAAAGGAACCCTTTTTTTAAATGTATCCTAAATCTTAAAGTATAATGCCTTGTGAAGAGGCTCATTCAAGTTTGCAAATAAATCAAACAGACGTGCTCCATCAGTACATTTTGTTTAAAAACTTCACACTGAGCCTTGGTCCTCCTCACAGCCTGACTCTGTAAGGATGGGGTCAGAAGGTCTAAGACGTAGAATGAGCCGAGGCTTGCAATGAATGCAAAAACAAAAACAAAACACTTCTTTGTGCATTGCGGAACGAGAGAAACATCAAGCAAATGGGAAATCTGCTGGGCGAGAAAGTGGCAAGATGGTGAGAGACCACAGGGAGAAAGCTGAACTGATTAAGTCTTATTTTGCATCTGTCATTACACAAAAGGTAAAAGTGGTGCAACCTGTCAGAAGGTGCACCATAGGGAGCAGAAAGAAATGTGGGTCAAATAGGCAAGGAAATGTGAGAGAACACTTACCTGCTTTGAATGAGTTCAAATTCAAAGGGCAGATGGATTACATCCCAAGGTGCCAAAAGAGCTGAAAGATGTGATCTTTGAGAACTTTAAGTACAGGGGAAAGAGGAGAAGATTGGAGAAGAGCTAATATTTTTTCAGTCTTTACAATGGGAAAAAGTGGACCCAGGAAAATATAGACAAGTCAGCTAGATAGTAATAACTTGGAAAATCCTAGAAAAGATAAACAGTGGATTTCCAGATAATGTCATTATATCATAATGTTGTTAAAAATAAATTGTCCAAATTATATAGCATTTTTTTTTGACAAAAGGACTAAATTAGTAGACCAAGGGAATGCCTTGAATGTAGTGTACCCTAGAGTTCACCAAAGTCTCCTACTTGATAAAATGGAACAATGTGGGTTGGAGGGCACACTACCAGAGGAATTCACATTTGGTTGAACAACCGTACTCAATATCTGGTCCTCAGGGATACACATGGTCCTATGTCTACATGGAGAGAAGTATGCAATGGGATACCTTAAGGTTGTGTTCTAGATCCAGCGCTGTTCAGCATTTTTATAACTGACTTAGATAAAGGGATAGTGGGGATGTTCAGCAACTTTGTGGATAACACAAAGTAGGTTTCAAAGATTCCAGAAGGCTGACTCGAGATTTTAAAGGATCTAATAGACTCAAACATTGGGCCATTTCCCACAAAATGCCAATCACTAGTGAAACATGGAGGTTTCTGCACTTGGATAGACAACTGATGCCACTGATGTCTTACCCAAGTGCCTGGAGGCTGTGATGGTCTGGATGAGGAACAATAGCCTCACTGGAATTCTGGAAAGATTGAGAAGCTACACCTCTTTGGGCCTGCTGGTTTGGGACTATACCATCTTTGGTACTGATTGAATTGCAGTGACCCAGACAGACCCTGCATGCTACTGGGGGGGGGGGGTCCTTCTTACTGGAAGAGCAGGTGGCAGTCGTGGCTAGGAGGGCTTTTACACAAGTTCATTTTCTACACCAATTGCATCCATTCCTGAATCAGGAGGCTCTGCTCATGGTCACTTATGCCCTGGTCATCTCCCAGGTAGACTTCCATAATGTACTCTATGTGGGGCTGCCTTTGAAGAACATCTGGAAACTTCATCTCTCTTTTGCAATGTGAGATTGGCTCCTTCTTCTCATCCTTCTGGAAGTCTTTCAAAACTTGGATGTGTCAACAGGCTTAGGGGTCTCGAGGGAACAATGATCTCTTGAAGTGGCTTCACTGTTCATAATATGTGATACACTTCCTTAGCCTTTTAAAATAATAACATCGACAGAACCATATTTTAACGGTTTTATTGTACGCTGCCCAGAGTCATGTTCTATGACTCTATATAAATATAGAATAACCAATCAACCAAATACATAAATAGACAGATGATACCTGTCTAAACAGCAGTACCTTGTGAGAAGGAATTGGGTATCCTGATTAAATATGAGCCAAGAGTGTGTTGCAATTCTCACAAAAAGCCAATGCAATCTTGGGCTGCATCAACAGAAATATAATGTTGAGGCTACACTGGTCAGACTGTACCTGGAATACCATGTCCAGTTTTGATCACCAAATACAAGGAGGATGTTGAGGAATTTTTTGTAAAGTTAAAAGAGCTAGGCATATTCAGCCTGAAGAAGAGAAGGCTAAGGGGAGATATGATATCAGTTTTCCAATACCTGAAGGGCTTTCATTTAACCATCTTGCTTAGCAACAAAAATTCTGGTCCCAATTGTGGTTGTACATTGAAACCTAAGTTGAGCTTTTGTCACTGTCCATGGAACAGTACTGATTTAAGGATCTTCAAATGAACTTTACTCCCCCCCCCCAAAAAAAATCCAGAGAGTCTACAAATTTTTCTCCTCCTAAAAAAAACATGCAGTAGCTATTCAGTCTCAGGCATATTATGTTTTGCTTAAATAAATATTGCAAACCTAGGTAGTTTAGCCACACTGCCAAAAACTCAGTTCATTGTTTTCATAAGAGACATTTGGGCTTAGTTCACACACCACGTTAAGTTGCAGTGTGGTTTATTTGGTTTCGTATGATACATGACTGCTGCCTTCTGTGGTTTGCAAATAAAAGGACATGGCTTAGCATGTTGGTCAGGACTGTGGTAATTACGGTTAAACTCATTATAGCTTAATGTCATGCTGAACCAGGCTATTATGAAATTCTGTAATGAAGAATAGGAATAAAATCTTCTGAAATGAAAAATGCAAAACTTCTTCCAAGAAAATATATAAATAACAGTAATAAAAATACACCATAAGCAACAGGATCCAACACAGAACAAAAAAACCCTATAAATCATAACAATTGGTTTCATCGATAAATATAAAAGTTTAAGTCATAACACAATCAGTCAGCTCAGTGGACAGAAATACAGCCAGGATCTTCCAATTATTTCATTTTAATTTACTAATTAACAAGCATAAGAATAATAATTCTTCTGACGCTGCCGTTGTTAAGTCACAGATTTTCCCCAAGTATAAACTAGACATACATATATCAGCTCAATATAAATCTGTGAATAGAAACATTTTTTCAATTTCTTACTAAAATAAGGCTGTTTAAGAACCTCCAGAGTGTATTGGATGGATTCCCAGCTAACATGGGCAAAACCTCTTATTCTATTTTTTTTTTTTAGATTTCTTTTTAAATCCTGCCTTTAGTACTTTATAAGTAACTCAATATGGTGAACATACCTAATGCTCCTTCCACCTCCCATTTTCCCCACAACAAGAACCTTGTCACCTTTTTGCAGCTGCTGATCGGGAGGCTGGTGCCGGCTTCCTGGGAGGTTTGCAAATCCCCCCGGACCACCGACCTGTGCCTTACAGTAGGTGAAATTGTTGGAATGTTATAAAATTTGTATAACTATTACTTTCAAAGGTTTTTTATATAAGAATTATATAATTCATAAATTTGATTTGATGTTGAAGAGATTTTTGATAATTAGTGGGTTTTTGTATATTGGGAAGTTGGTAGTGTTACCAGCCAATGGATGGAAGTGTAGCGGCAAGGTTAGATTTCGTTTAAATATTGAGGATAGGTTAAAATAAGAAAAATTGAGTAATAAAGGTGAAAGGGGGACTTGAAAAGGTAAAAGAGATTAGAAATTAAGGGCATTTAGAGATGACTGAATAAAAATAAAATGAGTAAAGATAAAAATTAAGGAAAGGGAGGAGTATGGCCCAAAACTAAAAACACAAAAAGGATGGATTTGAAGGATAAATGAAATGAGGTACAAGAGATAATGAACATGTATGGAAGATAAGTAACAGCGATTAAATCGGAAGAAAGTGGAAAAGTAAAGGTGGTAGACCCAGGCAACAAAAATAGTTGGCAAAGGAGGCAGCATTAGGACAGTAGTAAATATACCTAGAAAAATATAATATATGTAGAAATATGGATATGGGGAAAATATAAGTCTAAGAGTAGCACCAATGATTAAATGAAGTTAGGGATTTGAGTTACCCGTCTGTTAAACATGAAATGGATTATGATTAGACTTACTCAGGGAAAGCACAAGAGGGAGCAGGAGGAAGTAGAGAAGGAAGGGGAGAGAAGGAGAGGAGGGAAGTAGGAAAGAGAAGAAGGAGAAAGAAGAGAAGTATTATTTCAAAAAGTTTTTTTTACAAGATCTGTAATGGAAAGAAAGAGGGATATGTTGATAGATTCAATTGTATTAACATTATTAATGGTGTATGATATAAGGTTTTTATATAAGATTGATATATGATGATATATATTATAAAAAGTTAAAATTAAATTTTGAGACAGTAGGAGAAATTGTTGGAATGTTAAAAAATTTGTATAATTACTAACTTCAAAGGTTTATATATAAGAATTATATAATTCATAAATTTGATTTTATGTTGAAGAGATTTTTGATAATTAGTGGGTTTTTGTATATTGGGAAGTTGGTAGTGTTACCAGCCAATGGATGTAGCGGCAAGGTTAGATTTCGTTTAAATATTGAGGATAAGTTAAAATAAGAAAAATTGAGTAATAAAGGTGAAAGGGGGACTTGAAAAGGTAAAAGAGATTAGAAATTAAGGGCATTTAGAGATGACTGAATAAAAATAAAATGAGTAAAGATAAAAATTAAGGAAAGGGAGGAGTATGGCCCAAAACTAAAAACACAAAGGATGGATTTGAAGGATAAATGAAATGAGGTACAAGAGATAATGAACATGTATGGAAGATAAGTAACAGCGATTAAATCGGAAGAAAGTGGAAAATTAAAGGTGGTAGACCCAGGCGACAAAAATAGGTGGCAAAGGAGGCAGCATTAGGACAGTAGTAAATATACCTAGAAAAATATAATATATGTAGAAATATGGATATGGGGAAAATATAAGTCTAAGAGTAGCACCGATGATTAAATGAAGTTAGGGATTTGAGTTACCCGTCTGTTAAACATGAAATGGATTATGATTAGATTTACTCAGGGAAAGGACAAGAGGGAGGAAGAGGAAGGAGAGAAGGAAGGGGAGAGAAGGCGATGATTAAATGAAGTTAGGGATTTGAGTTACCCGTCTGTTAAACTTGAAATGGATTATGATTAGATTTACTCAGGGAAAGGACAAGAGGGAGGAAGAGGAAGTAGAGAAGGAAGGGGAGAGAAGGCGAGGAGGGAAGTAGGAAAGAGGGAGAGAAGGAAAAGAAGGTAGAGGGAAGAGAGGGAGATAGAGGGAGGGGAGTGTTATGAAATATTGGGGGGAAACAGACGGGCGATAGAAGTATAAAAGGTGCAAAATTAGGATATTGGTTTATGGTTTATTGGATAAAAATGTATAACTATGTATATCTGGATATGATTTATGGTATATTAATGGATGACAAAGGTTGCAAAATTAGGATGTTTGTTTATGGACTATTGGATAGAAATGTATAATTATATATATTTTGATATGATTTATGGTATATGTATGGATGTTTATGTGAAGATGGTGAAAAAATAATTTTTTTTAATAATAATAATAAAAAAAAACAAGAACCTTGTCAGATAGAATGGAATAAGAGCAACTTCCCCAAAGTCACTTGCTAAGCTTTCATGCTTAAAGTGGAAAACTCATGCATGCGCAGTGCCGGAAACTCAGCTTCTGCACATGCGCAGAAAAAAAAACCCGGAAAAAATAAAAAAAATTCAAAAAAAATAAAATAAAATAAAATAAATAAATAAATAAAAAGATGGCGGCACCCATGGACCAGCATCGACCGAACCGGATCCGTGATGTCACTGTGACATCACCAGCGGGTCGCTACCGGTTCAGGCGATCCAGTCCAAACCGGGAGGAACCCACCCCTGGTATAATTATATATATATTGATATGATTTATGGTATATGTATGGATGTTTATGTGAAGATGGTGAAAAAATAATTTTTTTTAATAATAATAATAAAAAAAAACAAGAACCTTGTCAGATAGAATGGAATAAGAGCAACTTCCCCAAAGTCACTTGCTAAGCTTTCATGCTTAAAGTGGAAAACTCATGATCTTCTGGTGATTGGCCCAAAGTCACCCAGCTGGCTTTCATGCCTATAGAGCAGTGATGGCTAACCCTTTTGTCATTGTGTGCTGAAAATGCGTGCATGTGCGTGTGACAGCACACGTGTGTGCTGGCACCCATAATGCAATGCGCCCCACCTGCGCATGCGTGCATGACACCCCCATGCTCCCCCGCCACCCTCACGAATTCGCACTCCCCTTGCCCCCCACACATGTGCGCACAACCCCCCCCGTGCCCCGTTTTGGGCCTCCCTGCAGCCTCCTGGCACCAAAAATGGGGCGTGGGGGGCATGCACACCCCCCCATGCCGTTTTGGGCCTAGTAGGCCAACCTGCAGCCTCCTAGGACCAAAAACGGGCCTTGGGGGGCCCACCGAACCCCCCCAAGGCCCGTTTTGGGCCTAGTAGGCCTCCCTGCAGCCTCCTGGGACCAAAAGCGGCCTGCGGGGGGGGGGGCGCCGCATCCCTCCACGCTCCCCCCACCCTCGCACACATCCCCCACGCATGCACGCGTGACCCCCCATGCATGCGTGCACATCTCCCGTGCATCCCAAAAATCAGTTGGCCAGTGGGAGGCACGCGCACGCATGCGCAATGGAGCTGAGCTGGGCAACTGCTCGCGTGCCCGCAGAGAGGGCTCTGCCTGCCAGCTGTGGCACGCGTGCCATAGATTCGCCATCACGGCTATAGAGGAACTAGAGCTCACATTCTCCTGGTTTCTAGGCCAACATCACTACCACTACACCAAACTGGATCTACAATCTTTCTCTCGATATATTTCTCCTTCAGGTCTTGCCCATGATCACCTGTGTTTCCAGCTCAGTTAAAATGCAGAGCAAAATTGCATTTCTTTCTTTATCCACATACAGATTTTCCTTCCACACTGAGCTAATTGTTAGCATAATGGCAGCTTCCAAATGCATTTGGGTCAACTTCCAACACCCAAACCATGTTGGCAGAGAAGAACAACCACTACACTACCGTATTGTAGGTTGTGAAGAGTTCACATGTAAAATATAATTCACACCTATACTACAACACTCATAACACTCACAGGTGGTGTTTTGCTAATGGCATATGAAGAATTAAACATTTCTGTATAATATTTGTATCCTAACTCTTCTGCCCAAGGTGAGGCTCACAGCAGTTTACAGATACATGAAAAATATTAAGCTTTTGTACAAACTATGTAAAATTTACTCACACAGAAGGGCAGTGCAAAAAATAAAATTAAAGTGCCCTGAATTGTGTTTCTTTTTTCCCCCCTTTATTCTAAGGAAATCTGAGGTTAATATGTTTAGACGGGAACAAGCGTTTTTCATTTCTCGAAAGCACTGACCCTGAAGCAAGTTTGATTAAGATTACAGCACAATTCTTTTCAGCGTGTGGAGCATGATAAAACAAACAAATGCATTAAAACATTGGCCAGCATAGGAAAATAAATTATTTCCCCTAATGCTTCTATAGCTTGGATAAAGACATCAATTACCATAACTTGTCTTGTAAGTTAATGATTCACGGTGATGGATTATTCATGCAAGTCGGCCAAATGAACATTCTACTTTGACTCTAAAAGGGGAAAAGTATGAACTCCCTCCATTAATTATGCTTTGTGCAAATCTGCAGACTAGCATCAAAACTTCATCAACTAAACAATTTCGGATAGGGGCCTTGCTTCCTCTCTTCCCATTTTTAAGGCTAACTTTGAACGCCAATCCACCTAAAGTATTTAGGGAGAGTTTGCCCAAACTGGCTTCCTAAATATGTACAGGTAGCAGTCGACTTACAATAGTTCACTTAGTGACCATTTAAAATTACAATGGCAGTAAAAAAATGATTTATGACAGAATTTCACACTTACAACATTGCAGCATTCCCATGGTCATGTGATCAAAATTCAGACTCTTAGCAACTGACTCATATTTTTTAAAAATTTTGTTTATTCGTTTCTTTTTTAAAATATCGGACACAGTGCAACCTTCCTGGCGTTATCTCCGCCATACATATTAACGTATATAATCAAAACTATATCATACATTGTCCTTTTACCATACATTGCTCATTATACATATATATATATATTCTACTCGATATATTCATTTATGTTTACTTTGTTTATATAGATCTCACATATATTACATCATTCTCTATATATGCAAATCCTGGTTATTTCTTGTTCCAACTTCCACCCCTTGTTGCCAACCATTGAACCTATCCCATATATCGTGATATTCTGATTATCCTTTATTTTTAATTTCTAGTGTCAATTTATCCATTTCTGCACATACAAATATTTTCTTTATTATCTCCCTCTCTGAAGGTGTACTTTGACATTTCCATTTTTGGGCATATACCATTCTTGCTGCTGTAATAATATGTAATATTAGATACATTGACCCAGGGGTGGGTTCTGGATCCTTTTGCTGCCGGTTCGCTCAGGGTCGTGCCACGCGCGTGCCCGCAGCAATAAAAAATAGTTTCTGCGCATGCACAGAAGCAAAAATTAGCTTCTGCGCATGCGCAAAAGCAAAATCCAAGATGGTGGCGCCCACGGAGACACCGACAGAACTGGCTCTGTGACATCATCACCGATTTACTAACGGTTCTAAAGAACTGGTTAGAACCGGTAGGAACCCACCTCTGCATTGACCCTTTACTGTAATCTTCTGTTATGATTCCTAATAGAAAAATCTCTGGTTTGAATTTTAACCTTTGTCCGGTCATTTCTTCCAACCACCTCTGAATGCCTCACCAAAATTCTTTCGCTTTTTTACATGACCACCACATGTGGTAGTAAGTGCCTGGTACTTGATTACATTTCCAACAGTTCGGGGATATCTTATTATACATTTTGGCCAGTCTTGCTGGAGGTAGGTGCAACCTGTAAAACATCTTGTATAGATTCTCTTTATATGCTGTGGCTAGAGTTAGTTTTCTATTTTTTCCCCAGCAACTGACTCATATTTATGACAGTTGCAGTGTCCCAGGGTCATGTGATCACCTTTTGAGACCTTCAGATAAACGTAGTCAATGGCGAAGTCAGATTCATTTAACCACCATGATACAAACTTAACAACTGCAGTGATTCACTTAACAAATGTGGCAAGAAAGGTTGTAAAATGAGGCAAAAGTCACTTAAAAATGTCTCAGTAACAGAAATTTTGGGCTCAATTATGGTTGTAAGTCGAGGAGTACCTCTATTAAAACTATAGGTCAAATCCAAGTGGATCAGAATTTGAGTTATGTTCTTGAATACCAGCCAGGCAGATAGATATTTTTGAAGAAGAATTTCAAGCTAGGAGAACAAAAGCTGTCTCCTGTTTATCTCCAACATCAGCCAATTAAGCTAGTTTGCTGGAAAATACGAAGGTTTTTTGATGATCTCAAAGTAGGGATGGAAAAACTATGGCAAAATCCTGGATGACTGTCGACAATCAGTATTGCCAGGTATGAACTAGGCAGACTAATAGCCTGAACAAGATACGGCAACTTCTTAAATTCCAAGATTAAAAGTACAAGTCCACAGGTTTGTGTGATTAAAACGGTATCTAAAATTTGAATAGTTGGAAAATGCACCCAGAGTTGAAAAGGCAGTAATAAGGCAGATTATCCCCTCCTCAAATATACATAAAAAAATATCTATTTATTTGTAGATATTTGTATACGGCCACCTCCATAGATTATAACCCTACAATCATAATAGATTAAAAGACACATGACACCCTGGTAATAAAACACTGTTATCATCATATTGGCTTATCTATCAGCAGTTTCCTGCAGATGTTATGATCTAAGGTAAGTGGTCATACAAATCTTTTAAATAAAATCAATACAATCTGTGGAAGAGCATTGTCTTCCTAAATGACTACAGGGAAGAGGCCATCTTGACCTTGAAGAGTAAATTGGCCCAGAGAGAAGACCAAGAATGCTAGCATGTGAGCCTTTGCTTCCCTTATCTCTGGAAAAGGGAGGGACTGAAGCATGCCCTGTCAACTTGCATCTACTGGGTGTGTAGATGAAACCTGGAGTATATGGGGCCAAATGTAATGAGAAATTGTGTGAAAGGGAAGAAAATTGGGAATAAAGACGAAAAATAAAGCTCAAACACTAGCTCTTTCTTCTAAAGTCAGTCTTTCTTAATTTGGTGCCAACTAGAGATGTCAAGGGAATTCTGGGAATATAGGTTTATACAACTCGATCACTTCAAGAAGATTATGAATTTTTCCTTAGCAACAGTTTGGGTTAGATTTCCTCAGAGAAGAAACCTCTAATGGAATGCTTTCTCAGCAGAGATGATGAGTGAACCAATCTAGGATCTCAATTGATGCTAAGCTTTCCAAGCATATTTATGGAGATATTTTTTAAAAAATAAAAGAGCAAGCTATAAAATAATGTACTTGTTTCTAATTTTTTCTCTCAAGTAGTCCTTGACTTACAATGGTTCATTTAGTGACCACTTACAACAGCACTGAAAAAAGTGACTTATGAACGTTTTTCACATGTGTGACTTGCGGCATCCCCATAGTCACGTGATCAAAATTCAAATGCTTGGCAACTGACTCATATTTATGACAGTTGCAATGTCCTCAGGTCATGTGATCCCATTTGCCACCTTCTGATAAGCAAAGTCAATGGGGAAGCCAGATTCACTTAATAATTGTGTTATTAACTTAATAACTGTAGTGATTCACTTAACAACTGTGGTAACAACTGTTGTAAAATGGAGGAAAATTCACTTAACAAATGTCTCACTTAGCAACAGAAATCAATTGTGGTCATAAGTCAAAGATTACCTACTGTATATGAAATAGCTTTTTTGCATTTTCTATGCTACCTTTTTCCTAACATCTTGAAGGATGATGGTGGGATATCTTTTCTGATTCAATGTCCACAAAAACAACGTTCCAATATAAATTGGACTTTGCTCAGAGTAACCCAGGGAACTCCAAGATCCCGCAGGAACTTAAATCTGAACCTGCCAAAATTCAAACCCAACTCCTGAATCACTCACTATATTGCTTGCAAGCAAAATAAGGTTTTAAGCAGGGGGGTGGGGTTTCCAGATTTTCTTACTGCCGGTTTGCTCAGGGACGCGCTGCGCACCCGCCGCACGGGCGGGTCGCGGGTGCACGCATGTGCAGTACAAAAAATAAGATGGCATGTGCAGTACAAAAAACAAGATGGCGGCGCCTATGGCGCCACTGAGAGAACCAGCTCGGGGGCGTGGCAGGCCTGGGTCGCTGCCGATTCTAGTGACCCAGGCCACCACGTTACTAACGTTCTATAGAGCCGGTCCGAACCGGCAGGAACCCACCTCTGGTTTAAATCCCATGATTGCTTCATTTGCCTTTTCTGTATCTTTTCTAACTCTTTAGTAGTTTAGTTTAGTTAGTTTAGTTTAGAAGAGTCAAGCTATTCTCCAAAGCACCAGAGGGCAGGACAAGAAGCAATGGGTGAAAACTAATCAAGGAGAGAAGCAACCTAGAACTAAGGAGAAATTTCCTGACAGTTAGAACAATTAATCAGTGGAACAACTTGCCTCCAGAAGTTGAAAATGCTCCAACACTGGAAGTTTTTAAGAAGAGATTGGATAACCATTTGTCTGAAATGGTATAGGGTTTCCTGCCTAAGCAGGGGGTTGGACTAGAAGACCTCCAAGGTCCCTTCCAACTCTGTTATTCTATTCTATTCTATTCTATTCTATTCTATTCTATTCTATTCTATTCTATTCTATTCTATTCTATTCTAGTATTAGCGTTTAGTTTTTAAACACTAATGTTTAAATGAATTATTGAGCGTATGGCATATAATGTCAGGGAAATCTATACATGCTAGACCCAATGCAGTCCTGACAGCCTAGTGACAACTGTCCGACTAGCGAACCCAAGAAAAGTAGGCACTCTCAAGCATTTTAAAATCACAAATTATAACTTTATTGGATACACCATTTTGGCACTGAAGAATTAAAACCAGCTCTGAGGTTTTCCTGCGCAATGCTACATAGTTAACATTAGCCTCCCCTTCTTCCCACCCTGGTGATCACGCTGCCCAATTATGAATCAGTCTTTTGTTTTGAGAACAGTTCATTTCTTTGTCGGACACCTGCAGCAGTGACACTGGTGGGTTCTCAGCTCACATGGTCTATTCTTGGACCGTCTGCATTTTTTTCTAGTTCTTTGCTAGTTCATTCCATTCAGCGCTTGAACACCTATCCTTGATGAACCATAGGCTTTACACCAATTAGCTAGCGGCACCTGCTGGCTCTTCCAGGCTCCTCCACTGATCTTGCCTTGCTTGGTGTCGTGATGCCTCGTGTCTGGCCAGGTCCAATGCTGACTTCTGCTCTCCGCACACACGAACACAACTAGGATTCTTTTCCCCTCACTGAAGTGGTACCTATTTATCTACTTGCCATATTGTCTGCTTTCGAATTGCTGGGTGGGCAGGAGCTAGGGATTGAGCGACGGGAGCTCACTCTGTCTCACAAACCCGGCCTTGAACCACCAGAGTGAAGACCATTTCTGGCTGGCAGTTCCAGTGTCATTAAGCCTCTGTGCCACCGGGCTCCCCTTGTGTAAATGAAAATCGCAGTATAAGAGAACATTGCAGCCTTAAGGATAGCTGCTATAGATTACTTGAGGAAAGCTGTTCAGATTACTCTTTTTTTAAATATCTTTTTTACTTGGCAAAGCAACTTCAGCTCTGACTATTAAAGCTTGATGAAGCAATTCAAATGTTATCCCGTTTTGTCTCATATCATTTCTGCTACATTACAAGACTGCAATTGCTGACTTCTAAACTACAAGATGCTAATTCCCTTAGCGTTGCTCTGACTGCATTCAAAATAATGAGTTTTTCCTTGAGTGACAGCGTATTTCAGTCTCCTGCAAATTAGCTAAGTAAAACTGAATAAAGCCCCATTTATTTTACAATAAGCAGTTTTAGATAGCATGTATATATACTATTGTATTAAATTCTCAAAAGAGCTAAGTTATAATTGTATAGTTGGGGGTTAAAGGCAAGTTAAACAATAAAACCACCAGCTGAAATCACGCTGCAAATGGTATTTAGATCCAAATCTAACATTTCTTATTTCCAATTATTCTAGGGACCAATCCTAAATATGCTTAGAGAAAATACTTTAGACATAAATCCTATCAAATTCATATCAAATTCATGTGTGAAAACAATCCTGAATTCAATCTGGTTTGTTTTGAACAAATGTATTTTGGATCAATATATTGAATTACGAAATAATTGAATTACCTGGAAGCTTTGAGAAATGTAAGTTACTTTCTTTAGATCCAGTGCAAGCAAGAAAATTAAGAAACATTTTCCTTCATAAAAGGATAAGTTGAATATTAAGGTATGAACGGGTTAAGTTCTAAATTCAGGGAAATCACAAATCAAACAATTTTTACAAGACTACTTTTTTTTACAAAAGTAGTAAAAAACTAATGTATTTGGCAAGCACATCTCTTACATAGCCTTTGGGATCTTTTCAACTATAACATCTTTTCAAATTGTGAGAACAAATGGAATTTTAGCATTCAGTATATATGCTTCCCAATATACTTTCCACCTTAAGTTGAGATGAGTTCAGAGCTTCCAAACAAAATTAAATTTCTGGAAGCTTTCTTTGGATATTTTCCCTCTGTACTTGTCTTTTTTATGAGTTCAGTAAGATTTGTTTGTTTCTGGCATACAGTGTCATCTGGGCTCAGCTGTTCTGGTAAATAAACCAGGGTTCGTTACATGTGAACTTTTCCAACTGTGATTAATTCAATTAACCATGGTTAAATAACTCAATCTTTAGTGCAGCATATGAACTGTTTTATTGTCACAGTTTGTTCCAAAGATTTCAGTAGGATTGATGTCTTTTACAGCACAATTTCTAACTGAGCTTCATAATTCCAGAATTCCTAATCAGTAGTGGGTTCTAAAACCCTTTACTACCGGTTCGCTTGCGCGCGACGCTTCTGCGCATGCACAAAAGCTTCTGCGCATGCACAGAAGCGTCCCGGGCAGGTGGGCGGAGCCTCCTGCTGCCGCTACCGGCTCTAAGAACCAGCCCGAACCGGGAGCAACCCACCGCTGTTCCTAATCAGCATGGAACTGAAGTCCACTGGAGGACAAAGTCCAGATTGGCGACAATAATGTGATTTATCTTCTCCATATCCCATTAATTACATTGTTTTCAGGGGTAGGGGACTTGAAATAGAAGACAGGCTTCTAAAATACATACATAAGATAAGTAAGTATCCCTTGCAAGAGCTTATACTATAACCCCCTAGTAACTTTCTCCAATGGACAAGATTGAAGCCATGTATTCATGAAATTGCTGCTTATTCTCCTATGAGAAAAATGAAATGTTGATTGATCTTTTCATAGATAGGCATGGCACATGATACTCTTCTCTTCTGATTTCCTTTTGTTCATCATATCTCATCTCTTCTATTTAATAGGTAGAAGTTCAACTTGAAATGAAACTGAACTAAATCTAAGCAGACAAAAGGTTAATATGTGTGTGTGCTGCTTTTTTTTTTAATGTGATGTTTAATTCTCTCAAACAGACAGTGAAACCTACAGTAAGCATGTGCAAAGCTGTTGAGGGACAGATTACATCTCTTTGAGATATAACATAAAATACTATACCTCGTATTGGGACAAGGACATTGCCATTGGTAATGGCTGAATGGCTTGTTAGATTATATTTCTCATCTCTAAGTAGGTACTATGTATGCTGCTTCATATCTTCTATATAATGGATAGTCTCCCTTTGCCAGTTCTTGCAAACAGATTTCAAATTTTCTAAAGAATTTATTAACATCTAGGAAAATATGTTTGACTTATCCAACTGACTTTGGGTACAGAAAGAAGGCCATAATCATGGATGGAAATTTAGACTTAGAATAACAGAGTTGGAAGAGGCCTTGTAGGTCATCTAGTCCAACCCCCTGCTGAAGCAAGAGATCCGATACCATTTCTGACAAGTAGCTGTCCAGTTTCTTCTCAAAAGCCTCCAGTGATGAAGCACCCACAGCTGAAGGCAAGCTGTGTCATTGATTGTTCTCACTGTCAGAAAATTTCTCCTTATTTCTAGGTTAAATCTCTCCTTGATCAATTTCCATCCACTGTTCCTTGTCTGGCCTTTGAGTGCTTTGGAAAATAGGTTATCTCCCTCTTCTTTGTGACAGCCCCTCAAATATTGGAACACTGCTATCATGTCACCCTCCCTTCACTAGACTAGCCATGCCTAGTTCTTGTAACCATTCTTCATATGTTTTAGCTTCCAGGCCCCTAATCATCTTTGTTGTTCTCCTCTGTACACTTTCTAGAGTCTCAACATCTTTTTTATTGTAAGGTGACCAAAAGCTTATTTTGGTATTCTAGGTGTGGCCTTAATAAGGCTTTATAGAGCAGTACTAGTACCTCATGTGATCTTGATTCAATCCGTCTGTTAATGCAATTTAGGATTGCATTTTTTGGCTGTTGCCACACACTGCTAGCTCATATTTAATTGATTGTCCACTAGGACTCCAAAATCCCTCTCACAGTTACTGCTATTAAGCCAGGTTTCACCTAATCTGTACATGTGCTTTTGGTTTTTCTTGCCAAGTATAAGATTTTACTTTTCTCTACGTTGAATTTCATTTTGTTAGATAGGGCCCAATGTTCAAGTCTGTTGTGATCCATCTGGATCGAGCCTATCATCTAGGGAGTTGGCTATTCCTGCCAGCTTAGTGTCATCTGCAAATTTGAAGAGTTCCCCTTCTATTCCCTTATCTAAGTCATTTATGATTTTAAAAACTCAGTGACCTTTAAGAATATTCAGAGATATATCAAATTATATATCAAGTACCAATTAGTAAGTATAGAGTGAAGGAACTTTTTTTTTCAACAGAATGTGTGGGATTTTAATCATACTGCAAATCTTAATGTAAATATTTATCTGTCCCAGGACTTTTTTTGAAAACTATTTTATGAATTGTCAGTGTCATATTTACATACAATCAAACTTTAATATGTTTGGACTGTGTGTCTTACATTTTATTCTGTATGCCTCTATTATTCTCCCCCTGCCCTTTCTTCTCTACATCTATATATATACGGTATGTATCTACATTAGCTCATTCAGGATGAAATCTCTGATTAAGTCCACAAATGTTTACAGCATAAATAGATTTTAGTTTAGTTTGGTTTTCTTTCAAGTGCCAGAAGATTCTTTTATCATTTCTGTTCAACACAGCAATTTTGGAACTGAAGAAACCTATTAATAGTTTCTGTGGATAGCAGACTCTGACCAACCTGATTTAATTACAAAAATATCCTCAAGTGCAGGTCTCCTAGCCTCAGCTTTATTAGGGATTCCATAACTTTTTCAGACAATAAAAAAGTAGATCTTGATAGTCCGTACTTTGTTTGGAAGTGTGCATAACTAACTAGATGAAATATCAAAGATAAGCAGAAATTGCCACTGGCAGAAATTCCAGGGGAAAAAATGGTGGGTGAGCAAAATTTTACTAAATCAATCAGAATAGAGCTGGAAGGGACCTTGGAGGTCTTCTAGTCAACTCCACGTTCAAGCAGGAGACCCTATACAATTTCAGACAAGTGGCTGTCCAGTCTTTTCTTAAAAACCTCCAGTGATGAAGCACGTACAACTTCTGAAGGCAAACTGTTCCACTGGTTAATTACCCTCACTGTTAGGAAGTTCCTCCTTAATTCCAGTTTGCTTCTTTCCTTGATCAGTTTCCATCCATTGTTTCTTGCTTTGCCTTCTGGTGCTTTGGAAAATAAGCTGCCCCCCCCCCCTCTTCTTTGTGACAGCCAAATCGGTGTTGAGCGATTGCTTATCCTCTATCACAATCATTTTATGAATCTGCAAACCCCTGCTCATGGAAGCTTTCACTAATTTATTTTGAGAATGTGCATAATAGGCCTTTGAAAGACCAAATGTGCCTACCAGCTTGAAAAGTTTGGGAACTTCAACTCATCAGTTCTGCCTTGGCAAGCAAATTGTTCCTATTTTCAACTTCAAAACTATTGCGCAGATCATTCTTCCCAACTCATCCTTTTTTTTTTAAAATGCAGTTTTCAGTGTTAAAAAGGAACACATTCAAATGTACATTAAAAAGTGCAAAGTTATCACAAAATGCACCAAAGTCTTACAAAATCCAATGAAGCATTTTATTTCAGCAAATAAAAAAGGAGATTAATGCACAAATGGGATACAATTGGTTTATGAGTGAACGTATACAATATTGGTAAAGATTTCAAATATCTGAATTCCCACTGGAGATATTTGCAAAACTTTTCCCTTACAGGCAGTCCTCAATTTATGACTGCTTAACGTTTTTAAAGTTATAATAGCCTCACAAAAGGTGACTCATGACTCATCCTCAAAGTTATGCCCATCACAGTAATCCACAATCACGTGATTTGGGCATTTGACAAGTAGTTTGCATTTACGAAGTTCGCAACATCTTGCAGTTATGTGATCACAATGTGTGACCTTCCCAGCTGGTTTCCAACAAGCCAAGTCAATTGGAGATGCTAGATTCACTTAATGACTCATGAGTTTCACTTAACTTCCACTGTAATTCACTTAACAACCATGATAAAATGATTGTAAAATCATCTCATCACCTGGTGACTTGCTTAAATATCGCACTGCTTAGTGACCAAATTATGGTACCTGCTGTTGTTGTAAGTTGAGGACTACCTATATAGCATACAGTAGGCAGTCTTCTAGAAACAGTAACTGTTACTCAAGGTTGCTCATTAAAAAAAATTCTGACACTTTCCTGTTATAGATATTTCCTCCTCCTTCCTCCCCAGCATCTTCAAATGTAAGCTAGCCTGCATCCTAAATGGTTATGTGAAGGTCACATTAACTAAATGCTCTGAAACTGCTTTAATAAAGGCAGGAGGAAATCATTCCAAAAAAGCAGATTTACAGAGCCAATTAAATTAAGCATTCTAATATATTAACTATAGTTAGGCACCATGTTGAGTCAGTGGGAAAATGGCAATAAAGAGAATAGGCAGCATCAGTTCCTCGTTCATAAAAATGAGGCTGCCAGAAGGAATGACTTCAGTATTGTTTTACTCTCCTTGTCAGAACAATTGGCTAGACATGAGAGTCATGAATATGCTGACATCCACAGAATTGTTTTCATCATTACAGGAATATGCAACAGGTCTCCCTCAGTTGTCTAGGAAAGGAAGACAGCACCAGAATTTTGAGTGAATGTTCTGGTGACTGGAGCAATTTCCATTTCTTTAATGGTTAAAGAATCTCCACCTTTCCCAATTTAAATCATCATCATCATTATCAACAACAACAATCCAGAGAGGCTTTAATCCTTGATAAAAGGATAGCCAAGAGTGACTTCACACAGCAACTTCTGAAAGAAAATCACCACAGCTAAACAGTCTAATTCTCTGGCGGGGAGAGGGGAGGGGAGAGGAGAGGAGAGGAAAGAACCAGCATCAAGCTGGATGGACTCAGTTACAATTGCAATGAGTGCACCATTGGAATAGCCGAAGGACAAGGTTATGGAATAAATCATAATGGAGAAAATCCTGGGTCCCATGTCTGTTGACAAATCCATAGCTTCAGGGCCTTGCATATACCCAGAAGGATCAGGGCTAGAGCTCCAGAGTATTTTAAGTAATAATATTTTTTTTAAATGTCATTTTTCTCAGATTAAAGTCTAAAAAGGCACAACAGAAAAGGGAGAGAGGATGAGGAGGAAAAACAAGGTGACTCAGGCATGAGTTCTTAATGCTTTGAAGTTAGGATAATGACCAGCTAAGATGGAAATAGGCTCAAAAAAACTATGGTGATATCATTACTCCAGAATAACCCTATTGCAGTAGAAGAAGAGCAGGCAGAATTTGAGGACAGAATCAAGAGAGAACTCAGCCTAGAATCATTACGTGACCACAAATGCTCCAAGTTCACCCACCCCCCTTGAATTCCATTAACTCTTATGTAGCACCAATTTAGTGCTGTTAGTTGACCAGTTTCTTGTGTATAGGTTTGAGCAATAAATTTTCTGAACTGGAACTTATGTGTGATCCTGAATCTTCATGCTTGACAATTGCTTGTTCTCGAGCACAAAGCCCTGATGACCAGTATGAAGAATCAGGACCAGACTCTCAAACCAGATGGATAAAGAAATAATGGGATGGCCACTGTCCCTTCTCTGTTTACTTACAAGTTAATTGCTTGAATGCTTTTGGACAAGGCATGACTAAAAACACAGAATGTGGCCCAATACGCTACATACCCAATACGTGCCTGGTTCCGGGTTCCTAACATGAATTTGTATACTCCCTTTAGGCTTACTAAGCCATTCACCCAGGTTGCAAAGCCACACTTTTTCAAAGTAGCAGGATAATCCTGAGCAAACATGCTTCTATTTTAATTAAATACACCCAACACGGCATTTGTATTATAGTAAGCCATAAATAATGGTCTCTTCAGGATATGAGACAAAAAGCAATTATAACCAAACAGCTTCCATAAATGTGTTGACAGTGTTCATATTATAAACTCATGAAAAATATCTGAGAGTGATCTAAAGAGATCTCTTGTTGTGTGTACTTTGTTGCTGTCATCAAATTACTTCTGAATATTGTGCAAAAACAAGGACATTAAAGGCTCAGCAACCATATTCCTTAAAAAGATACTCCAGAAAAAAAGAACTGAGAAGCTATACCCTGTCTTGATTCTCCTTGAAGAGATCCTGCATTGTGCCAGATGATCCAAAATATGATCATAATAAGCCACAGATGCATATGTTAAAGGTCATAACAAAGGGGAAAAAGTACAGAGGAAGAAGAGGTGACCTCTAATCTTAAATATGAATTGGTGAATTGAAAATAAGGACCAGCTGAGATTTTCAAGAGCAAGAACCTGTTGGAGATAATCTTCCTCTCTTGAAGAAATATTGGTTTAAAAGATTCTTTCATTAAAAATGAAAATTGTGGCATTGATTGCTTACAAAGAAAAAACAGAAATTGTAAGAAATTGAAAATGAAAATGAACATTGTATGAAGGATGTCCAAATTCTTTATAATGGTGAATTTTCCCCATGAGTGAAATGAAGGTGAGAGCAATGTTAGTGGTGCTCTCTGAGCTTGTTTTCTTGCAGACATTTCATTAGCCTAACTACAGTAGGTAGCATCATCTGACAGCAAACAGCACTCTTTACTAGCACTAATGATGTTACCTAGTTAGGGTAATGAAATGTCTGCAAGAAAACAAACAAGCTCAGAGAGCACCAAGGACCCCTCATTTCAACCCTGAGCTACAAATATTCTCCTTTAATATTAGTCTTCTCAGACCATCCCATTCAGTTGGCACCGAGTAAAATGTTTCATGCTCTTGATTATTCCCAGTGAGCGCAAGTATGGGCTTGGGTGGAAATGGAAGATTGATGACGGTAGTTGCCTTGATTAGATCTGAGATACCACTGATTGTGGAACCAGAAGAGGATCATCCTTTACCCCCTAAGATGATACCCATGATTGCAAGAGAACTTTCAGAGGTTAAGAACGAAAAGAGAATATTTTAAAATATGAAAAATGAAGAGCAGTTCATAGTTCAATCTTATCTGCTAAAAAGAGCCATTAGCCCTTCAGCTAAGATATCTGAGAAGAATAATTTCAGGCCATTCAGAGAGACCTCACTTTAATGAATTCCCTAACAAATAAGGGCTGAAGTTTTGTTCATTCACTTTCCAAGATTCTTTATCCCACCTCACTTAATTTTTTTTTTAACATTAAACTTGTCATTTTCAATAAACCTGATTTAACAACATTCCATGTGAATCTTGTTTTCCCTGGCCATGTGGTGATCTTTGGGACAGATACTGATATACACAAAGCAGATGATATCATATAAAATTTGATGCAATTTGGAATATTTTATTTTCATTTTTTGGGTTCCCATGACAGTGTACAATTTTGCACAATGGCCTTGTTATCTGGCTAGTGTAGGCTGTGACCTTGGTCACAAGATCTGTTGCACCATATTTACAATCCAGAATAATTTTATGGGCAACACAGAATGCCACAATATTTAAAAAAAATCTTTAGGATGGAGAAGGTTATCCAGTAGATACAGAAAATTCACCTTTAAAACTCCTCAGCATTGCAAGATATTGACCCAAGCAACATTGGAATGTGTCAACCATAGCATAGATATACAAGCTGCATAGTGAACCTTACTATTTAGATTTATAGGGAAGTTAATAGCTTATGTTTCATCCATGAAGGAAAATGCATCTCACAAATCTAAAGAGGAAGAGGTTTCATCATACAGTTTTCACTTGACACAAAGAAAGGTAAGATTAACGTACTCTTCTAGAAATTCTAAACTCTATCTTCTTACATGACTGCATGCTATTAAATGTAACTGACAGCATCATTCAGACATTTATTTTACAATTCCCCCTCACCTTCAAGCCATGAAGTGCCTTTCAATGTCAATTGATAAGCCAGTGTAGAGATGACCAGGCTGAGCCCGAGGGAGGGGTCAAATACATCATCAGTCATGAGTCCCTTGATGTCCACAAGAGATCTAACTTCAGCCCACCTTGAATTTCTTATCTACTGCCAAATTGCTTTGACTGTTAGTAGTTCAGATTCTTGTAGAGAGTTTAAGCTTGCAATAAATCTTTATACCCATTTGAACTGTCTGGATCTCCAGTCAGGCTTTATTTATCATAGTGTGATGAGCCTGCTCTCAACCCTAGTTTCTCACTGTCTTTTCAAGTACCCATGGATCCACGAAGATATAAAAACAATCACTTTGCTAATAAGCAACTGAAAGTATGCGTAGCTTGGATTCTGGTAGTTAATAATTCTCTTAGGAGAAAGCAATATGGGGATGGCACAGGGATAAATCTTAAAAGAAAACGCTGAGGTAGAGTTTTCTTTGGGAAGAAGAAACTTGGAATTGGAGGTAATGATTGGCAGCTACAATGCCTAAAACAGAGTGAGACGGGCTCTAGTACCTGCTGAAGATGGATTGTTCATTTCAGTCCAGAGAAAGGACAGCAAGTGATTCTAAAATGGATTAGGACGTGTTTGCGCTACTGAATATTTGTTCGTATGTGAGTGGTACAAAGTCCACAGAGCATTCAAGAGAACACTACTGGTAGAACAGTGCTGAAGAGAAAGAAGACTCGTATCGGACCTGATCTGCTCATTATGGAAGACACTGAAGATAGATGAAAGATCAATGACTTGTCAAAGGATCACCAGCTAGATCAAAGCCAGCTGCTTAAGTTCATCTGACTGATTCAAAGAGAGAGGAAATCTTGTCAATAATATATGTTAAATCAGTCTTTAACTCTAGAATTAGGAAGAGTAGTTGGGGAAGAATGAGAATAGTGCACCTGTGTGTTATATTTAATTAATCAACTAATAAAGGAAATGTGGTTTTGTATTACACTTGAATAATGCCCCAAATTAGCAAGGTTGGACAATTCTCTGGTCACTGTTGAGGAGTTTGAAGGCTGCAAAGTGGGTGGGATCACATTACACATATGTTTGAATTTGCAGACTGCAAAGGTAAATTGTTCATATCCTCTGAAAGACTATGAATAATTAGAACAGCTATGTTATTTTCCAGGCTTATATATCTGCTTCATAAGTGATTTTTGGCTATTTTTTGCAAACAAAAACCATGTCGACTTGGAAAAAGATGCAGCCGCTTGAATAACTGAAAGGAAAGTGCTTTGCATGTATTATCATGCAGTGCTCTGTTCTCCAAGTCCTTTGGAAAAGCCCTCCTACAAAGATGAAAATCAGTGCTCCAAGAACTTACAGCTAAGGCTTTTCAGAACAGTTGAAGATGCATTTGTTAGAATAAGGAGTAAAAGAAATATTTATGGTAAGCCCTGACCCGCTATTAGCGTTAGGAAAAGTGAGTGGATATTTGCAGGCCGGGGCATAAGAACTTCCACTGAAAGCAGGCCAGTATTTTAATGATCTCACTTTATTCTAATTTCTTTACTGTCCCCAAACATTTATTTGTTTGTTTGTTTGTTTGTTTATATGCTGCTCATCTCATTATTCAAAATGCCTCTACAGCTGCTTTCCCAACCAGATGTCCTCCTGATGTGTCAATTTCATCTCCCACAAATTTCCAGCAATCAGAGCCATCACTGAACATTCCAGAGATTGAATCTATACTTCTGAAGAATGCCCAGGTTGGGGAAAACTGTCCAGCTGGTATCATATACATCTGTGAGTCCACTTTCTAACATTCAACTTGCCTGCTCCGTGAATTTTGTCCTACAGTTTTAGTAACATCTGTTATTCCTGCTGGCTTAATAAAATATAACAAAGAGTTTATTGGTTCCCAGTGTCCCATTAGTTTTAGCTCTACTATATTATACAGGTTGTCCTTGGAATTGCTACTGCTAAGTGATGCAGTTGTGAAGCACGACATCACATGACTGTGCAACTTAGCAAGGGCAGTTATGGAAGTCCTGGTTGTTGTCCTTAAGCAAGGACCATGCAAGTTGTTAAGCGAGGACTTCATATGACTACAACTTCTGACTTCTTGCCAGCTTCCCCACTGACTTTCCTTATGGGAAGGCAGCAGGAAACATTGGAAATTTTGATCACCTAACCAGAGTTTGCTGTAACTTCATAATTGGGAGCTATTGCTGCAGGCTAAGAAACCCAAGGATCAATTGTAACTCATACAGGGCCATCATAACTTTGAAAGATTTCTGAGTAGGTGGTCATGAGGACCACCTGTAATCTGCTAGTCTGCACAGTAGCCAGGTTATGCCCTAAATTTACTCCTCTGGACTAGATTTATAATGTGCCAGTTTAGTCTTACCTCTTCCCTGTGACTGATTAACTTCTTTCACACCATTAGCTTGTTCCTTTAATAACCAGTCTTAGGATAATGTAGTATTTTTGCAAATACAAATTTGGCACCCTGATTTCTATCGGTGCCAACTCACCCCTTCCTAAACTAAAACATTTTTTGAAAACATGCAGTGGCATTTGCAAAATCTAATGTCAAGAATCAGTATGTTGCTGACATATCATACTAAGGCCACTAGCATGTTTTCTATTTTTGGTTTCTTAACTGTGGCTGGCTCAATAAATGAGTTAAATAAATTATTATTATTTATTAAATGTGTTTGCCAGCCATTTTGCTGCAACATGACTCTCATATTATCAATATTATGTGTGACTCTAGTGGTTTTGGGAAAAAAATCCAGCAAGATTGGGTAATGATTTTGTGCACAAATGAAATTTTATGACCTGTTACTTTCACTGTTACCACATATGAAAGAAATCCTCTTAATAGAAACCTGATCGAACAGGCAACGAGAAAGACAGATAAATGCCTAAATTGATATATCAACTAAGGACAAGTTATGATTAATTTCAAGACAGTGTTTTTGCCAATCTGCATGGCATTGCTTCTACAATTACATAAAGTTTTTGAGGGGTGGCAGTGTTGAAAATTGAAGACAGAATATTGTTCTCCTAAATCTTATGCATTGGGGATAATCATTTTTGTTGCCTACAACAGGTGACTTCTCAAGGAGAAAATCTAATTATGTGGTTTTTTAAAGACATAATCAATAAATCAATAGCAGATGACAGCATGTGACTGAAAAAGCTAAAAGAATCAGGTAAGAGACCACCAGAAAATTCTAAGGTTAGGTCTGGAAGTTAACCTGGATGAAATAATGGCTTGAATCAAATTCTGAATTTGTTTTTCTTTTTATTCTGACAAGGACAGAGGTGGGTTTCAGCAGGTTCTGACCAGTTCTGGAGAACCGGTAGTGGAAATTTTGAGTAGTTCGGAGAACCGGTAGCAGAAATTTTGAGTAGTTCGGAGAACCGGTAAATGCTACTTCTGACTGGCCCTGCCCCCATCTATTCTCTGTCTCCCGAGTCCCAGCTGATCCGGAGGGAATGGGGATTTTGCAGTAACCTTCCCCTGGAGTGGGGAGGGAATGGAGATTTTGCAGTATCCTTCCCCTGGAGTGGGGTGGGAATAGAGATTTTACAGTATCCTTCCCCTGCCACACCCACCAAGCCACGCCCACAGAACCGGTAGTAAAAAAATTGAAACCTACCACTGGACAAGGCTGATAAATGAATATAGGTACTTGGTTCCCAAATTACCTGCCAGTGGTCTTAATATTTTTCTTACGTCCTGAAAGGAAAGATGGAAAAATATTGCAAAGGGAGGCTGTGGTTGCTGTAAACACCAGAGCACAAATCCCAAGGAAGTTTACTGAGAAGTATAAGCCCCACTTCATTCAAAAGGATTTGTTTCTAAAGGAAGCTATTCCCCAAAAATGCATCCAGGAGGACAATTTTCTTGTGATGAAGGACCACATTTAATGAAAGAAAAGAGCAGCAAGAAGACCACTAACATCATTACATCCTTGCAAAATAATAAAAAAAAAAAAAAAAAAAAAAAAAAAAAAAAGACATTTTTCAGAGGGGCTTTTTTTTTTTTAGCCCTATGTTTTGGGTATTTATGAAATGTAGAGGCTGCCTTCCTGGCAGCAAAGCAACTCTGAGCAGGTTACATGAAAAAAAATAGGATAAGAAAGAGCAAAAATTAGGAAAATCAGATTACTTTTAGGGGAGATTATCAGGGATGAACAAGGCGCCTGAAGTCTCTGCAAAACATCGGGCATCCAATTCACTCCATAAATTCAAAAAATGTCCCCCAGTGTTAGCTAGATGTACTCTTGGGATGGACGAGGTGTTAAAGGATGGGTGGTGAGAACTGAATGTGGTTTATCAATTACAGGTTCCCTGTTTTCTGCACTATGATTGGATTTTGTGCCATAGTTCACCTGTCGTTTTTGAGTTGGAAGGTACAGCAATCCTAGCGTTAAGAGCTAAAATAGGTTTGACGTTGTTTTAAAACAGAAGGGGAAATGCTGTCCAGAAAACCTGTCTGTCCATTTCATAAAATCATTGATTCTCCTCTAATCCTTTTCCTCTCCACCAAGGTGTTTCCTCTCCCTCTTTTTTATATCCATGACTTTTTATATCCATTGGCCCATGTATGCAGGTGTAAATGTTTTTTGATATTTTTAAATTGTATTTATTATGTTTTTATTGGTGTTTATTCATGTGTTGTGAGCCGCCCAGAGTCCTTTGGGAGTTGGGCAGCATGTTGGAACCAACTTCCCCCCGAGATCCGTACTGCCCCCACCTTACTGGCTTTCCGTAAAGCCGTTAAGACCTGGCTTTTCCGGCAGGCCTGGGGCCAATAACCTATGGATTGGCCCATGTATGCAGGTGTAAATGTTTTTTGATATTTTTAAATTGTATTTATTATGTTTTTATTGGTGTTTATTCATGTGTTGTGAGCCGCCCAGAGTCCTTTGGGAGTTGGGCGGCATACAAATTTTATTAATAATAATAATATTAATAATAATAATGACTATGCAATTGTACTCCCCAGTTTCTGTTGATTGATGAACCTTTCAGCTGCTCAGATTATGCACCTACTTTAGCTTTCTAATACTACATTGCACTGAAAATCCCTCCTAGTATATGGCGTTGGGGGAAAAAAAGAGACCCCAATCCAAGCAGTTGCTTTGTTCTTACCCAAGTCATTGGTATTATGCATCTTTAAATATTTATACGCAACTAATTCAAATGTGCTCAGAGCCACTTATTTTTGATGGCTGTCAAACTCCCTTTTCATACTGCTTTATATTATCACTATTATGTTATATATTTACACCTCGGGCTGCGCCTTCCCAATACGCTGAATTATAAACTACCTAATCCCATTTTAGTGTAGTCTGGTATATAGTATGACCATGGAGGACCTAAGAAAGGGAGGATCTAGAAAGACAATCTGGCTGCAACAACTACACAACTGAAGTTGCTAAGTTGCTATCTTGAGGGGGGGGGTTCTATGCCCCCCAAGACAGTGCCAGGCATGGCCATAACCAGCTCTTCCTTGACCCTCCCCCCAAAAAATATTCTATTCAAAAAGTCCTAAATTCAGTATTCTGCATTGAATCTGCAGGTTATCTGACATTCTGGCAATTCACTATTGGTCAGAGTAGTTAAATTTTGATCTTTGTCACGTTTGCTTAAGCTTTGTTCATTATATTTTTCTGTAGAACATTTACAAAAATTCAGGAGGGTGGGAGGGAGAGATGAAGGAAGGAAGACAAGAAATTAAAGACAATTAAAATCCCACAAAAACATATTTTATCATATAAAAAACAAATCATTTAGCTTAATTTTAAAACAAATAATTAAACTTTGATCACACAATCTAATATTCATCGGTCTTTCTTTTATGTCACTAAAAAGGCAGCTCAAAAGCAAATATCATATATATATATATATATATATATATGTGTGTGTGTGTGTGTGTGTGTGTGTGTGTGTGTGTGTGTTTGTATGTTATATATTTTTACATAAATAAAGGAAGAAAAGGA
>QLTV01000193.1:319835-335401 GCA_003457575.1 Thermophis baileyi | reverse complement strand
TATATATATGTATGTATATATGTGTGTGTGTGTGTGTGTGTGTGTTATTCTATATGTTATAAAAATATGTAACATATAGAAACGGACTGTCGTTTGTAATTAACTGTCTGGATGGCCCCTGGAGGGGCCGAAAGGCAAAAAGGAAGCAGTATGCTTTCTCCCATATTTGGGTATACCAGGTGATTTAACAGAGAAAAAAACATATATATATCCTTGTCCCTGGAACATGCAGATAGGGAGAAGAATCCTGTGGCTCAGAGGTTTAATCACTTGCCTTGTTAGGCAAGGGTCCAGTCAAGGCTATTAATCTAGGGTGGTGCTATACTTGTAATGATGAACAATGATCATCTTTGCTCTCCTCCATGCTTGAGAAATCCATTATTCTGCATGTAGTGATACATTCCAGGTTTTAGTACATAAGTCAAAACTACATTTGCATTTTTAAAAGCATAATTATCTTCATGACAGCCATATGAACAGTCTTATGGATATCAAACCAGAACACCACATTACAGAACAAGCCCAGAAAAAAAGAGTCCCTTCTTCCACTTTATACTTCTAACGTAAGTTAATAACTAATCCTTTTTAATTCTCTGGGGAGTTAGTAAACATGAAAAATAATCATTGTCAAATTAGACTTGTTTGAAGAGCGTAGGAAATGTGCTCAATAATTTAAAGACCTTTTGCCATTGATTTGCTAATCTAGGTTTTACTAACTCTTTACACCAGAGTCCTTGCAGATAATGGTAATTACTGAGATGGATCTCCATTAACTGCTTGTAAAGAGTATGATAGATTCAGGACTATCTAAAGTATGTTCCAATAATGGTAATAATTCAGGAGTTTAGGTACTGTAATCTACTCTTCAGCAGGAAAAAAATATAAGGAGAAGTATTCTTAGTATTAAGGAATTATTAGTTTAGTGCTTTAGTGGAGTGAATCATTTAGTGGAGTGTAGCCTATGCCCCTCATTCTCTTCTATTTGCTCCTCATAGTATCACTGGCATGGTAAACATTCAAACCAAGTTTTCAGAGAACACTTTTCAGAGAACACTGAGAAAATTCAGAGAACAAATTAGACATTTTAAACCTTGGGAAAACTAAAATCACTCATTGCATTTAGGCCAGCTCCCCTGTTGACTGAATTGGACCAAGAGATTTGTTTGAGCAGCTCTGATGATATCATTGGACAACATCCTGAGGTAAAATCTCAGAAGCAAAGTTTCTCGTGCAATCTCTGCTATGAGAGATCTACTAAACCAGCTCAGCCTAATTTATGGTTTATTCAAGAAACTGCAACTGTAATATAAAACGGATATGCCAATTTCTTATATTTTCATGCTTGCCCATCTACACTAAGTACATCATCTTTAATCTTTGCATTTTTGACTACAGTCTTCTCAGCTTTTTGGATGGAGCAAGCTCTAATTTAACAGAAAGAGATTTAGTTCTGCAAAAAAAGGGGGGGAGTAACATGCTTTAGATGATGCTTGTAATTTGATTCCTCCTGTGATAAAGGTAAAACTATATAGGAGCTACAATGCAGAAAACTGTCTGAGGAACATCTCATTGTACATCACAACTTCCAGATGTTTCTTTCTACATCAACAATCTAGTGAAGCAACACACTGCTGCAAAAGTGTGCACAGAAATTTTCTCTATTCTAATGTGATTACTTTTACTATGTAAACTGCTTTTACTACTATACTACCGTATATAACTACAAATAATTTGATGGACATAGGGAACAGAAGTGTAATGTGTATCAACATCACAATTGGACAAAGTGCCACTTGAATTACTAGGGGACCGAAACTCTTTGGGTTTTTTTCTTCTCTTTTAAAATGCTAAATGCATGGGTCCTCCAATAAAGCTGAAGGTTTAGAACAGGGAAAAAGGAATATATCCTTAATACAGCAGAAAAAGAGTCTGTGAAATTCATTATCATAAGGTGTAATGACGGCCACTATTTGAATGCATTTGGTTAGTCTATGAATCTAAGATTCAAATGGTATCAGCCTGAGCCAGAAATGAGTTTGAAAATTCTAGGACAGAGAGGTTAAATTTCCTGCATACTCTTCACAAAGCCATAATGTGGTTTGTCTTAGTCTTCTGTATAAATTCAAACAATTATGATCGTGAAAAAGCCAAGGTTCAGCGTAATATGTGAACTCTTGTAGCCTATTCCATAGTAATAACTAAACAATAGCTTAATCAGTGGTTCCCAATCTTTTTTTGGCCATGCTCCACCTAAGCATCTCTAAAATCCTGATGCCTCCCCTGTGACATATAATTCTTACTATTCAAAAAGTGAACTCCTACTCATGCGGAGGAAGCCTAAAAGGCCATTAACTTGCTTTAAACAAGGTTCCAATTGCCCCCATTAAAAATCAAATTGCCCCCCTGTGGGGCGTAGGCCCCACTTTGGGAACCACTGGCTTACATGAAAGCAGACACAGAATGAATAAGTTATGGGAAACTACAGATTGTTTAAGTTTGAAGTTGCAAAGTCTAGCTTACAAATTAGTTATAAATATTTCCTTTAACAACAGAGACTTTGTTTTTAAAAAAATGAATGGCTTTTTTTTTTTAAATAAAATGAATGATGCTTCCATTTAAAATGAGGCTTCCATTTAAAAGAAAACATTTCCTGTTGTTGTGAAGGGTAAGCTGCCTCTTTGCATCTTCTAAAGAACACATGAACTTCATTAAAAATTGTATATAGAGCAACCTATGGTTTTAGGTTGCATGTGGCTCTCAGGTTAATTTCAAAATACCTCTACAAATAATCTGTTCAGATTTCTTGTAAAGTACTTGCTTTTCCCTAGCCGTTCCATTCAGCAAGGGAAGAAAAGATAACAGAAAGAGGAAAAACTGATGATCTTAAAACTCAGGCTGCAAATCTTCCTGCCACATTATGAGACCCACAATACACAATACACCCACATACACAAGCAAAGCTTCCCCATGTCCAATATGAAAAGGAAAGCAGTGCTTCTCATTATAGGTGCAGATCTAAACTGATCTATGATCATATCCTAGCTGAGATTATGAGCCACTTTGGTCTAGATTCTAGAGGTTAAAGTACCAGCCTAGAAATCAGGAGACTGTGAGTTCTAGTCTCATGATAGGCATGAAAGCCAGCTGGATAATTTTTGGGCCAGTCACTCTCGCCTCCCAGCATTGTTGTTGTAGGGAAAATAGGAGGAGGAAGGAGAACGATGTATGTTCTCCATCTTCAGTTATTTATAAAGTAATAAAGGGGAGATTTAAAAGAAACCTAAAAAAAAGATTGTTTTAATCAGGAGATAGATTTAGCTTAATATATATCTGGATAAAATATGAATATATAAAGCTTCAGATTTATTTAGAAAAAAACTATTTCAGAATGCCTAGGATTATGAACACAATATTTTCCTGTGGCTTATTAAAACAGCTATGTAATCCTGAAAACAGATGTGGTTGTTTCATGAATTCCAAATCAAATCAGCAGTCCATTCTTCAGACAAGCCACAATGTGATTTATTTGGCACCGACGTAGATACTAGTTTTCATCAAATTCTTGGGAATGAAAGATCAATGGCATGACATGCATGAGATGAACTATAAAGAGCATTATCTAAACCACATATAAGAGTGAGATTAAACCTATAGACTTACATTATATGCAAAGCCTGGAATGGAAATATGGATCACATCATATCACATAAGCAATTACATAGTCACAGAAAGCCCAAATGCTTAGAATGTAAGTGTTTTAATTCACAAATTAGTTATTTTAAAATTGCTCTATATTTGCACTAAATAATTGTGTTTTCTTTTTATGCAGTAATAAATATACCCCGTAAGTGGCCATATCATAGACTTTAGAAATATTTCTTTATAAGTAAATATTTTCAGGATTATATGGTTTATGTTACATTCTCACTGAAACTAAATCCCACTGAAGCTTTTATTGTCACAGATAAGCCAGATGGTAATTTTATTTTGGCAGAACTTCAATTTGGAAGTAAATAATCAGGGATGCAAACATTCCTGGACCTGGTTTTCTAGACACCTAGAAAACTGATAAGAATTTAAAATGAACTGATATAAAATGTCATGCTGGCATTTAAGAATCTGAAAAACACCTTTCCCTTCTACATATTTCTATTACAGTCCACAAATTAAATTTACATAGCGTAATATTAAGATGCATTTTTATTGACTGTTATTACATGTGGAGGGGGAAATGTGAATTGCAACATGTTAAGGAGACAATATTTGTTTAAAAAAAGAACCAGGTATTCAGATCAATCTGACAACACTCTATGGGTAGAAGAAAATAAATTTCCTGGTATAGGGACAGACTAGATTGCTGTTCTTTACAGAGCTGAAGTCTTATTCACACAGATCTCAGCCTGCAGTTTAAAAAGACAATTAGGCATTTCTACATCCCTCATTGAGGTGAGTAGGGTCAATTGAAGTGAAGAGACTGAATGATCTGCTCAAGAAATATTTCTGGAATATCTTATTGTGCAGAGTAGTCATTGCACAGATTTACAGAGATACCAGTAGTATGCAATTCACATAAGATTAACCTAATCAGTGCTAATCAGAAAGACTCATAAATTTATTTCTTCATCCACATCTTGATAACTGACAGGTCATTTTTCCCCACTTTTTTTAAACACGAAATTTACATTTCAGTTCACATGAAAACAATGACAACATTCCCAAGGACTTCAATACATAAAAAATTAGCTTGTTCTAATACAGAGGGAGATACACAATTCACAATTTACAATTCACAAAGGATCCTGTTAACGGTCAGACAATCAACATAAAACTTTCAAGGGATTTATTGCACTAACTGCAACTCCTGTTAATGTTACAGGATACAATAAGAAACCATTTATCTTTATATTAACCCATAAAGGCCAATCCTCAGTACTAAAAGAATGCATTTTAAAGTTCTGCTCGGGTGCTACAATTGTTTAGGATGCCCTGGCAAAGGACACATGCGAGGAAAAAGGGAATGAATGAAACTCACAGGGTCTTCAGTTAAAAACCTAATTGTGTCTCATCATCTAGTGAAAACAGGTATTTGTAAAAATGTCAGGAAAAAGTATCAAGCCTTGCTCAGAGGAATTTATGCAACATACGTGGGAAAAGATCTAGCAATACCTGGATACCTAGCAGAAAGGCAGAAACAAAGGAGAAAAAGAATCAACCCAAAAAGACTGTCATGATCAAGTGATAGAGAATTTCCCAAATATTGCAATGTGGATTTTCTCTCTCTCCCTAAATACATTTGGAGCCGTTTATTCTGCTGAAATAGAAGGTACTAAGATTTTTTAAAAGCATGGTGTTTTTTGTGAATAAGCGGAAAGCTCTCCTAAAGGACACACGTTGTACTTCGTTTACCGAGCGATGGGAATTTTTTTTTTTTTTAAAAGGATTCCCTTTTTAAAGGCTGCACAACGCGAGATGGACGCTCCGGCGTTCCCCAACCGGAGCTGCTTCACCGCAAGCCAAGACACCCAGGAGGAGCTGTGCTGGTGCAGGAGCGGCTGGCGGCGCTTACCTGTCCGAGAGAAACCCTCTGATGTGAAGTCGCAAAGGGCTTCAGGTGCGGCTGCCGAACCTGCCAACCTCAACCCGTTCCTTGCGCTGAAACTGTGCGAGAAGCAAGCCCGCCGCCTCCAGGATCGCTTCTGTCGCGTTTTGTAGCGCCCGAAGAGTTTTACTCTCCCCCGCCCATCCTTTTTCCCTTCGCCCCGCCTCTTTTTCCCTAATACGGTCAAAGCCTCGCCCACCATTCCCACTCTGGCTTCTAATTGGTCTCCTCTCTCGCCGGCTCCTCCCCCTCCCCGCTCGCCTTGCCGCGGCCTCTTTTTCTCTCCCCCCACCTTCCCGCCCCGTTTTCTTTTGCCCGAGCCCTCGCAATGCTTTTCGGGACCTGTAGTTTTTCTGAGAAGCGGACTACAGGTCCCATGGGCTCACGCGATCGCCGGCTAGTTCCGGACAACGCCTGGTGTGTGTGGTAACAACGGTGGCAGTGGCAGCGGCAGCGGCGAGAGAGAGAGAGAGAGAGAGAGAGAGAGAGAGAGAGGAGGACGCTTCTTTTCCGGCACGTACTTCCGGCAGGAGCGACGCGGGGAACCTGCTCGGGAGTCCTAGAGGCTTCGCGGGTCAGGTGAAAGCGAGAAGTGAGGTAATGTGGCGGAAGAGGCCCCCTTCCTCTGCCTCTTCGGGTGTCGCCAAGGCAATGCCCGGAGGGGAGGTCACTGGTAGATTTGCGTAAGGCCTGACCACCCCACAGAGGTTACGTCGACCTGTATGCGTAAGGGGGGTTCCAGCATCGGAGGGCCCGGTGCATTCGGGCCTAGCCCTTCCATGGGCGCTGCGAGAGAAAGGGGGGGGGGCAGCGACTTGTCCCCCAGCAGACTGAGGGAAAGGGCCCCCTTCTTTCCTGAAGGCGCTCAAACCTTTGCAAGGGGAGAAGCAGCTTCTGGTACCTGAAAGGAGGATTTAGGTACGGGGGGCGAAGGGTGAATACGGGTCGGGAGTTGCTTGGATGAAGATGTCCGCCCTTCCGTAGCTGTCATACATACATACATACATACATACCATTATATGGAGGGCGGGAAACGACAGCAACCTGTCTCCTTGAAAGAAGGAGGATAAAAGCGGGGAGCATCTGCAGGAAGAAGGCTCAGCCCTTCTGATCTTGCTGGGGGAAGCTTGTCTTTCTGGGACCCTGATTGTGTGTGGAGGGTCTCTTGGATGCCTTTGGACAGGCCTCAAGTGGTGGAATTAAAACACTCGTTGAACCCTGCTATTTATAAAGGGTAGATGGTTGTATATCCTTCGCCTGAGAAACTGTTTCAACCTGCCTTCCATGAAGACAAAAAGGTACTTCAACCGGAGCAGTGTATGTTATATGATGCATCTGCACACACCCAAAATGCATGCCCATTCTTGGAAGGATGTGCTTGTTGGAGGAAGGGAACAATGGGAGCCGCTCAGGAGGAAAAACTTCAGTGTTTCTGCTTAGTAATAGTGAGGTATCTTGTCATATGACCAGATCTCAGGGATTATATAATTCGAGAGAGTGATTCCTGCTGTCCAGTTTTATGGGATTTCTCTCATTTGGTCAGGAATAAGTATGTTTGAAGGAAACACACTGAAATAGCTTTTGTTTAACTATAGTATTTTTCCCCCTGAATCGTGAAGGCTAATGCTGATGTTGGTACTATTAACATTGATAATGTTCATTCGTAGACCCTTGTTCTGTATCCTGGATGTATTGCAGTTGTTTTCAGTTGGTCAGTGAAACTTTAATGATCTAAGTATAGAAGTGCTTGGGTTTGCAACCAATGATCATATCTATTCCATTATACTTTGATGCAATGTTTACATGGTATCAAAATCGGACATGGGAGAGATCTTTTCTTGTCATAATGATAATTGTCTTGTTCAAAAAACCTAGGAGATTCTTCATTCAAATGTAATAGATGGCCAAAGCATGAAAATGTAACTTTATTTTTGGTATACAGAAGGAAGACATTTTCACCTTGGTATTCTCATTCTTTCAAATGCATCCAGCCATCTTTGTGCTTGGGAGACTAAAGGGCGTAATATAAAAAAATGTGAATGTGGCTGGTTAGAAGATATAAATATTTAGGTCAGAGGTTCCCTACATCGCAATAAACTGAGTCACATGCATTTTTTGTTTTGTTTTTGCAGTGCATACAAAAGTTATTTTTACACTACACTATGCGGTTGGATTATTGTATTGCATTCTACATGGGGCTATCCTTGAGCATTCGGAAGCTACAGCTGGTGCAGAGTGCGGTAGCATGGGAAGTGTTGGCAGCCCCAGGAATGGCCCCTGTAATATCACTGCTCCGCGAGCTGCATTGGTTGCCAGTCTGCTTCTGGGTGCAATTCAAATTGTTGGTGATCATCTTTAAAGCCCTTCATGGCATGGGTACAGGTTACTTGAGGGAGTGTCTCACCCCACTGGGATTGGCCCGTATCACCCATACCAGCAGAGGAGGCATGCTGCGGGTCCTATCAGCCTGATTTTTCCAGCTAGCAGGGTCCAGGAAGAAGGCCTTCTCTGCTGCTGCTCCTGCCCTCTGGAACATCTCCCTCCCTCCCCAATGTGAGGTTGGCCCCAACCCTCCTATCCTTTTATAAAGGCCTAAACACATGTTTCTGACAGTTGACTTGGGAATAGCACAGTGGAGGTGGTTGATAATAGAATAGAATAGAATAGAATTCAATTCTTTATTGGCCAAGTGTGATTGGACACACAAGGAATTTGTCTTTGGTGCATATGCTCTCAGTGTACATAAAAGAAAGGATACATTTGTCAAGAATCATGAGGTACAACACTTATGATTGTCATAGGGTACAAATAAGCAATCAGGAAACAATATTAATATAAATTNGTGAATTGCGTCTATTGCTATACCCTGATCGAGTTGTGTAGTCCATATGTTTTTGCAGAGTAGGAGTTGCAGATTACAGGATAATTTTTTCTTGTCTTGGTGTGCAGTGCTCTATAGCGTTGTTTTGAGGGTAGGAGTTGAAACAATTTATGTCCAGGATGCAAGGGGTCAGTGAATACCGGTATTTTCACGGCCCTCTTTTTGACTTGTGCAGTATACAGGTCCTCAGTGGAAGGCAGGTTGGCAGTAATTGTTTTTTCTGCATTTTTTTGATCTAGTAAAAACATTCCATCTTCCCCAATTGTGCTCCTGCCCTTCCCACTAATTTTGATTTTAATTTATGTATGTTTAAATTGTATATGTATAGGCAACATATGCATATGTATACTTTTATGACTGTAAGCCACACAGAATTACCTTATGGTAAGGTGAGCAGCCAATACATTTTATGAATGAATGAATGAATGAATGAATGAATGAATGAATGAATGAATGAATGAATGAATGAATGAATGAATGATTTAGTCTATTAAATGTATAATAATATTCTATCTAAAAAAGCAATGCACATATCTTAACTAAATTAATTTAAAACACTTTATTGCTGAAAAATGCCTTCTGAGCATTGTTGGAGCCTTCAGTGAATTGTAACATTTTTGTTGGTGGAAAGTCTTGATAAAAAACAATGCAGTGTCTTTAAAGCTCAGTGAAGCAAAACACAATAAAACAAGGTATGTGGTTAAGGTATCAGGCTAGAAAGATGGAGAGGGGCTAGAAACCTTGAGTTCTATTCCCACTTAAGCATGAAAGCCAGCTGGCTGACCTTGGTACAGTCATTCTCTTTCAGCCCAACTAACCTCACAGGGTGGTGGTTGTGGGGAAAACAGGAGGAGGAAGTTGTGTTGGATATGTTCATCGCCTTGAGTTATTTGTAATAATAATAAAGGGTGGGATATAAATATAAATAAATAAAAATTTGAAAACTAGAAAGTGAAATACTTGAGACCGTTATAAGAAAAAAAATTTATATATTGTATCCTTTCAGTTTTTGCTATTTTAGTGAGGATTAAGAAAATAGATGTAAAATTATCTAATCAGATAAATTACACTAAGAAACTAGAATTTATCTAAAAGTCTATGGTCTAATTACATGGGGTGCATGGCAAACTAATAAACTATACATGTGGGCACAATTCACTAGGTTAAATGTGGTAATCTGGTTTGTGGTTCAGTGTGATATAACCAGTTATTCTGTAGTCTCTTTTGTAAAGCAAATAGCTTTCTGAAAGTACTTACTGTGCTAATCCAATTCAAAGACCCCTAAACATGGTATCCTATCCTTCGTTAAATATTGTTTATATACCGTATTTTTCAGACTATAAGATGCACTGGTGTATAAGACGCACCAAGATTTCTAAGAGGACTAGGGTAAGTAAGGAAAAAAAAGGTTTTGCCCTCCCCCAGCCCCCAGGAGCACTCTGCAGACCTCCCAAACCCTCTGCGCACCCCGTTTTTGTGAAAAATGGGATGTTTTTTGCCCATTTTTTGCAAAAACAGCATTTTTGCCCTCCCACAGCCCCCAGGAGCACTCTGCAGACCTTCCAAACACTCTGCGCAACCATTTTCGTGTGGGGCAGGACTTCGGGAGGCCAAAAATGGCTGTATTCGGTGTATAAGACGCACCAACATTTCCACCCTCTTTTAGGGGGGGGGGGGAAAGGGCGGCTTATACTCCGAAAAATACGGTAAGTCATATAGTACTATGTTTAATTTTCCATTGTATTAAGAGGAGAAAGTTGTTGTACAACACTTTAAAAAAGTATAGCTTTAAAGAAGCTCTTAAAATGGGGAAGAGGGAATCACTGATATTATTATTGCTATCTGAGATTTCAATGTATTTGCAAAAACTTAATGTTATAAGTTAGTCTGCTTTATTTTTTTGAAAGTCTGTGACATACAAACTGACAGCAGTAAATATTTCTGTGTATTTTTCCAGGAAATATATCACTTGTAATTTTCCTGTAATGAAAATCATAGGCATGGTTACTATATTATTTTTCATAGTAAAATAATTTAATGATACCCAATTTTACTGTAAAAACTGTGCATCATTCTAAAATTTATAGTTGCTAAATAATGTACTTGCAGGTGTCCTTAGACATTATATAAAGCAAATGTTTGTTAAAATATTTTCCTTTAAAATTTATGCTGAATTTTAACTTTTTATAAACTGTAACTTAATGTATTTTGAGAAGAATAAAATTGTTAGTTCCATTTTAAATACAGCTGTGCATTTTTCAGACCATTTAATGCCTGAAAATTTAAACTGTTCAAAACAGGTGTGTCTAACCCTTGGTCCTAGACATTTAGTAATGAAGCCACAAGATTTTTAAAGGAAGTTTGTTTTTTATATACATTAACTATATTATACTGCACATTTTATATGTGGCCCAAGACTATTCTTCTTCACTCAGTGCGGCCCAGGCAATCCAAATGGTTTAAAACACTGGTGAAAATTCTCAAACTTTGGACTCTGAAAACTTAGAAACTGAATGCAGTTATTTACTTGAACTATGTTTATCCCATTTTTCAATAAAAATAACTTGGAGACTGCGTCACATGTTATTATTGGAAAATATTTCACAGATCTAGTGTACCTTGCCTTGTAACCTTGCTTTTCTTGTTACAGTACAATGCAATATTAGTTGATAGCTAATACATTGCCTGCTTAATACTTTTTCAGAGGTTATGATATACAGTACTTATTGTGGATAAAAGCAAAGGCTGATATTGTCTGTTGATTCTATAGGTCTCAATGTGGTACGGGCACATGAATAATTGTAGTGTTAATATTACAATCTCTGACATAATAATCACCGTTGATCTCAATCAATCTCCATGGTTTAGAATCTGCTCCGAGAAGGCCTTTGTTCTGTTTATAGGTAAGCAGAGAGGATTGAAAGAAGGCGATACTATTAATTGAATTGTGGTTCTTGACTTACAAGCATTCATTTAGTGACCATTCAAAGTTATAATGGCATTGAAAAAAGTGACTTATGGCTGGTTTTCACATTTAGGATGTTGCAGCATCCTCATGGTCACATGATCAAGGAGCTTGACAACTGTCGTGTATTTATGACAGTTGCAGTGTCCCTGTGTTATGTGATCATCATTTGTAACCTTCCCAGCTGGCTTCTGACAAGCAAAATCAGAGAGGAAACCCAGATTTACTTTACCACATGATTCACTTAATAGCTGCAGTGATTTGCTTAACAACTATGGCAAAAAAAAGTAAAATGGGGCACAATTCACTTAACAGCTGTCTTGCTTAGCAATGGAAATTTTGAGCTTCTTATGGTCGTAAGTTGAGGGCTACTTGTAGTCTCTCGGTTCAACTTGCTATCCTCTGTACCATACCTGTCTTTCAAGCAAATAGAATTATTTCCATAAACGAATGTATACGATGCTGAAAATAGTTTTTCTATATCTACATTCTAAGCATATGTAATTAGCCATTTTAAAAATGATAAATATTACATATAATTTGATTTGGCTTGCAAGTAACTGCCTTATTTATTGTAGTCTGATAAGTTGTTCTTCATTCATTTTCCTAATATAAAAGATCTGTATTAAAATACAAGAGGACATCTCATGGCAAAAAATAACTCCATAAATAAGCCAATAAAAGAAATTCTGATAACAAGGGACTGTGGAAAACCTGATTATTCTAGAAAAATTTTCACATAGAAGCAGTAGAGGCATTTTGTACTCTAGCACATCAAGTTAAGCTAGTCGGAAAAATGTAAGTAGAAAGATACTTTAAATCAGTGGCCCCCAACCTTTTGGGAACCAGGGACCGGTTCCGTGGAGAGAGGTTTTTCTGCGGCCCGGAGGGGGTGTGGTTTCGTGTGCTGCCTGCATCCTGTGGATGAAGCTTGTTTGCCCGGCCTGGTTTCTGACATGCTGCAGCTCGGTGCCGGTCCAAGGACCGGGGGTTAGGGATCTCTGCTTTAAATAATATGTAGTACTTTTTAATAGTAAGGCTATTAAGCCTTATTATTTGTGGATAAGACTATTATCCACAAATAATATGTACATAGTACATAAAAAAGCTAGTTTACGCCTAAACACTGTGTGATGTCCTCCAGATGTTTTGAATTGTAGGTTTCAGTCGTGTTCCATTAGCCATGCCAATGGGAATTGAAGTATGAACCATCTGGATGTACCAGGCTTTCTAGCTTTGGTGTAAATAGCATTCTGTACAATATTTGAGGTTTTTATATGTTTTTGGAAAGTTGTAAATGAATTTTGATTTGGGATAATTATTCCCTTCGCAACTCTGTTCTAATTATATTTTGTTTTGTATCTTATGTTCTATCTCATAGAGGAAATATCTGGAAAAAAATAAAAATAAAATTAGTTATAATAAGATAAACTATAACTTGTCAGTTTATAATGCCTTTCAAAATTGCATATAGACCTGATCATAATAATGTATAGAGTTATAGCAATTTAAATGCAATAATGCTTGCATTTGAAATAGCTGGCATTTTTGTACGGATGGATTTCCTTTCCTAAATATACAACATTTTGCACCCTATGCCTTATTGAGATGATGGTGCCTTTTACCATTTTTATTTAGAAAAAGTAATTTAAAAAAACGTTTATTTTCATTATTTTATTTGCCTTATCATAATTTACGTATGACATCCAAATCAGAGCCTTGGGTGACTGCAGATCAAAACCCACAGCTCAAAGCATTGAGGGATGCCAAAAGTTATTTGGATGGTTTGCTAAATCTTCACAGTTGTTTTACCTGTTGCTTAGAAATACAAAACTTTTTATAGTTTGATGCTTGGCTACCTGCAGAATCACACGTCCCCACTAGAATCAGGCTTAACCTTGACGTTAGGAGAAGCAGCAGATTGCCTCTGTTCTTTCGGATGTCGGGAGTGTTGTTTTTCAGGGACAGGTTAGCCCTCTGGAATGTCACCCATTGGAAATTCATCTGTCTCCAACATCGTTCACCTTCCAGAAGATCTAAAGAGAGCATTTTTTGAGAACCCCCCTAAAAGAGGCCATAAATTGTGCTTGGGCTTTATCTTACCCCTATGTTTCTGTATTTCATTATATATGTTTATTTCTATGTATTTATTGATGGCTGATTTGTCTGAATGCCAATGGCTATTAACAGTCCTTATGCCATATGTTCAATTTGATTAGAATTTGCCAATTCTATAGAATAATGCACTTCATTAATATTTATTATTTTATTATTTTATGATTATTCATACCAATGTCATGCCTATTAAGAATTCTTTATATATATTTTAAACTTAAATACATTTTTTGAGTTCTATGTTTAGCTATTGCCAAAAATTCTAACTAGCCACTGCAAACTTTCTTATAAATGATTATTTCTATCAAAATAAAGTGTAGAACTATTCATGCCAACTTGCCTTGGCAGTTGTTTATGTCTTGGCCAAATATATAACTGCCAGTTTCTATTTGCTTTTCTCTTTGGCTTGCCTGCTGAGAATGCAAGGAAAATTCGTCAAGGTTAATTACCTTGTTGTAGCTTTCCTTAGGCTTTTGTCTGTACACTAAATTTATTGTTGTACAGCTTGAATTCTTTTTCTTCAAAATAACTTCACTACAGAAGTGCAGAAGTTTACATAGATTATTTCAAGCAGTATTTTCAAATTATCACTTGAAAACTTGTTTAGCAGCATATCTTCCTTGTCCTCTGTCATGTAGTAATATTAGTACTTCCTTTAAATTTATGTATAGAAAGCAATAATAATAAGACAAATCCCATATGCCATCTCAGGCTGCATCACTTGTCAATTTAGTTAATGTTATTCTGTGCTAAGGTAATGAATAGTCTTATAAGTAATTTTCATTCATTTATTTATATCCATTTTCCAGTTACAGAGGCTGATAATTAATATTCACTTAAAACATATGATTAAGAATATGGCATATTTGTGGGTGGGAATCTCTTGACTCTAGTGATTGGTGAAATGAAGATAATAGAATTAAGGATAGTTAAAGATGCCAACTGATAGTAAAGATATCTAGTGTGCATTTTATTTAATAATTACATGCCATCATTGCTGAAAAGACTAGAGAATGAAACATTCCATATAGGATACTGTAAATGCCCTGTAGGTAGATTAATTTTTTCATCATATCATAGTCGTCCACAGAAAAGATGGCCATAATTGGCACAACTTCCATTTGTGTGTGTATCTTTCAAATCATTTGAAATTGTAGCTTTCAAATTATTTGTCTTCAAATTGATAACATTTATGCATATCAATATTCCAACTTTGGAATATAAACATGCAAGGGAATTAATAGCAGGGGTCCCCAATCTCCGGGCCGTGGCCCACTACCGGGCCTTGAGCCCTTTGGAACCGGGCCTTGAGCCCTTCGGAACCAGGCCATGGAATTGGCAGCCGAGTGCATGTGCAGCCCCACTTGCATGAGCAGTGGGCAAGCGTGTGCATGTGTGCTCCATTTACGTGAGCGGCAGCCGTGCCTGCCTGCCACTTTCAGAAATGGAGCTGTGCGTGCATGCGTTCCCATTGCTCGTGTGGAACCATCCCCTTCCCTCCCCCCCCCGGCCAGTCCACAAAGCTGGAAAGGTTGGGGAACTCTGCGGTATAGGACTAGGAGTCTCCACATAACTATGGTGTTCTTTTAGACCTTTAGACTGATTGCAGCCCAAGTTTCTCCTAAGGAATAATAAAATAAGCATGTTTTATGTTGTGCAGAAATTTGTTATCTAGCAAAGATGTAATTATTGTTGTAAAGTTACATATGGCCAGGGAAGAATGGTCAAGATGTTGTTAGAGAGACTTCTTGCTGATTTTCCTGCTGGTAAATTCTTCCTAAGCTTTTAAAGAATCATTACCTGGTATGCCTGTAACTGAGTTTTAGAAATAGAACTAGTAATAAATAGGACCTGAGGTGCCTAGCAACGATTTTATTTGTTATGAATAGGTCAAGTTACTTTCTATTAGCAAAATGTTTAGTTTTCATGACATCAGTGACCTTCTCAAAACCATACTTTTACCTCAATCAACATTTGTTGAGAGCTCGTGTATTTTTATCTTTAAG
>QLTV01000193.1:299531-313267 GCA_003457575.1 Thermophis baileyi | reverse complement strand
CCTTCCTTCCTTCCTTCCTTCCTTCCTTCCTTCCTTCCTTCCTTCCTTCCTTCCTTCCTTCCTTCCTTCCTTCCTTCCTTCCTTCCTTCCTTCCTTACATTGCATATCATTTCTTACTTCAACAGTTAACAGTATTTATTTATTTTGTATGGCATACATTTGTCAGGGAGATCTACACTTTATAGAATAGTCCTGACAGTCTAATTGCTAGTTTCTTCAGTTTCATGCCTGCACATTTATCCACGGTGCGCCACAGGAAGGAACTAGCTAGCAGCGTTCAGGTTGATGACATCTTCCTGGCTTCTTTTGCCAATTTCACCTCGTATCCAGGCAGGTTCAATGCCAGCTCCCATTCTCCTCGTGCAGCTAGCCTTTCCCATCGGAGTGGTACACATTTATCTATTCTCAATAATGCTTGGTTGGGAGGGCAGGAGCTAGAGGTGAGTGATGGGAGCTCACCCCATTGTGCAGTGCTACCAGAGCTTGAACCGCCGGAGTGTCAAACTATTTATTGAGCCACTCAGCCACCTAGTGTTACTAGGTAACAGTATGATATGTTTTACATATGAATCATTACTATGATTGAGCCATTAATTGCTGGCATATCCTGGATAGAAATGGAATGTCAGATTTCTCTTTGGTTTAGAGGTTTGAGTATATTTTTACAATACTGTATAAGCATGGATATCCAGTCTTAACTTTGGCATTTATGCTGGTAGATTACTTGCTCTTTCAAGTCTCTCACATCTCTTTCCACCTAAGTTGCTATGACATATGACTATGCTTACTGGTGAACAATTATTGCCGGAAACGTTAAAAATAGAAGTTGTGTTCTTTAGTAGTTTAAAGACATTTCAGATTTCTGTTGCTCTTTTCAAGAAACACAAGTGAGAATTTACTGCAACAACTGTGTTAATTACTTACAAGTTGCCCCAACTAAGTGAAACAGATTTAATAGTTTTTACCGAAGAATTAAGTGAATATAGGCTGTGCCAACACTGCTGGTAAAAATATTTTGGTACTGGTTGTTTCAAAATTGGTACATCTAGTAATGAACTTTTCTCTCTATCTTCTTTTTTCAGAGCTACATATTTTAAATACTATAAACATCTAGCTACAATAAGGAGAAAAAATATAGCTGTAGTTGAATGAGGAATCTGTTGCTTCAGTAGCCTTTTTCTTCAAGAGTGGGTCTTTGAATGAGGATGACAATGGAAGAGATGAGGAATGAAGCAGAGACCACTTCTATGGTTTCCATGCCTCTTTATGCTGTTATGTATCCTGTCTTTAATGAGGTAATAGGTTCAATTTTATTTTATTTTCATTAGTACCTGGGAAACAAAGTTTTATTTAACTCAGCTACTATCTTGCTTATATTAGTACTCATTTTCTCCTTATGAGTTCTGCTTCCTTTCTGTCCATATTTTTTGGCTTCATGACAGACTGCTTGGTTTGTTGGCATTTAATTCCTTAATTCTGAGTATTATATTCTACATTTATAAACTCCCAAGATGCATTCCAGCATTATACAAGAGACTTGAATGTAGACTTCATTGTTTAATTAACATTCCAGATTAGGCAGACATATTTTATAAGGTGGAAAGGTTTATGCTTTTTGCAGCTACTTGGTTTTATAGAAATGTTTTCTATTAAACATTACAGAATCTGTTTAGATGAGAAACAATAAATGTATTTAGGCTTTGAACAAATGAAAACGAGATGGTCTTTGGTAATTTATCAAGAAAATATTCATATTTTCTTTATTCATAGAAATGGTGTTATTGTTAACACATTTATTTTGAAGGATTATCTTGATCAGACAGTCTAAAATAATAAAAAATACTACATTTGTGGCTTGTCATCTTCTCCCTCCATAGAGTTATTCATGTTTGTTTTTCCTGACACCTATATCAGTAGTATATAGGCAGATTTCATAGAGCATCATCTGTTATACAAACATTTATCTGTTAAATGTTGTATCTATTTATATGTTCCAAATATGTGGATTTCATCTGCCCAGAATTTTCAGGAATAGTCACTGCTGGTTGGGAATTGTAGTCCACACATCCCGAGTCACAAACTGTGAAAAGCTGTTATGGCAGAACATGACAGCAAAACTTTTTCAGATTTAAGACTATTTCACAGATTCATTTTATTGGATATGATTATTTTCTGCTTATAAGAGGCTTGCAGTATTCTTGTCTGAAAGAAACAGCCCAGTGTGCCTGAGCTGCAAAAATCTTATCCAGATCAACAAAGATCCTTAGAAATATTATCAGTAATGATAATGTACTTTAACCTCTTATTTATTTTGGTATAACTGTTTATTTCTATTTTTTGCAGCTAGAACGAGTAAATCTATCAGCAGCTCAAACATTGAGAGCAGCTTTTATTAAGGTGAGAATAATATATATTTACTTATATAACACCAAAATATGAATATTTTATATTAAGATATAAACATTAAAATATTGTAAAATTCTGCAAAGTAGTTTTAATTACTAATTCTAACTAAAAAAAACATTAATTGCTTGTCTGCTCTAAGTAAAATGTGTGTAGTCGGTCAGTTTATTTATACACCTTATTTTCCAGAAATAGATAGACTCAGAATGGATAATAGCTTAATATTAAATTTAAAGAATAAGCTGCAATTAAGATAATTAACTCATTGGTTATGATTCATTTATGTTTATAAAACTTCAATGGATATAATGCGTGGAAATAGGTAAGCTTACAATACTAACAACTTTAACGTTACATTTCACTAAAGATTTTCATTGAACTTTCACATTAAGAGACTTTACACTTGGCATCCATGTTCACTGTAAGTTAAGATCAGGTAACAGAAAGATACGGTAAAATATTATGAAGCCTTTTAAACATCAGAAAGATTCTCCTTTTCATCTAAGTCCTCTGTCCTAATATCCTCATGGTACTTCTCTTGTTGGCAGTGAAGGTCTAGGAAAGAAACAGTGTGAAAAGTCCCACCCTGCACCCCGAACATATATCTTCAGTAAAAGAGTGCTGAAGAGGTCACAAAGCTCCTTCACAGATGCTCTCAAGCACATACTTATCCAAAGCTTGATGTTGAGGATGGTTTGGTGGCTTTTGAAGCTCTGTATTAAAAGGGGGGAAAACGGCTTTTCACCTTCATGTTTCTCTTATGCTTCAGTGATGCAAGAGACATCAACTACTTAGATGACTTGAGTTTCCTGTGATCAGCCAACTCATATTGCTGGATAGTATCTTGATATTCTTTACCAAGTCAGAAGTATGTTGGTTGAAAATAGAGTTTCTCTAATTTATAATTGAGACAATTAAAATCATTTTAATTTGTCTTCTAAAGTTATCCTAAGAAAATCTTGGCCCATAGTTTATTGTCATCGATTGTATGATTGAATTTTGGTACAGGCATTCCCGGGATTAAGAATGTCCGATTTACAGATAATTTATGCTTACAAACAGGCTGCCTATTGCTAAAAATGGTAGACAGTATTCTCGTTCCTCGAGTCGATAAACCAGGGAATCTGTGCATGGACCTCTGATACACATTTTTATATATAGTCTGTTTTTAGTAGTTTATAAAAACATTGTGTGGCTTCAGAAATTTGTCAGCTCAAGGAAGGAGAGAGTGCCATCCACCATTTTTAGTAATTGGCAATTTGTTTGTAAGTATGAGTTCCGACTTAGATACAAATTCAATTTAAAGGGAGATTGAAGAATGGAACTTGTTCTTAACCTGGGGACTGCCTCTATTTCACTATCTTTTTAAGCCTGAAAAATGAGTACTCTAAAAACACTCTGAGATGTTTCTTAAAAAAGGAATAGGGAATCCAGGAAAAATGAGGTTTTGCAGCATTTTGGGACAATGTAATGTCTGATATCTTGCCTGTTTATTATTTATAGCAATAGCAATAGCACTTAGACTTATATACCGCTTCATAGTGCTTTACAGCCCTCTCTAAGCGGTTCACAGAGTCAGCATATTGCCCCCAACAATCTGGGTCCTCATTTTACCCACCTCAGAAGGATGGAAGGCTGAGTCAACCTTGAGCCGGTGAGATTTGAACCGCTGAACTGCAGCTAGCAGTCAGCTGAAGTAGCCTGCAGTGCTGCACTCTAACCACTGCGCCAAGTTATCTATCTAACTTATGGGTAGTTTTTAAAAATAATTCTGATGTAGCTTGAAAAATAAGTGAAAACAGTGAAGATTACTGCCTTTCTTAATTTCATTTAGCTCATGTCATAAGGCACAGGTGTCAAACTCGTGGCGTTACGTTGCTGTCACATGACGTTTCGTGACATTTTCCCCCTTTGCGGACCTGGGGTGGGCGTGGCCTGTGCGTGACGCATCCGGCCTGTGGGCCACCAGTTTGACACCCCTGTCATAAGGGAACAAAAAAAAATGTTATATAAAGTTTTTACAGATAGTCCTTGAGTTATGCGCATTCATCCCACAACTGTTCAAATTTACAATATTGCTGAATGGATAGTAGTTATGACTACCCCTTGGAATATTAGCTATTGTATCATCCCCACAGTCATGGGATCAAAATTTGGGTGCTTGGCAATCGACTCACATTTACAACTGATCACAGTGTCCCATAGTCATATTCTCCTGCCCTGTTCAAACTGCCTCTGCTTCAGCTCCCCCTATGTGCCTATCCATCCCCCATCTGTGCCCTTTTGACTGCGCTGCATTCCACCACCTATCCCTGTTGCTGCTGCCACCAGCTGACCTTCATCATCTTTTTTCTCCCATTGCTGACCCAGGGGCTGGCTGAGGTTGCAGCCCCAGGATCTGCATGGTGAGCGAAGCAGGGAGGTGGAGCCCAAGAGAACTTGCTGGCCCCAATCAGGGAGGAGACTGGAGAAGCAAGAGGACCTCGCTTAATGGCCACACAGTCCTCATCTAATGCCCTCAAGGGTTGCCAGAACTCCCATTGCTTGGCAGTGCGATCATGTAACATTTTTCTTAACCACTTTGCTTAGCAACTGCATATCTGGTCCTAGTTAGGGTTGTAATCTGAGGACTATTTATTTCAGTTAGTGTGAAAGGTAGAAGAAAAAGGAATGATTCACAGAAATAAATACTGCAAAGAAATTAAAGAAAAGACTAATTGGGCCAAATTACAGGTGAAAATATTGATTCAGTTCAAGAAATATGGTCTTTACTTTGGAGGAAAAAAAATGGTAGTGCAAAATCAATGTTTATGATAAGCCAGTTCTACTCAGATGTCTTAAAAATTCATATTGTAGCTTTCTTGGAAGCCGTTCTTTACTTTCAATATGTCAGAAGAAATCTGAAATCTCTTCTTTGAAATACAGGCAGAAAGGGAAAACCCAGGTCTCACACAAGATATTATCATAAAAATTTTGGAGAAGAAAAGCATTGAAGTTAATTTTACTGAATCTCTTTTGCGCATGGCAGCGGATGATGTAGAAGGTATTTCCTATCAATGGCTGTTTCCTCATTGGGTTTAGATGGGTTTATTTTTTTAAAAAAAGTTTGTTATTTCTCTTTTGGTCATAAACACAGCTGAATTTCCAGATTGTCACTTCAGTCTTTACATTTACTGTTATATATTGTAAATTATATATCCTTGGTCGTATTTCTTTTGATAATGCTTGTAGCTTGGTGGCTCTGTACTAGTCCTACTGTGTTTCCTTGAAAATAAGACCCTGTCTTATACTTTTTTGCCACCAAAAAAGGCACCAGGTCTTATTTTCGGGGGGGAATGTTGTCCACTGACTCACCTCACTTGCGCATGTCGCCCCCAGCCTCTTTTTCGCTATCAGAGGCCTTTAGGAAAGGCCTCTTCAGCTGATAACAGAGCTCCGGATCGATCTGGAGCTCTGTTATCAGCTATAGAGGCCTTCAGGAAAGCCTTGCCTGCTGCAGTAAAAGAAACGGGCCGAGGTGTGAGAGGCCTGGCTACAACTATCCAAAGGTAAGTAGTAGAGCAGTTCCACAAACCCCATCCCCACCCTAGCTTAATTTTTACCTGTGCACCCTGGAGTGGATGGGTTCTTAATTGGGGCTTATTTTGGGGATAGGGCTTATATTGGGCACACATGTAAAAATCAAGCTAGGACTTACTTTCTGAGTAGGTCGTATTTTCGGGGAAACACGGTACTTGAGAGGGGGGGGGACACAAAAGACATGACATTTTAACTTTTTTAAAAGGCCATAGAGTAGATGGGGTAAGAGTTAAAGAGGTTGAATAGAAAAAAATGGGTGGAGGAAATTTCCGGGAATGGAACAAAATGTATGTTTAGCCAATTTCCTATAGTTCCCACCACTGTCTTCTTTACTCAGAAACAAGATCCAACCTTCAGAATTTCAAGGAAGCTTTAGAAAGAAAGAAAAAGTTTCATCTCATGCATTAGCTTTCATGACTGAAATTACTCTCATATACCTGGAGTACTTGTCATAAGTTGTGCTTTAAGAAGGTTACTCTAAATAGTTCAGTTTTGGCTGACATTATATTGAATTACATCATTAGAAATCAATAGTATTTTCCTTACAAAATAGAGTTGGGATTAATTTAGTGTTCTTTATTTGTTGCTTGTTTTAATTTTAACATGGTTAAGGATGTTGCCAACCCTTTTAAGTTTAATTTATAACTTACTTAGAAAGAGAAATCCATTTATATTTTCTTCCTCCTCCCCCCAGAGTACATGATTGAAAGGCCAGAGCCCGAATTCCAAGACCTCAATGAAAAGGCACGAGCACTTAAACAGATTCTCAGCAAGATTCCAGATGAGATCAATGACAGAGTGAGGTTTCTTCAGACAATCAAGTAAATACTAATCAAACTAAAAAGCTATTCTAAAGTATGACTTCTTGGACCAGCTGTGGCTTTTATATGTATAGAAGAAATACATTTTTGGCTTGCACTGTAATTCTGATTATTACCGATATTTTATAAAATTGCTGTTTTCGTTTCACGGAATTTTTGCTTCAAAATGAATGCTGGCTTACTATTGAATGGCCAAGCTGTGGGTAGGTTTTAGCTGCTGGAGTAATAACTGGATATTATAGCTATAGCAATTCTGTCAGTGATCCCTATTCTGTGACCTTTGTAGTTAAATCCTTTTATTTCTAACAACATAATCCTGTGGCAATAATGCTGCATCAGACCTGAAATCTTATAAGTCATCCTGGTGAGTTGCCCCTCTTTTATAAGTTGCACTTTCCAGTCTTCTCTCACCTAAAATTGCAGTGCTTTTGAATCTTATTCCTCGTTGCTCAGAAATTTTTAACATGCTCTGGATATTAAGTTGCCTGTGTTTATTTGGGAGCTTTTTTCTTCCTTTTTGGTTTGGAAACAGATCATCTATCTTAAAATATTTTCCCTATCTGCAGCACTATGCTTGTTTTAATGACTATGGAGGTTTTTCAAATGTCCAGTTGCTCCTTGATAATTTGAATAGATAGATCTCTTAGTACACATAATGTATCCAGAATTGCCATCAAAAAAGATGTGTGTGGGTCTCCTTTCACATTTTGGATTGTATCACTGTCCATAGTTTATTGAGTTTTCAAAACCAAAAACCAAGCTAATGCTTAAAATAGCTATGCAATGCAGTAAAACTGACTCATTAATTTTAACTTAATTCCATTTGTAGAGTTAATTATCAGAAATTTTCTGATTCCTTTGTTCAAGATCAGTGGACAGTAAGACTACTAGAAAATAAAATTAGACGTGTACTTTATCGTAGAGTAGGAATACATTTTTTTCCCTTATCTGTAACATTTTAGTAAGCCATGATAATGGCCAGAAGATTAGAGACATGCTAGAAAAACGCATGCTCTCATCTGGGTTTTATCCAAAGTTGTAACAGGAAGGCTTTTTTCTTTTCTTGGAGTTCATTTTTCTAGGATCCAACTCAATAAAAGGGAGATAGATGTCTGTGTGAGTTCATTGCTTCTTTATAACTCTGTGTAGAAGATTATAATGTAAAATACAGAATTTTATAGTGATTTCAGTTATTAGTAGCTCAGGTACCTCATTAGTGGGATTTTCATACTCCACATGCATTGCTATAGGAATTAAAAGGGCCTTTTTTGCATTCCAGTAATGAAAACAATCCTGTGCAATGCAAGTTAACAGAGAACTGTAGAATTAATTGTATTGCAACTCAGAGCAACTAACAAAAAATTTAAACTCGCAACTGTTTCAACCAAAAACCTAAAGCATCTGCCAAAGATAATTTATACATTCAAATAATTGAATATATGGGTTTACCTAACCTCCTCACCTAGTTATTGAGATTAGAGTCAATCTATATAAATTTGAATTGTTCATAAGGTTATTTTGATATAAATGTCTTCTATAAAGTCTCCTCTGTCCTATAATAATACATTGAGAGATTTTCTGTCTTACCAGTAGTGGAACAAAATGCAAATGTTTACTGATTGGAGCAAAGTGCTCACGTATATATTGCTGGGGACTCAGGGCTTTCCTCTCCTGGATCAGTTTGAAAAGTCCATGGGAAAATATTAGTTTTAATTTCCTCATACATAAAACAGAGATACTGATATTACAGACATGTCCCAAAAGGATCACCGGTCCATTTTGGAGGATGTTCAGCAAATAAAAGGGTTAGGCAGATGACAGCTGACAATTGACACACCCCTGAGACCCAAAAGACAAGCAACCATGGTAGAAGATTTTTCCAAACTCTGTTTTCAACTTAGCAGTGGGTCTTGGATTCCAAAGTATTTTTTTAAGTTAATATTGTAAATAGAGTTTTATCCTCTCTGTATATTAAACTGCCTTTTCTCTCTTAAATGATTTCTCTCTCTTACTCCCACACAGAGTGGTTTGGTTTCATTATATTGTAAGCTTAAAATCTAGATGAAATTGTATCCATTAATCTTAGGACAAAAGATAGTGCCATTGAATTATTTCAGGAATATATACTATGGACAGGTTTTTTTCCAGTTAATGTAGCTTTAATTAAATAACATTTACTTTTATTTAAATAAAGATGGATGGGACAAGATTTTAGCCTCAATTCATGAGAACAGTACTTTCAAGATAGTTCAAAGTAGATCAGAGTGATCTTTCTTTCTTCAGTCTAAGATATCAAAAGTCAAATCTATGCAATTTGTAACTATACATATTGAAAATTGTTCCAGGGAAAGACTTTTGATTGTAAAGGTAAGCCAAGGCTCCTGCTGCTTCAGAGTATTGTTCTGTAATTTCCAGATGCTAGTTTTCCACGTATGAAGAATGCATTAAACGTAATTTAGATTTTGAAGTGCCATATAATTTAATTAGCTCTTGTTGTTTCATCTTGCTGTGCATATCTAAAACTCACTATATATGACAGGAAATCTTTTAGAAATACATTTCAAACATAATTTTGAAAGTGATTAAAATTCTGCAGCTTCACTTTAAAAATTGCAATTATATTTTCATTACCAAACAGGGACATTGCCAGTGCAATAAAGGAACTTCTCGATACAGTAAATAATGTCTTCAAGAAATACCAATATCAGAACCGGAGGGTATGTGAATTAATTTCTACTATAGTGCCTCATCAGAAATATAATTAAGCACAAGCATTACAAATATACGCAGCTTCATGTTCAGATAATATGAATTGTAAACATAATTTTTCAATTAATACAAACTGGCAAATAAAAAGACGATCAGGATGATGAATAGAGATTTTTCAGTCTATGTGGATTTTTGATCAATAATGACTGCTTTAAGGTTTAATACAATTTTTATTGTTTGTAGAATTGACATTTTACAAACATTAAGCAAAAGTCGTTTGTAGAAGCACATTTTCATCATTTAAATGGTGAATTTTGCCACTTCCAACATTTACTGTATACCTTTTCTCATCTTGTTCTGTGTTCATTGACATTTTAATTACTATTTACATAAACTTTTTCAGGCACTTGAACACCAAAAGAAAGAATTTGTAAAATACTCCAAAAGTTTCAGTGACACTTTGAAAACTTATTTTAAAGACGGAAAGTAAGTATATATTTCTTTTTTAATTGGCTTAGTGACTAATTTCTTTTTCTTTTTGTCTTAATAATTTGTACTCCAAAGAGCACACTTTGCAATAATCTTAACATCGTAATTGCTCCCATCAGTTCCAGTTTAGTAAAGAATGAAAAAAATTGGCCAGATTTGCTTTTTAAACTTATGCATCAATGAGTCTATTTAATTTTTAATTCTCCTTGGGAATCTACAGCATCACTGTTCTAATAGTAATTATGTCTTCCTTTTCATCCTTGCTAAAAACAATCTTAGGAGGGAACACATTCCCATGGGGACCCCTAACAGATGGGGCGGAGTGGGTGGTCAGAAGAGATTTGCACTAAAGCGGGCATGGATATCCATTGTCTCTGAAGCTGTTTCTTGTTCTTTTCAACACCCTGTTTTTGTCACCTCTCTCTGATACCTTTCATTCTCTTTTCCTGCAAGGAAAGAACATACATCACTTACTAGAGGCTGGAAATAACCTCTTACAGAGGGCTTTGGAAGCAGACTAAAATTTCATGAAATTAGACCAAAGACCCTATGTCGATATATAGAGTAACACATTGTTCACTCTGTCATAACATAAAATATACGAAATTTTCAAAATGGGAAAAGTCACAAAAGCATCAAGCCTCTGACTCAGCTATCAATTATTTCATATTTATGATTGCTCTGACAAAAGATTTTTAACAATCTAATACAAGAAGGGAAATAATGGAAATTTTTCCTTGTCTAGAAACAAAGATTTTCACATATCAAAATGAATGACAAATTTCTATGGCTATAAAGTCAAGATTCTCTAGTTGATATAAATTTCTGGTGAATGTATGAACCAATCTAGGAATGTAGAACTCTTTGGATCCAAAACCTAAAAAAAAGTGCTTCAGAGTGAATGTGCATGCATCTAGGAGCCTCGGTGGCGCAGTGATTAGAGTGCAGTACTGTAGGCTACTTCTGCTGATCACCGGCTGCCAGCAGTTTGGCAGATCGAATCTCACCAGGCTCAAGGTTGACTCAGCCTTCCCTCCTTCCGAGATGGGTATAATGAGGACCCAGATTGTTGGGGGCAATATGCTGACTCTGTAAACCACTTAGAGAGGGCTGTAAAGTACTATGAAGCGGTATATAAGTCTAAGTGCTATTGCTATTGCTATTGCTATCTCTTGGCACATCCTTAAAGGAGTTGTGACTTTTCCTGGGCTTTAAATAGTCACCAAGAGGTGTGGCATTACCCCCATTTTTTTTTTTTTTACCTTCCAATTGAAAACACTTCACATTTCTAGACAAGTCTGTGTGGTTTTCTTGAGAATAATGTAGAGTTTGCTATTGTCTTCTAGCGATTTTCTTTGTAATGGCTCAGTCTAACCTATAGCCCCAGACTTATTTTCTCTGGGGTCTCTAGTCGTGCACTCTGACCCTGTGTTGTTTTTATTGGAATAGAGAAAGTTGGCTGCGTGCTTGCTGCCTCCTACTGGCTATGAGCTAAGTGGGATTTCCACAACAGAAAAATAATTTATTTTCAAAGGCTGATAAAAGGGAGAACACCACTCGCATCTAAGTATGATAGCTGTTGCTTAGATACAGAGTCACTGTGTGCTTCTGAATAACAATTGTTGGAGAAAAATCTGGAGGGAAAGACTGTTGTATTTTGGCTCTTTTTCCAGATTTCCTAGAATCATCTGATTGGCCATAATTGGTTACAGGATATTGGGCTCCCTCGACATGGTATATGTAGTAGCAGGACATTTGTCTGGTTTGTACATAAATATGAGACCACCTGGAATTCCAGGACTGTTGGCAAATTAGAATTTGCGGGGGGGGGGGGAACAGGGCAGTAGCAAACTCCTAATGCTTCCAAGCAAGTTACATAAATATAGTCCCAGGTTCTGTGGGTATGGAAAAGGGAAGCATATATAACAAAATCTATGAGTAGTGCTTTGAAAGCAACAGAATAAAATCCATATTAGAAGCCACTGAAGAACAATTTTAATACTGTGTAGTGAGGAGGAAAAATCCCATCTGTTCTTTGACCTTGCTTGTGATTGTAGCTAACCGAACAATGCTAATACTCCAAAAGTCTCCAGGTTTTTTTCCACTATTCCATTTATTAGCATTTATAGTAAGACATTATTCTAAATTGTTAATATGTATCCAAGGAATTAACTTTGTTTGCTCATGGATAAATATAAACAAAGAAAGTGAAGTAGATTTTTGGGGGGTGGGGATTTGTTTTCTGTTTTTTATTTTAAATAGAATCATAGAGTTGGGAGAGTTCATTTAGTTATAAATTTCAGTTCAGAAATCAAAATTAAACATCCCAGATGGGTAGCTATCTAACCTCTACTTCAGGGGTGTCAAACTCAATTTCATTGAGGGCCGCATCCGGGTTGTGTTTGACCTCAGGGGGTCGGAGTGGGCGTGGCCATGGTGGGCATGGCCAGCTTGATGTCACTCGTGTCGGGGGCACCTGTAGTGACCCAAGCGCTCTGCCAGAGAAAACGGGCTCCCAAGCTCCATTTTCGGCTGTGACGGCCTCTTGCAACCCTCTGCCAGTGGAAACGGAGCTCCGTTTTCACTGGCAGAGGCACCGCGGGCCAGTCCTTCGCTGTTTCCAGGGCAGCCCCACGGGCCAGCTCTAAGCACCCCGTGGGCCAGATCCAGCCCCTGGGCCTTGCGTTTGACACTCCCACTCTACTTGAACACAGTCATTTCTCTTTAGGTAGCTGACTCCACTATCAAAGTATTCTTAGTCTTAATATATAATTTAACTTTCTCTGACTTAAATAAGAACTAACAGACTGCGACAATTTGTCATCCAAAGTGCTATCATATCCCTCCTCAGTCATCTTTCATGAATGCTGAAATGTTAAAAAATATTTTTCTCCTTCAAATTCTCTTCTATGGAGTTAAAATCTAATCCTTTGATCATTGTTGTTACTTGTCTCTGAAGTTGTTTCAACTTTTTACAAGTACAGGTAATCCTCAATTTATGAACTTTATTTTTGGCAAAGACCACCCATTTGGGAGAATGGGTTTGCCCTTAACAGCTACAGCATTTGCTTATCAACCACAAATTTACTTAATGACCACTGTGATTTGCTTCACAAACATTGCAAAAAATGTTGGTTGCCTTGACATATGACATAAGTAATGACTTATGAGAAGAAATCCAGTCCAATTGCAGTCATAAGTCAAGGACTATCGCTATACTTTTAACCCAGTCTTAAAGAGGAATCTGATCAGAGATGAATGGAGTGAAACTATTATTCTCCATTATTTGAAAATTGATGCTGTCTAAAATTGCATTTGCTGTCTTCATAATAGCATGCATTGCTGATTCAGATGTAGTTACAATTACAGCACCAAAATCTTTTCTCGCAAGTGCTGTTACCAAGCTAATATCTCCCCTCCTATATTTGTCCATTCAGTGTATATTTTCTGAGTTAATAACTTTGCATTTATCTCTGTTAAATCCCATTCTGTTGCATTCTACCCATTTTTACAACTATCAATATTGTTTTGAATTTTAGTTCTGTATTCTAGCTGTCCCAGTTTTGTATCATATATAAATTTGATAGGCATTTCTACCTCTTCACTCAAATCCTTAATTAAGGGCCACATTTGATCTTTATGACACACCATTTGATATCACAATCCAATTTGTTGCAAAAACATGGATGAGCATCTTTTGATTATCATTTTCTAGATCTAGGTATATATCTACTT
>QLTV01000193.1:280109-299403 GCA_003457575.1 Thermophis baileyi | reverse complement strand
TTGAAAAAAACGGGGAATGCAGAGGGTTTGGGAGGCCTGTAGAGTGATCCTGGGGGCTGGGGAAGGCAAAAACCCTCCCGTTTTTGTGAAAAACAGGTGAAAAATGGCCCATTTTTCACAAAAACGGGGTGTGCAGAGGGTTTGTGAGGTCTGCAAAGTGCTCCTGGGGGCTAGGGGAGGGCAAAAACTTTTTTTTTTACTTACCTCTTCAAAATCTTGGTGTGTCTTATACACCAGTGTGTCTTATAGTCCGAAAAATACGGTAATTATTACACTGTCTAACCCACACTTAGGTAACATGTTGTGGGGTACTCTTATTAAGTGCTTTGGTCATGTTATGTTTATAACAATCTATTAAGGAATTTATCTAATTAACCAACAAGAAATGTTTCATTGTTGAGAAATAAGTGCTAGTTTCTAACAATTATTGATTTTTTTTTTTCAAGGATACCTATCTCTTTATGATTTGTTTTAGGATTTCTACAGGTATTGACATCAGAATAATTGTTCTATATCTTGCTGGATTTTCCTTTCCCCCCTTTTTGAAAGTAGTAGTGAGTAGTTAGGGATCAAAAGGTGCTTTATTTTTCTGTAGGATTTCTGAAACATCGTACTTGAATTCAGAAAGACAGTCATGTAGGTCCCTAAATAAAACAGGATGTAATTAATTTCTTCCTAGAGATTTATTTGGAAACAACTAAACACAAGTGGATTTGAGTAGGACTGCCTTTTCTTTGTTACTTAACAGCATTTTACCTTCACTGGGCAGCTGCTCTATTGATTCTTTTTCCCTTTTATTTTGAGCATATTTAAAGAAGCTATTTTTTGTATTATTTTTACTACCTTTGTACCTTTTACCCTAATCTCATTTAATTCTGAGCTTTTGATTTCCTGTATGTAGTTTATAGCTGGGCCTGCTGTATAGTTCTGAGTCAGTTGTACTTTTCCTTCTTTTATGATGTGGATCTCTTTCCAGGTAGATTTTAAAATGAATACCCTAATCTGGTTTTTTCCTTGTGTTAATTTCATTCTAATATCAATATAACCGTTCAGAATTCTGCCTTTAGGCCATCAGACGTTATTTCTATGTTCTTTATTAACTTTTAATTTCTGTCATTAGTTTTTCCAGTGTAGGTAATCTTATTCAAAATGTGTTTTGAAAAACCCTTTGGGATCTAGTTTATTTGAATTTTTAGAAATGTTATAATTGTCTATAATGCTTGTTTTGGCTGAAAAGGTAATACAAACAGCAAGCTGATGCCTCAGATGTCTCCTTTCCAGCCCCTTCAAAACCTTGCTACAATTGTTACTGATTTGTTACAATTATCAAACTCTGTCCTAACATTATAATCCTTAATGTAACAAAGAGGCAAATGATTAACAAGTTGTGGAGTAATCATCTTCACTATAGCTGATAAATTTATTTCAAGTGTATGTTCCTCATCAGCCCAGAAAACATGAGCATTTTCAGCCAATATTGCACAAATTTTACCAACTTACCATTATGCTACAAGATTCTGGGTTTTTTTATTTTCATGATCTGGAAATAATATTTCCAGATAAACATATCTGTGGACTCCTTTGCTGGTTTGTCTACTTTCCTCACTGAACATTTTTAAAGCAGTGAATGTGGATGGGTGTTTTTACCAGATTGCAAAGTTTTGGAATAACTAGCTTTTATAAATGAGGGGGAATTCATATCCAAATCCATATGCCGTTTTGCATAACTAGGATCACTTTAGCAGGTACTCGATTGATTTACAAGCGAATGGTATGTATCAATAGAAAAGAATATTTGTAGTTCAAGGTTGAATTGTGGGGTCCTTGAGCAATCTGAGCTCAGCACTGATGATGTTACCTAGCTGGGTAATGAAACGTATGCAAGAAAGCAACAAGTTCAGAGAGCACCAAGGATCCCACGGGATACACTTGTATTCAGAAACAATGCCTATTGAATTCATTGACCCGGGTAAGTAAGTATAGGATTGCAATGCAGTAACTTGGTTCTTTAACTACAACATTTAGTTTTGTATTGTGATTTAGCTGTTAGGGTTTAATAAAGAATTCAGTATTTTTTTCTCATTTAAGAAAAGACCTCTAATTATTTTCAGAGTTAGAGTATTAAAAAAACCTTCAGCCAGAATTTCATATTGTTGAACTTCCTTTGTGAATTACTGTTGTATATTTAAGTACTGCACTCCAGAAGCAGTGTATAGGATTTCATTGTAAAAATTAATTGTATTTAATATGATGGTTTTCTATTTTGTATCAGCTTATCTTGTTGCTAAAATATATCTTCTTTCTGTTTTTCTTTCCAATAGGGCAATAAATGTGTTCATAAGTGCCAACCGACTAATTCATCAAACTAACTTGATACTCCAGACCTTCAAAACTGTGGCCTGAAAAAAAAACTGTATATGTTGAGAGCTGTACTTTTCAATGACGGATAGGATACCTTTATATGTAAACTTTAAAGTTTTGACTGTGTAAATTATCAATCCCAATTGAAGGGACTTAATGCAGGATTTTGAATGGGATTTATTGCCATCTTACACCATATTTTTGTAAAAACATAGCTTAATCATAATCACACAATGAAGATTTTGCATCACTTTTTTGCTATTATCATTCTTTTCAGAATTATAAGCCAAAAGAATTTACGCCTTAATGTGTCATTATGTAACATTCCTTATAAGAACTGTAAATATTTGGTGTTCTGTTTCTGACATTTTAACTTGAAAGCGAAAAACTGCAACAGAATTATGTATTTAACAATATTGGTGGCAAATATTCAATAAATAGTTTACATCTGTTTATCTCTATAATTTTATCCCATAATGGTGTCCTTGAAGCTAAAATCAGTGGGGAAATGTACATACGTCTTCAGAGTTCATACAAAGAATGATGTCCTTTTAAGAAGATCGAATTTAGATAGCATCTTCAAAGTTTCCTGCACAGAAATTCACTCTTAACTACTGAGTCTTTCCCTCAAAGCTTGATTTTTTTTCTTCAAATTATTTTTAGAGTAAATTATTATATTACCAAAGAACTCATCATTAACGGTGGTGTGAACTGCAGGACCTCTTTGGGGAGTGATAGTAGGTGTGCAGTTGTCAATTGATAGTTTTATATATATGAATTTATGCAGCATCACTGTTAGTAAATTTGATACCTAGTACCAGGGTATAGGATATGTTTGTTTCAACTATACAACCTGTGAAAATTATTCAGAATTGGGGGAGAGTGATTGATTAAGAGATATATTTCTGAACTATTCACAATCAATACAGTCTCATTTAGATAATATGACCTTGGTGTACTAATTTAGCTACACTGAAAATTAAGAAATTACTTTTGTTGATGTAAATATTCTGGTGGGAGTATCTCTAGCGTTTGGCAGTATAACAAAAGCAAAAGTGAAGTTTGCCCAAAGGAGTTTGGCATTTAATTTTGATAACAAAAACCAATGAAGGAAAGAGAGGTGAAGATAACATGCAGGCTACCCGTATCACTGTGCTGGAAATTATATTTAATAAAGTATTGTAGTTATATCAATGCAAGAGATCAAGTCTACTCATTTGTGCAATGGTGCTATTTAATATGTATGTTTAAATAAATGGTTTTAATATCTATGCTTTTTAATATTAGTATAACAATCTGAATGATCGCTACTGCAAGCTGTCATGATAGGACAGCTGATCTCCAACAGAAATTCATTTCAGTTTCTTGTAGAGCTGTTACGCTAGGACAGGGGTCGGCAACCTTAAAAACTCAAAGAGCCATTTGGACCCGTTTCCCAGAGAAAACAAAACACCCGGAGCCACAAAACCACTAAAGTGGGCGTGGCCAACTTGACGTCACTCCCACAGTCACATGAGACCCTCAGCTACGCCTACCCAGGTTTTGTGGGTCTGTTTTCTGTGAGAAAAAGATATCTGTCTCTCTTTTCCCTCTCTTTCTCTCTCCATCTCTTTTTCTCCCTCTCATCTTTCTTTCTCTCTTTCCCTATCCCTCTCCCTCCCTCATCTCTCTTTCTCCCTCTCTCTCCCCTTCTCTGTGTGTGCTGAGGAACGATCGCCACCCCCGGCTTCTCTTTGGGCGACCCTCCTCCCTTTCTCGCGACTCCCTGGCTGGCTGTGGCGCGTGCGGGGAGAACCTCTTCAAAGCACATGCGGAGCCTCTTCAAGGCGCAAAGGCGCATACGGAGGGCGGGTGGCGAGCGGCTGCTCGCTTAAGGATGGTCTTTGGACACGGCTTCTCTCCTGCCCTAAGGATCCGGCCATTGCCTTGCCGTGTCCTGTCCGGTCCCCGTCTCCCCGCAGCTCTTTGGCCAAGCGGGGAGGGCATGAGCTCCAGCCCGAAGCGGCAGGAAGCGAAGGCTGCCTTACGCGCAAATGTGGCGTGAAGGCAGCTACAAGGCCGCTTCTCTCCTGTCCTAAGGATCTGGCCATTGCCTTGCGATACTCCCCCCACCCCGCGGAGGAGGAGGGGGAGGAGGGTCGCCAGAGCGAAGGCAGCCTTCGCTTTCTGCTGCTTCGGGCTGGAGCTTATGCCCACCGCGCTCGGCCGAAGAGCTGCCTGGGGGACGGGACGGGACGGGACACGGCAAGGCAATGGCCAGATCCTTAGGGCAGGAGAGAAGCCGCGTCCAAAGAACCTCCTTAAGCGAGCAGCCGCCCGCCCTCCAAGCGCGCCTTTGCTGTGCTTGGCGCTCGCTTGAGGGTCTCCACGCATGCGCGCACACTCCTGCCCCCACCACAGCCAGCCAGGGAGTCACGATAGCCCCCCTGCGCCGGGGCCCCCTCCCGGCCCCCCCACAGCCAGCCAGAGAGTCACGAGAGGGGGAGGAGGGTCACCCGAAGGAAAGTCACCAGGGGGGGCTATGTTCCTCAACTAGCGCCGGAGAATCAGCCCCGCCCACTGCTCCATTCCCAGCTGGGAGGGGAGGGCGAGGCCAGCCAGTGATGGGACAGGGAGCCACAGCAGGAGGTCCAAAGAGCCGCATGCAGCTCCGGAGCCGCGGGTTGCCTACCCCTGTGCTAGGATCTCCTTTTTACATCTGTCTTTGTGAACAGCTTATCTATATTGTGATCATGCGTTTGCGTCACTTTTTTTTCTCCTTTCACCCCTACTTCTGCAAGAACAATAAGAATGATTTTTCACAACGTCTTAGTTAAACATTGGTTTTATAACTCTTTTAATAAAGGGGGGGTTTTTTGTACATTTTTGTAACAGAAAAATCTTCAGCATCATGTACAGGTAGTTCTCAACTTATGACCATGATTGAGCCCAAAATGTAAGAATGATAGTGATAAAAGAGGTAACCACGCAACATGATCTGACTTTATGACTGCATCGTGGCTTTCCTCGGCGGGATTGTTAAGGGATCGTGCATGTTGTAATGGAGCTAAAGAACTGACTTCCAAAAGGAGGCAGGCAGCTCTCTCAAAGAAGCTGAGTAAAAGAGTCCATTTTCACCCAGCCTCTTTGAAAGCAAAAAAACATTGTGTGCCAGAGAGATTCTGCCTGCAAAAGAGGACCTTCTTGATGGTGGCCCCTTCTCTGTGGAACATATTCCCTCCCAAGAATGATTGCCCCCCCCCACCCTGCTACTTTTTCAAAAAGCCACGAAGACCTGGTTTTGTCAGCGGACGTGGGGACCACAAATGGACATAGAGCCGATCAAGTGGTTGATTTGATTTGTGTTGCCATGGGAGTGGGGTTTTACGGTTTTTTACGTTGTGGGTTTTTAATGTTGTAAGTCACCCAAGTGTGGGTTGGGCATTCATATAAATTTCTTTAATAAATAATAAATAAATCTGGCTGGCAGTTTTAGCCATAATGTCATCCCTGCTTCTTCCGGGACATCTTCAGTTTGCCAGGTCCTCACCGCAAGTCTCTTGTCTCTCTGAGCTTGGTTTTCATTTCACAGACATGTTATTGTAATACAAAGTATGGTTTAATGACTGTGTAACAGGTGCCCTGTTAGTCTTGGCTTGTGTAAGTATTGTGTGTTCTTGATTACAGTATTCTTGCTAATCTAATGCTAGTTCCTCTTATCTGGGTATTGGTTAATAGGTATACGATAAGGAAGAAAGTGTTCAGGGCTCCTGAAATTATGATGTTAAATTTCAGCAGCACAATGGCAAGTATTCAGCAATGCGATTTCAGCTGCTGAATATAAGTAACACCACCTAAAGACACCCCATAGTCTCTATTCCAATTTCACTGCCGCCACCAGACATATTTTATCCTAGCAGTTGTTTTCCAGCTCAAAAATGCTAAGATCTTCATGCATGCCCTGTATATTTAAAATCACAGATGATCAGTAATATTCAACTCTGATGAGTATGAAGGCTACTCCAGAACATTTTTTTTTCCTGCAAGGACTTCATGGTTGTTTTGGAGATTTATCTTCAGTCTTGCTAAAATATTTAGCCTCTTTTCAGCTTCAATTTCTTCACTGATAGTCAAATGTTAGTCAGCTACAGAAAATGTTCAGAAGCTGCTGTTCCTGCCAAAGGAGGTGTTACAAAGTCTGACTGAAAGAATAATTAAACTTCGGCATCTGCCATCTTCATTTTTTTCTTACCTTGAACAACTGGCCATTAATAACTAGGGTATACATTCAAATTTGCTCAAAAGAGTTGCGGTGGTTTTAACTCTGTATTATGTAGAGGTTGTGTCTGATTCAGTAGAATATAATTTGGCAAAAGGTGCCTAAAATTACATTAAATTATTCAGGCATGGTTGAGTTCTATTAACAGGTAGTCCTCGACTTAATTGAGTCCAAAATTTCCATTGCTAAGCAAGCTTTGCCCTATTTTACTACCTTTCTTGCCACAATTGTTAAATGAGTCACTACAGTTGTTAATAACGGGTTAAGTAAATCTGGCTTCCCCATTGACTTTGCTTATCGAAGGCCACAAAGGGTGATCACATGACCCTGGGACACTGCAACCGACATAAATTCATGTCAGTTACCAAGCTTCTGAATTTTGATCACGGGACGATGGGGATGCTGCAATGAGAAACTATCTTAAGTCACTTCTTTTCAGTGCCATTGTAACTTCAAATGGTCATTAAATGAATGGTTGTACATTGAGGACTACTGCAATATAATTCCTGTCATAAATACAGGAAGTTGCCTGATGTTAACTAGGTTCAGCCTCATCATGTAAAACCATTCCATAGTTGTTCACTTTGTATGTGTAAACCTAGCTGTCTCTCTGACTGCCTTATCTATGTATTAGCTGCAGGTGGTCTTTGATACAGAGTAGATGGAAGCTTTATCCAAATTCCAAATTTCTTCTTTATTGTTCTTTACCAAAATTGATTGGAATTTTTTATTTCACAGGCATTCATTGTAAAGCCGTGACATTTTCTGTATATCCTTGGATTAATCTCAGCAACGGGAGAAATTGACCACAGCTCTTGACTTCAGAGAAAAAAAAAAAAAAAAGCTTAATCCTCAAAAGTAGTTTCTAGGCACAATGACTGCTACAAAGGAACCCCATGATTCTTAATAGAAAATGTGATGTCTAAAACACAGGAAAAGATCAAAGCATTCTGTTTTACTTGAAATGTAGCCATCAAAAGGCAGCTAGATCCTTGTACATGTGTGACCGTCTTTATTTTTGCAAATGCCAAAATTTCAGATCCGCTAAATCATGCTTCTTCAGTGCCTCATTGACTTTCCAACTGATGTTTATTCTGGAGTAAGTCCCCGTGTAATCTGTGCTGTTTCCTGTCAGGGAAATGTGCATAAGAGAACTTTCCTCAAGCATGAACAGATTATGTAACTGAATGAAGAGAGAAGATTTTTGAGTTAGAACATTCCCAATGGAGCTAGAGTATCGTGTCTGGTTCCACATTTTGATTAAAAAGCTGGTGAAAAAATTGCCTTTGATCAACAATTACATATGTTTTAGAGCAGTAATCCAGTTAGTTAAAATTGAACTCTATAGAAATTACTTTTTTGGGGGGGGGGCTAAGTCCTTCTGTTTAGGTCAGTGTTTCTCAATCTTAAGATATCTGGATTTCAACAGCAAAAATTCCCCATGGGAGTTGAATTCCACATAGCAATAGCAATAGCAATAGCACTTAGACTTATATACCGCTTTACAGTGCTTTACAGCACTCTCTAAGCGGTTCACAGAGTCAGCATATTGCCCCCAACAATCTGGGTCCTCATTTTACCCACCTCAGAAGGATGGAAGGCTGAGTCAACCTTGAGCCGGTGAGATTTGAACCGCTGAACTGCTGAACAGTCAGCTGAAGTAGCCTGCAGTACTGCACTCTAACCACTGCGCCACATATCTTAGACTTGCTAAGATTGAGAAATACTGGTTTAGGATACCTTCGGTATGAACTATTTTTAACTCAAATCATGTCTGATTCTTGTCTGAACAAGTCCTTGCAGTTTTCTTGACAAGGTTTTTCAGAAGTGAATTGCTGTTTCTTCCTCCTTAGAGCTGAGAAAAAGTGATTGGTCCAAGGTCACCGAGCTGGCTTTGTGCCTAAAGTGGGACTAGAACTCACAGTCTCCCAGTTTCTAGCCGGATGCCTTAACCATTAACCAAGTTAAGAAAATTAACCTTAAAATTGAACAAATATGGGATTCTTTTGCTGCTAAAGCATGTTAGGCAGCTGAGCTGGAGTGATCTTACCAAGTGGGAACCCCAAACTCTGAAAAACCTTTGTTGGCACTCCTTTATTGTGCTTTAAGCAAATGTTTTATTCTCCCTAGGTTTTTTAATAGTTGTACTGCAGAGCAGTGTTTTAATTAATTTTATTTCTGCTATTTGAGTTTTTGCTGCCTGGAAATTATTACAGGTTTATATGTTACCTCTTTATATTAAATATTTAGATTGTGATCTTAAATGTTTTATAAGACAGTTATTTTACATAAATTATGAAGGGTAATACACATGCACATGAATGCACATAGTAGGGAAGAGGAGATAGAAAATAACTTCATACTTGCAAACTGTTGTAATATAAAATAAAGTTTCATACAACAACAAACTTGCTTTTCTTAAATGTCTTTTAATATTAGTCTGACGATCCATTTTTTACAACAAAGGACTCAAATTATACATATGTTAATCTTTCTCCTTTTTGATCCTCAACCATCTAGATTTGTTTGTGTTTAGGGAAAAGGAAAAGTTGAGTCTCCTGGCACTTTAATTGCTAAGACATATAATACCATGTTTCCTCGAAAATAAGACCAGGTCTTATATTAATTTTTGCTCCAAAAGACGCATTAGGTCTTATTTTTCAGTTAGGTCGTATTTTCAGGGAAATATGGTACTAAATGTGTCTGCCTGGCTGACAATCTTAACTGGGGCTTATTTTTGGGATAGGGCTTATATTACAAGCATCATGAAAAATGCTAGGGCTTATTTTCTGGTTGGGTCTTATTTTGGGGGAAACACGGTAGAGTTGTGGATTCTATTGTCCATTATGAAATGCAAAGAGTGTCTCTTCTAGTAGTAGTAGTAGTAGTAGTAGTAGTAGTAGTAGTAGTAGTATGCACAGTTAACTAGTTCTGAAATAAAATGCAGAAAACGAAATGAACAGGATAAGGAATGTTCTTAGATGGTCTGTTATACCAAGCATCTGGAGGAGAGGAGGAATTTGAAGTAGTGCTGCCCGTAGATACTTTTGGATTCTATCAATATATTTATTAGAGGGAGCCTGTGCTTTTTGGTTGTGTTAGACCACTTTAAATTCTGCAGTGCATACATCTTTTATTTCAAAAGTAGGCACCTGGGGCTATATACAGTACATGCCTCCGTGCCTTTGTTCAGTCTCGAAATTCCTCTGAAGCTTATTTAATTCAATAGCAACATTTCAAAGCAAATTGCTGTTTAAGGAAAACGTAACTTTTAAAAATGTATTAAGTTTAGTGAGTCAGTCTTTTGTGGGAAGGATATTTTTTCCCTACGAGTTTTAATTTTAATAATTTAGGAACCCTTTCATTCGTTTTGCTGAATGAAATCCTGGGTGTTCCCCTTCCAGAATCCTGCACTGCTTTGAAGTTCATCATTGCTGTCTAGTTTTTTGTGGTTCTTGGAGATCTAATGTTGATTACATTTAGTTGCAATGTATGTTTTGGACTTCTCCCAACTCCAGCTTTTGGTTCTGATAGAAAGCACATTCCAGCTTAACACTTCATGCGAAGATAATCTGGAGGTTTTTATTGCATCCACGCTCTTGATCTATGGTTGTGCTGTACTGCAAGCAGGTGCATTAAGGAGTTTATGAACACTCTTATTAAGTGCATCACACATTAATAAGTATACAAAAAGCAGACACTTCCCTTCATTTTGACCAATTCTTTTAAGTTTTTTTTTCCTTAAAAAAACACTGATCATTGTTTGTGACTTGCTTTGAAAGTCCTTGCTCAGAATAGCTAAACAGGATTTTTTTCTGTGGAGCAGTGAAGGAAGCTGGTTAGTTTGTGTTGTGCAATTGTTGCTAAGAAACACTTGTAAGTTCAAAGAAAAAGGAATCTAGCTATTTCAAACAGCCTCCCAAATGTTCGTAGCTTCAATAAAGTACATTCTCAAATGAAATGCTGAAGCTAATCAACTCTGTTTGGAAAAAATAATGGATTTTTTATTTAAAAAATGACATGTTAATCACAAGGTAAGTAAGCAAAACTAATTTCATCTTTGTGAACAGGTGCTATTACATTTTCAACAAAACTAAATGATTATAAATTTGTTGATTCTGTTTGGCATGGAATTCAATATAGATTTTTATGTCTTTTTTCTGGTTTATATATGGTTTTCCTGTGTAAACTGATATCAGAAGTAATAATGAAGAGAAATCTAATTACATTTTTAATTTTTCCCCTCTCTTTTAAAACCCCATTTTTCTTTGTTTGTTTTTTTCAAGAAAACTTTCTAGAAACAAGACTTGTGCTAAATTATCCAAAATTATTCTTAGTGAATAAAATTAAGTTCCAGAAGGGCCTGGAAGCTGCAAGGAATTCCAGCTATATATTAATTTCTACAAAATTAATTAGCATGAATAACAAACCATTTAAGACGACAAAAGCCACAAAAGCCAGTGCTGAAAAACATGCTATGGATTGTGGAACTGCAAAAAAACAGGAACACCTTGAAAACAGGTTAACTATTCATGATTTTATGAAAATGCAGCAACTTTTTCAGGTGAGCAAATTTTCATGTGAGATTGTTTAAAAAGTTCAATCAATCAGAATAGAGCTGGAAGGGACCTTGGAAGTCTTCTAGTCCAACCCTCAGTTCAAGTTCAAGATCCTCTTATCTGGTGGTGTGATAGAAAATACATGTGTGTGTTTAACATAGAACAATGAAATGCATAGGATAACATGAATGAGACGGTTCAGTACCAATAACTTTGATCTCTTTTGTAGATTATTTTGCTGCATTTTACACATGCAGGGCTGATGCTTCTGACAAAGACCTTTGAGAAAAGTTTTTTTTTTACATGTGGGATTGACATAGGAGGGGTTTCTCTGCTCTGAAGTAAAATGAGTTGCAATATATGGGTATCATTTTTTAGTTGATGGTCACCCTGCACATACCTTTTCACAGGGGTGGGTTCTAATTTACCTAGCCGCCGGTTCCCTTCCTCCCGCGCCACGTGGCCACGCATGTGCAGTGCCAAAAATTCCAAAAAATCCCCCCCACAAAAAGCCAAAAACAAGATGGCGGCGCATGCGCAGTGCTGGCAACTCGGCTTCTGCGCATGCGCAGAAGGAAAAAAAATAATTTTTTTTAAAAAAAATTAAAATTTTTTAAAAAAAATTAAAAAAAGATGGCGGCGTCCACAGACCGGCACCGACCGAACCGGCTCCATGATGTCACCAGCGGGTTGCTACCAGTTCGGGCAAACCGGTTTGAACCAGGAGGAACCCACCTCTGCCTTTTCAGAAGTGTGCCCCAATAAGTGAAATGTTACATTTCAAGGAAAGCGATATAGGACTTACACTATGTAACTAATTAGGTGTCAAGAAAAATTGGCTTCCTGGACTGTGCTAGTTGCCACAAGCAGAAATCCAGTCTTTTGGTCAAAGCCACCATCAATAAATCAGGGAGGTAGATCAAATCTGACCTCCACTCAGGGCATTATATACAGAAACTGTAATTTACTTGAATCCATGCAATGAATGGAGACCACAGTATCTATGAGTAATTGTTTTCACTATTGTACAGTTCTTATAGGTAGGATGTTCTTTAACATTCAGTTGCAATCCCTATTTCCCATCCTACATTCTGCAAAAGAGATCATAAGTCTTGACCTCCTATGTGGCATCCTTGCGTGTATTTGAGTATCTATCAGTACTCAAATAGATATCACCACTATGAGCCCTCTCAAGTCATTTTCTCTCTCTCTAAAGCTCAGCTCACTGCTCAGCTACTTCAGTCAATTTATACTGGTAAGTATGTAATCCTCCAATCATTTTGTTGTTCTCTGAACTGTTGTGATTCCTCTGAATTCTTTTATGTAGTTCTCGGTACTCGGCATAATACCTGAGATGGGGTCTGACTAAAACAGAATGCAATTAATACTTCACATAATTTAGACATTATACAAAGTAAAGTATCTCAGATAGACAGCTATCTCCACCTGATCACAACTACTGAAGATAACCTTTCACCTCTCTGAGTTAATTGATTCTGCTATCAAACTGTTATTACTATTATGCAGGATTTTCTTTTCTTTTTAAAAAATTCTCTTAGAAACCAGGAGATCATGCGTTCTAGTCCCATTTTAGACATGGAAACCAGTTGGGAGACCTTGGGCCAGTCACTTTCTCTCAGCCCTAAGAAGGAGTAATGACAAATCACTTTTGAAAAATTCTTGCCAAGAAAACTGCAGGGACTTGATCAGACAGTCTCTGAGAATCAAAGTTGAAAGGAAGGGGGGGGGGACTTAAATCCATTATTTTATATCCTGAACTCTTGAATAAGAAATAATAGGTCTTGACCTTTTTCTGCATGACATTCTTTGAAGTTATTTGAATTATCTTTGTTGCCTATCTCTGAATTTGTTTCACTCTTTTTAAAGTTTGGTGGTCAGGACTGGACACAAATTTCAAGTAGGATCTGATGAGAGTCTAATAGAGCGGAATGATTATTTTCTATGGTTTGGAATTTATAGTTCTGCTGATGCAGCTTAAAATTACATACTGTGTGCCTTCTCTGCAGCCACATCATACTGTTGGCGATCAATTACTGTGTCAAAATATTTTTTTTCAAGAAGTGTTACCATATATTAGTACCAAGGCAATATCCCTCATTCTATAGCTATGCCTTTGATTTATGTTTCCTTTGCCCTTGTCTCTTTTAGATTGTGTTCGATTAGTTTCTATCCATTTATGCAACCTCTCAAGATTATTTTGAATTATTTATCCCACCGATTTCAAATTAGTTGTAAACCTTAAAAGCATCCAGCCAACAACCTGGGTGTCAGGGTTCCAAGTAATACACCCATAGCAAACAGAACTCCGAGGCAGGAGAATTCCTCAAATAACAGGTTTATTGGGTATATAATATTGGCACAGGCTGGTGAAAACCAACTCTGAATGTTCCCGCGACTTTCACCTAATTAAAAGTAAAAGTTTTCCCCCTTCCCCAAACAGTCAGTTACATGGTCTAATCATGGTGTCATACAGTTGCCTGATAACTTCATTCTTCCTCTCTCCGACCACCTGTGGGAATGTCCTTGGTTTCCAGGAGAAAGTATTTTGTTTTGGCTACAAGCCCCAGCTATCTCCCCCCTCCCTATCCCTCAGCTCCAGTGTGGCAACACTGAAGCCTCAAAATGGCCTCGGTCAGGTCAGCTTCAGGGTTAACAGGCGCCCCCCCCTTAATAGAAAAGGACTTCCTGCAAAGAAAAGAAATTGCAAAGAGGTTACTTAAGGTTCAGTCTAACCTCCTCTCCCTCCCCCTGGGGGCCCTTTAGGTTTCTGGGGGTACATGTCATGAAACTGTTTGACCAACCTATCTGCCTTCACAACCCAGCTCTTGACCCAAGTAGCTTCAGAGAGTGGATACCCGTTCCATTGCACTAGGTACTGCAATTGCCCCCTTATTTTTGTGATAACCAATTTGGTACCACTTTCCAGTTAGAGGATGAACCAATGATGTATAATTGGGTTTGCTATAAACTGGCATGTGTCTTAGACCTCACACTGTGTATGTGCTGTACATAACGTTGCTTATCTCACCAGAGAAAAACATCATGGGTTATTTTATTGATTGATTGATCAAATTTATACAGCCACCCATCTCACCAAATTGACTTTGGGTGGTGCACAACAATAGATAAAAAGAGAGAATATAAGAATAGCAAATATGCATATAAAAATTCATAACATTGAATACAAAAACCAAAAATGCAAGCTATATCTGAAGGAAGAATTAAAAATGTCTAGTTATTTATGCTTTTCTTGGAACTTGAGTGTTAATGGAACCTAAAAATGGAAAAATGAAGAAAAATAAAAAGGGAGAGAAAAATCAAAGCAAGTAAGCCAGCAAGTTATGTAGCGACTTGATTGTATTCACATGACACGTTTAACTAGCTCAGACAGCTACTTGTAACTTCCTTTGTCTATCATGGTAACCTTTGTTTTGTATGCTTGCGACTTAGTGTGCTCTGCAAACCAAGCCCACTTGGTCAGTTTGTGGTTCAATGTATCGTGAGAACCTACAATTCTAATATAAAATTATTCAATCTGGATGATATTTTTAACCGCAAAACATATACTCCCCCCCTCCCCCATTTAGCACCTTGAATAAACTCTGCATAGATTTCCAGAAGGCTAAATCTTCTGCAGCAGGCTGAATTTGTTAATTTTAATTGAGGAAGCGCTCAGGTTTTAAGAGTGTGAAGATGAGCACGGCAGAACTATGAAAGGAGAAAGGAGATACTCATTTGTAATCAAAGTACACACCGAAACTCGGAGCTCAACCACTGAAACTATAAAAATAAATGGCTGCATTTATTTTTAAATGCTGAAAAAGCAGAGAAGGGGAAAGATTTGGAATAAAAATCTGAAATGTGCCCCGGAGCTAATATTATAGCTTAATGCAGAGTGGCAGATGTTTATGGAGCAAGGAGTAGCCATCTCACAATGAAACTGGTCCATCTGAATGTTAGACCCAGAACTGTTAAATATTTGCCCTAAAAGCAGAACATTTTTAGAGCCCATGGAATTAAAAACTAACATTTCTATAGCTTTTTTGCTATCATTCTGTAATGATCCACAAACAAGCCAAGTGCAAATGATGGGAATAATGGGAGCAGAGGTGTGTGTGTGTGTGTGTGTGTGTGTGTGTGTGTGTGTGTGTGTGTGTGTGTGTGTGTTCTAATGTTTGTTTTGTTCATAAACCCAGGTTCTCTGCTGGATGAAGAGAGAGGGGGGGATGCTTTTAAGGTTTACAGCTAATTCGAAATTAGTGGGATAAATCTTAATCTTGAGAGTTTGCATAAATGGTTAGATAGATGGTCCTTCAGATATGTTTCTTTTTGTGAAGCAAGTAGGCAAGTTAGGTTAGGCAACTATGTGTGAATTAGGAATGGAATAGAGAAGAAAACAATCAAGAAGGAATGGGTTGTTGGGGGAATGAAGGAACTTGACAGATTAAAGGAGGGGAGCAAACAGGAGAAGGCTTAGAAACAGACTGGATCAGACTTGGCATCAGAGTTGTGATTTTTTTTTTCACATTCAGAAGCAGAGGCAGTGAGAAGATAACAGAGGAGAAGGTGGAAATAATTTGGATTGTTGGTTATTGGAGAATGAAATCACATCATAGTGGCTAACATTACAGATTGGGCAGCTATAGGATGGCAGTGGCGGTGAGAGAAACAGCAGGAATGGGCTAGGCTAGAACACAGAGTGAGCTGCAGAGATTGCCCTGATGAAGGTCAATAGGAGAAGGGGTAGCCTGGATAAGAATGTGATAATCTGCAACTGGAATATCAGCAAGAAAAACACTCCAAAAACAAGAATGGAAAAACTCTTAGCTGGCTACCAGAAAAAAAAATTGGATGCTGCTGATTCTGCCAAACAAAATGTTATAAAGAACAAACTGTCCAAATGTCTGCACTTGCTATATTCGCTGTTTTTTAACTATATCGAGGATGTATCACCTCCTGTTCACTCACTTATTCACTGAAACATACAACTTGACCAGATTGTGTAAACTATAGTGTGCAACTTACATTTCTGATGTTGACTGCCCAGGGTCATTTGAGTGGGTGGCATAAAACTTCTGTAAAACATAGACGAGCTAAGCAAGGGCAGAACAAATTTTTTTCCATAAAAGAAAAACAGAATGAAAAGAAAAATAGGGTTAAAAAGCTGAAGGTTTGCAGAAGCATAAAAGGAGGGGGTTTCTGTAGTCATTTTTATATTCTAAGTAGAAAAAGCTATAGTAGATTCCAAGCAGAAAGCATTATATACCAAACCTATCTTAATATTTCCAGTAGTTCATAGTTACCTGATTTGGGAAAGGAAATGTGTTCAGTTCATCATTGTTTCCCTTCCTTCTTGGAAGGGAGAAAATGTGATCTTGGACCACTAAACTATAAATTGGTCCTCAAAAATTGTAACTAATACATCGCACATATAAATTTCCAGATTTTAGGAACAAATTGAATCTCAAGAACTGTATTTTTGAGGAGAGGACTTAACAAAATAATAAGGTCCCAGTGGCCCATCGACCAGGCCTCATTGGCTCATTTCCCTGTTTAGATCTCCTTGCTCTCTCTCCATCCAGTACAATGCTTTACAGAGCCAAGACACTCAGCCCCTGTGAAGCATAAAGATACTATCATCTGCTTCAGTTGGCCAGCCTGCTTCCAAAGAAAGTCACTTTTGCATATTCATGGAAGCCACTTTTGCATGATGAAAGCCTGCGACTGCTCTGCACTTAAAAGTGGAAGGCGTCGTGGCCCTTTGATGAAGGATTTTGAAGAGACACTTTATTTGGACTTTCACTGAAGCCTTCAGTTTTTGGAAGGTTTGTACCAGCCCTAGATTAAAAAAAAGGCCCAAGGGCAGCCTCTTGCCTAATGCCTAATCGCCTGGCATTGCCAAGGATTGAACCCAACCATAACATTTTGTATGCATGTCTTGTGTTCTTTGTTACTGACCTACAGGTTTCCCAAAGAACTGGGTTTGTACTGTAGAAAAAACAAAAATAAATTTACGCTTTGTTTGGCCCATCACCAGCAAAGGTCACCCATTGCTTCCTGGGTGTAGAAACAGATGTCAGCAGGGGTGGGTTCTGGCTTACTTCACTGCCAGTTCGCTTCCTCACGTGCTGCACAGGCATGCGTGCATGCACAGTGCATGCATGTGCAGTGCGTGCATGCGCAGTGCTAAAAACCCAGCTTCTGCGCATGCGCAGAAGCAAAAAACAGCTTCTGCACATGCTCAGAAGCAAAAAACAAGATGCTGGCACCTATGGCGCCGCTGAGCGAGCCAGTTCGGGGGTGAGCGAGCCAGTTCGGGGGCAAGCGGGGGGGGAATTCCTGCTACCGGTTCTAAAGAACCGGTCCGAACCGGCAGGAACCCACCTCTGGTTGTCAGCCTCCTCCCATTCTCTCAACCCATTGCAAATGCATCCCAGGCCGATGCTGTCCTGCTCCGATTCATCACCACTCTTTTCTGTCGAAAGATGGTCTCCGGAACTTCATTTTGATACAGTGATAGCTCCTGATGGGTACTACTTCTCCACTCAAGCAGCTGGTCACTGCCTTATGCAACTATTTTGCCCTGGGCTGCTCAAGAGCTATGTTCTCAACAGTTTTTAAAAATCTTGCAGATGATCCAATAATGCCCCAAAAGTCAAATGAACTATTCTCACTCCCTAAAGCTCATGTTTTATTCAACCCTTACCTTTCCCAGGCTGAATGAAGCACATCCCCCTTGTTTTTTCCGTTCCCTGCTCATAATACTGCAAAGCTTCTCTTTTCATCCTCCCTTCCCCCCTCTCCTTTAAAAATCTTTCAGTGGTTTTTCCCTTCCTACAACATTTCCTTGGACTACAGAAGAAGGGAGGAGTTTAGCAATAGCAATAGCACCTGGACTTATATACCGCTTCATAGTGCTTTTACAGCCCTCTCTAAGCGGTTCACAGAGTCAGCATATTGCCCCCAACAATCTGGGTCCTCATTTTACCCACCTCGGAAGGATGGAAGGCTGAGCCAACTTTGAGCCGGTGAGATTTGAACTGCTGAACTGCAGCTAGCAGTCAGCTGAAGTAGCCTGCAGTGCTGCACTCTAACCACTGCACCACCTCGGCTCGCACCTCGGAGTTTCCTCTTTGTTGAAACAACAGAATAAATATAAGCATCAAAAGGGTTAATTTGGGAAGTGGATGGGGATTGAAGATATGTGCGGACATCTGGGAAAGCAAAGAAACTGAAACTAGTGAGACGGGAACAATCCCTAAAAGGATAAGGCACATGGATAGACTGATCTACATGGGAACCAGCCAAAGAGACTTGACTTGCTGCATGGATGAGAAGGACCAAAAAGCATAAGAACAATCAACCAGCTTTTGGGATGGCCGTAGTCCTATCCCATTGGCCACCCACTGCATCTAGACTTGAATTTCTGAAGTTGGCTTCAGAAAGAGCTGGGAATAGCTCAGGAGAGAAGCAGTTTTGGCTATAGAAGACAATTGGCCTGAATGAAATTGTGTAAATGTTGTAATCTCAGTGATATATGCATGAGCATACATATACATATGATACAGTGGACCCAGTCTGCTCTTAGCCAAGGGAAAAAAAAATCTACTAACAGATGATCCAAGAATTCCATGTTCAAACAGGAAATGAACTTCTATGTAAAAAGCTAAATGTAATCTGTTGTTGTTGTTGTTGTTAGTTGCGAAGTCGTGTCCAACTCATCGCGACCCCAGGCCTTTCTGTCCTCTACCATCCCCCAGAGTCCATTTAAGCTCACGCCGACTGCTTCAGTGACTCCATCCAGCCACCTCATTCTCTGTCATCCCCTTCTTCTTTTGCCCTCAATCTTTCCCAGCATTAGGCTCTTCTCCAGTGAGTCCTTCCTTCTCATTAGGTGGCCAAAGTATTTGAGTTTCATCTTCAGGATCTGGCCTTCTAAAGAGCAGTCAGGGTTGATCTCCTCTAGGACTGACCAGTTTGATCACCTTGCGAGGTAAGGGACTCGCAGGAGTCTTCTCCAGCACCATAGTTCTAAGGCCTCAATTCTTTGGCACTCAGCCTTTCTTATGATCCAACATTTAAAACCATACATTGC
>QLTV01000193.1:259096-272115 GCA_003457575.1 Thermophis baileyi | reverse complement strand
AGGGATAGAAAGATAAATAATAGACAGATAGATAGATAGATAGATAGATAGATAGATAGATAGATAGATAGATAGCAATAGCACTTAGACTTATATACCACTTCACAGTGCTTTACAGCCCTCTCTAAGCATTTTACAGAGTCAGCATATTGCCCCCAACAATATGGGTCCTCATTTTACTGACCTTGGAAGGATGGGAGGCTGAGTCAACCTTGAGCCTGGTTAGAATCGAACTGCCAAATTGCAGGCAGCCAGCAGGCAGCAAAAGTAGGCTGCAGTACTGCATTCTAACCACTGCACCACCACGGCTCTAGATCAGAGGTGTCAAACTGGCAGCCCGTGGGCCGGATGCATTACGTGCAGGCCACGCCCTCCCCAGCTCTGCAAAGGGAAAAAACGTTGCGATACGTCACGTGACGGCAACATGACGTGGCAAGTTTGACACCCGTGCTCTAGACAGACAGACAGACAGACAGACAGACAGACAGACAGACAGACAGACAGACAGAGACAGACGTGTGTGTGTGTGTGTGTGTGTGTGTGTGTGTGTGTGTGTGTACATATACATATACGTATGTATGTATGTATCCTCATATATAGTCTCAAGTGCTTCTGTTTGCAGTATGTCTTGCCTGACTTTTGTCAATCAAAGCTCTAGTTCTAATTGCAGGTAATCTTTACCAGCACTACCACCTTTCCCAAATAAATGTGAGTTTTTCCTTACTTACTTGCAGTAGACACTTCTTCTCAAAAAGTAGTCTTTTTTTTTACTTGCTAGTTCAGTTGGCACAACTTTCTAATGGCACGGTTTAAAGTATCACGTAGATGTTAGATCTGAAAGGCTAAATTTAGGTTTTGCTCTCCTCTCCTATTCAGTCCTCCTGTGCAAATGCAGCCTGGGTTTAAATGAGATGGGGAAGTTCTGACCTAACTTAGCCTGCCAGGCTGGTTGAGCTAATCCAGGGCTTTCTAATCTAAATTGTCACAAGTGCTGATCAGGATGAGTACATGAGGATGACTGATGAAGATGAGCTGGGGGCCACCACAGATGAATTCCAACATTTGAAAAATTGGACAAAAATGTAGAGAATGTCCAGTATGTACCCAAATGTACATGCTATTAAATATAAATGTATTAATAAGCAAAAGCTTTGCTGCAGAACAAAGCTTCTTGCAAAACAAAGTAATTTGGTTTTGGCCATTAAGCCAGCAGAATTTTTCCTTAAGCAGAACACTGATATTTGGTTTTATTATTGGGTTAATAGATATTTTTCTCAAGATGAATCTAGCAGGGCCACTCCACTCAAAGTGCCCTAGTTGTGTCTTTTCTTTTTCTTCTCTCTCCTTCTGGAACAGATACTTTTTTCCCCTCATACAAACTCTTTTCTCTCAACCTTCCTGATCTTACTTGTTTGCTCTTTTTCTCCTTCCTTGCCCTGCTCTTTCCTGGTCTTGGGTAGTCTTCATCTCCTGGGCTCTCTTCCCTGGACAAGCCAAGCCTTCCCATCACCCCCCCCACCTACTGTTTCTGCCCAGAAAGCCTTAGTTTCAGGAGAATGTAGGAGAAGGAATGGCAGAACCTAGGGGTGGAGTGAAAAGAGGGATTAGCCTAGAATCCCTACGTAGCTACAGGAGAACTAAGTCCAATCTCCCTTAAATTCTGTTGGCCCTTATCTAACTCTAACCAGGTGTTGACCATTAGTTGAGAAGGTTCTTTTGCATGGTCATGATTAGCAATAAATTAGTTTCATTGGATCTTCACACACGAACCTGATCTTTTGCACCTGACAGAGAAGGATTTCTCACACTGTAAGAGACTAGGCGATACAGCTGGGTGCAACAGGCATTGTTGTGCCAAGTATATAGGCTCTGCTGTTGATGAGACACCTGCTGGAAAGATGTGAGAGGCTACTATATTGCTGTACAGTGTTGCACCAATGACCTCAATACCTACCAAGTATTCTTGTGGGCCACTTGGACCCTAGAAGGATGTTAGCTATTTCAAAAGTGTCTCTGTGGCATTGCACAGCAAGCAACAGAACTTTTGTACGTGCGTGTGACATTATAAGGCATATACAACATGGTTTCAGGTGGGTGGATTGTACTGTGATGCTGCAATGCTGCTTTGATCATTCTGATCCTGTCCTGCCTTCCCACAGATGTTGCTGCTGCTTGTGAAATCTTGGATGAAGCACCAGTCCTCACCAAAGGCCTTTTCTCTTTCCTCACAAGTCTGTGCAGGAATGGCTGCTTCCATCCCTCAATACATCCTGCATAACATACCCTTTATATTAACTCAAACACATACACACACACACACACACACACACACACACACACACACACACACACACACACCAAACACAGTCACTGATAATGATGATGCTGCTTTGCTAAAAACTGTAAACCTTACTTCAGACAAAGCTGAACACATGCTGATTCAGTTCAAGTTCCTGTCTACTTTTAGAAAATTCGCAGAGTACTTGAGAGGGCAAGTGGAGTGTAATTTAACTTCTAAAACATTGCTCCATTAATGTCCTAAATGGAAGACCAATGAAATCAGTAATACTGAAGTACTAGCATTGTAATTAATTAAACTTTATTTTCCACAAACTTCTCTTGGCTTCAAATAGTGTCTTCTTTCTCTGTGTATAAAAATCGGGTTGATTTTTATTCTTTATTTATTTATTTTTATTTTTTATTTTATTTATTTGTCAAACATGTAGAAGATAACAGGTATAAGTATAAACATGGACATGAACATAGGAAATGATTACAAATAAATGGGGATAGTAGGACAGGGACGGTAGGCATGCTGGTGCGCTTATGCACGCCCCCTTACGGACCTCTTAGGAATGGGGTGAGGTCCATGGTGGACAGTTTAAGGTTGAAGCTGTGGGAGTTTGAGGATGTAACAATGGAGTCACGTAGAGCATTCCAGGCATTGACCACTCTGTTGCTGAAGTCATATTTTCTGCAATCGAATTTGGAGCGGTTTAACTTGAGTTTGTATCTATTGTGTGCTCGTGTATTGTGGTTGAAGCTGAAGTAGTCATTGACAGGTAGGACATTGTAGCAGATAATTTTATGAACTACGCTTAGGTCATACCAAAGGCGGCGTAGTTCTAACTTGAAATACCTCTGGACCCGCTCAATTGTATTAATGTCCGATATACAGTGTGGATTCCAGGCAGACGAGCTGTATTCGAGAATTGGTCTGGCAAAGGTTTTGTATGCCCTAGTTAGCAGTACAGTGTTACCGGAGAAAAAGCTTCACAAAATTAGGTTAACAACTCTTAATGGTTTTTTGGCAATGCTGTTACAGTGAGCTCTGGGGCTTAGATCATTTGAGATGAGTACTCCTAGGTCCTTGACAGAGTGAGGGTCATCTATGAGGTCGTATCCGCCTAGCTTGTATTTGGTGTTATGAATTTTTTTGCCAATGTGTAAGACAGAGCATTTGTTAGTTGAGATTTGGAGTTGCCAATTGTTGTTCTTGTTGTTTTCTGTTCAGTTAATTCATTGGAATGTACAGAGAGGCTTTTTAAAAAAAATCTAAAACAACATTTCTTCTGCCCTTGCTATTATATTTCCATCTATGGATATGAGAAAACTTAAGGAAGGGTTTTTTTATGTGTCTTCAGGGAAGATTGGATTGGGTGATTATTAAATAGCATAAAGAGATTTCCTCCTGAGTGATTTCAAATAATTATTTTGATAGCTTTTTAGCATATGAAATGAGTTTGAGGCCTTAGGTATTTGCAGTATTAAACACAAGTCTTTCATAAGGAAAATAAACTGAGCTACATAACTTATTTTGCCAAGTCAACAATTATTTTTACAGAGTATTCAAGTACTCTGCAAAGCTGAGGTTGGACTTGTTCCTAATCATGCATATAGTATGAGGTTCTTCCCATACTAAGTAGAAAATCTACTGTCAAAAATCATTCCGTCCCTTGTTGGAAAAAAGCAAATATGCTGAGCTTAGCAGAACTGTCCCAAAGGTGATTTTTCAAAAGGCAATTGGACTTTCTTTGTTTTTGCTTGAAGACATTTCGGTTCTCATTCAAGAAGCTTCTTCAGTTCTGAATGAATAGCGGAGAATGGAAGGATTTATATTCCTTGCAGTCATCTGGATGACTGAGAATCTCCATAGAGCTAAGCAGAACTTACTTCTGAGTCAATACATATTGTATAGGATCATCTTCTTGGATATGGTACCCATGCCTTAAAAATATTCAACCAAATCTATTATTTCTATTTATTTATTTATTTATTTATTTGATTTAATATAGCTACTCACCTCTACTTTTGACCTCTGGGTGGCCAACAATAATTAATAGCATAATGATCAAATCCAAAAACTCAAATGATTACCATAGCAATGTTAATACTATGCAGCCAAGGTCCTCAAAACATTAAATTGTGCAACCATATATCCAACCCACTCACTATGTGGGACGGATCTTCAGAGACGGAGAAGGATGGTAGCCAAGGGAATGATCAGACAACTTAGCTCACTGCAGGAATGTGGGAGAGGCAAGCAGCTTGGAAGGGACCATCCCTAATTTCTTGAGCTGTAAAGACAATGGGGGAGGGGGTAAAATGTGCTTAGAAGACTTAGAAGATTTTTTAAAATGTAACCTTACAATAAATTAAAAATGGTGTATCAGGCTGTGCTTCCTATGTAGATTGACACACAAATGTGACATTTTAAATACACATGCCAATTGAATGGGCAATAACCATTTTTCAACACTGCCTCTAGGAAAACATTTGGCACTAAACTTGAAGTAACAGGCTAGCTTCAAAAGCACTGAACCAATCAAGTTGTGCACAACCCAGAATTATGGTACAGAAGATGGCCATCCATATAAGTTTTTTAAAATAAATACCTACTAAATAAAACATTGCTCCAATGTCTTTCTCTCAACATCTTTATCAGAATGATTACCTCATTCCGCCTAACAGTAAGATCAGCTATAGTGGGTCAACAGAAGCCTCTTACTTAGTTGTGCCAGTCCCTGAAGCTTCTCCAGATTGGAGTATGTTCATATCAGGGGTGAAATCCAGCAGACTCTGACAGGTTCTGGAGAATTGGTAGCGGAAATTTTGAGTAGTTCAGAGAACCAGCAAATACCACCTCTGGCTGGCCCCAGAGTGGGGTGGGAATGGAAATTTTGCAATATCCTTCCCCTGCCACGCCCACCAAGCCATGCCCACAGAACCGGTAGGGAAAAATTTTGAATTTCACCCCTGGTTCATATACAATATTCATGTTGCTTGATGTCTCTATAAACACATGGTAGCTTTCAATGAAGACTTATGAGAGTTGTCCAGTAAAAAATTACCAAGCTACTGATGTTTAAACAAAATGTAGCAAACTTTAAACTCTGTTTCTTACTCTGTTCTTCTTACAAGTCTTCGGAATCCAGTGGAAACAGGGGTCTGATGACTCGAGAATCATTTGTCAATACAATGTCTGCAACGATTAAGCAAGGCACTAAGGAGGAATATGGTGAGCTTTTTGATAAGATAGATTTGATCCGGGATGGCCTTATTGATTGGGATAAATTGACTTCCTTTGTGCTTCTTGAGCTATATGAAAGAGATGAACGAACCAAGATGTCAGTCATTCCCCAATGGAAAGATCTCCGGTTTCTCCCAACGATACATAAAGATGTTATTCAGAATGTGATATGTTTTAAACACCCCGGCAAATACTTGACTGTGAGCAGAAATGGATTGCTTGGCATCTGGGGAAAAAGTTTAAAGTTACAAAAGATGGTGCAAATCACTACAGAAGCTGTGAAACCCAAAGACCTCTGGGTGACCTCTCTGGTTGCATTACCAAATGTTAACAAGGTACGTTGATGAACTAATGGAAATGGAGCACAATTTTTTGAGGGGATGGTGAATAATAATAATAAAAATAACTGACCATTCTTGGTGATCCAAGAATGGTGGTTCTCAGGGAATATTCTTTTTTTCCTTTTTCTGTCCCCACTCCTTCTCTCACCCTTTAGGTAGCTGTTGCATTTACAAACAAAGAGATCCATTTTGCGGAGTTAAATTTCAAAAAAGGGTTCTCGTGTCAATACAGGCTTCAAGGCTTTGAGGGAACAGTGACATGCATGCACTACTGGTATAACCCTCATGATGGAAATGAAGCTATTCTGACCCTGGGAGATGTCTGTGGACAGGCAAGTATGGCACAACATCTAGAATGATGGTGCAATATAATCTTGTAATGCTACACATTCAGTGCTAACAGTTTCATTGTACAAACCAGAGAAAGTTCCCTTCAGGGTTTGACATAAGAGAAGGCTGGAAACAAGATTGTTTGAAATGGGTGTCGAACTCAAGGCCTGCGGGCTGAATCTGGCCCACGAAGTGCTTAGATCTAGCCCATGGGGCTGCCCTGGAAACAGCGAAGGTCCAGCCCGCGGTGCCTCTGCCAGTGAAAATGGAGCTTGCGGGGGGGGGCTCCGTTTTCAGCCATGACGGCCTCCTGCAGCCCTCTGCTAGAAAAAACGGAGCTTGGGGGTGGGGTGGGCTCTGTTTTCGCTGGCAGAGAGCTGCAGGAGGCTGTCCTGGCTGAAAACGGAGCTTGGGAGTCTGGCAGAGCACTCGAGCCACAGGCGCCCCTGACAGGAGTTCAAATATGTTCAAATCATATACCATAATGGCTCCCTAATTCTCTTTAGATTTCTCTAGATCTATACGCCATCTCGTCCTACATGGAGAAACTAGAAACTGAACTGAAGTATGTTTGCATGCAACCCATTTGATCTTCCAGTGAGCTATAATATACTTTCTTTCCTTAGAGATTTTTAAGCAGAGGTTGTAAGGAGTCTTGTGGACTCCTTACATATTTTGAAATAGTTCCTTCACAATTTTATTATTTAGGTTTTCTTCTCTTCCAAACCAAATGCTCACTGAACTCAATTGTTTATCATTACTCCTGCTCTTGAGCCACACAAAATTAATTTGAGTGTCCCAAGTATTTGCTTACATTCTTTGATTAAATTGGGTTAACTTTCCTTCCATATTCAGGTTCTTGTTAAAGTAGACACCTTGCCCAGATACACAGATCTGAGTTATTCCCATTGTCCTTTCCTAAATATTTTTTTGAACTCTCAATAATAACAACTACTATAACAATAAAATAGTCATAGCTGTGGCCATGAAATTTAAATGCTGACAAATTATGAATTTATAACAAAAGAAAGGGATTTGTGTGAAATTGGTAATGGGTTGTCTTGAAATGTTTAGAAATGGTTAAAAAATTGAATCAATTCTTCTTGTATAGGTCCAAGCAATTGTCTTCAATGCAGCCCTAATTTCATTGTTTGAACGACCTCCCAGTTCTCTTGAAGATGAAAATGTGACAGTGACAATTAATTGGCAGGAGTTGGTTTCTGGATATCACAAATGCTGCCATACCGTAAGACACAAAATCCATAATAAAGAATGGATTAAGCAAGGTACATATTTGAAGAGTAATAAAAGAATGTCTTCTTTTAATCTTGTTTTATTACCTTTGGCATATATTGTGATGCTAGAAAGAATATTGAAATGATGAAATCCTGCTTTTAAATGGCAAATATATATCTCCTAAGCCCTATTAAATATAAGCCATGCCCTCAAGTCAAGGGCAACTTATCCATCAATGCAGTTTCCTGGGTTATAGTGCAGAAGTGATTTGTCATTGCCTTCACAGATATTTTATTTTATTTATTTGTTAAATTTGTTTGCCGCCTGTCTTGTCGTAGGGCTACTCTAGGTGGTTTTCAATAATAAACAGGGAGAAAAATGAAAGGTGTGTGAACAAAACAGAAATAAAACTATAAAAGATTAAATAAACAATGACAAAGGAACACAAAGAGAATAAAAATATCAATATGCTAACCAAAAAGATGGATGGGTGGAGAGCAGAGAGGAGAGGGGAGGTGGAATCTGCTATCAATCTAGCAGCCGCCTCCAGTATGGAACTCCCCCAACCCTTTGGTCCCCAGGCTAACGAGAAGAGCCAGGTCTTCAGACTGTTGTAGAAGAATAGGAGGGTGGGGGAGGATCTTATTTATTTATTTTTATTTATTTTATTTATTTATTTATTTATTTATTTATTTTGTCAACTACGTGTTTGATAATATACATAAGTATAACATTATTTGAATACATAAGATGGGTACAAATAAAAGGGAACATTTGGATAGGGACGGTAGGCACGCTGGTGCGCTTATGCACGCCCCTTACTGACCTCTTAGGAATGGGGTGAGGTCAACAGTAGACAGTCTAAGGGTAAAGTGTTGGGGATTTGGGGATGAAACCACAGAGTCAGGTAGTGAGTTCCAGGCATTAATCACTCTGTTGCTGAAGTCGTATTTCCTGCAATCGAGTTTGGAGTGGTTCACTTTGAGTTTGTATCTGTTGTGTGCTCGTGTATTGTTGTGGTTGAAGCTGAAGTAGTCGTTGACAGGTAGGACGTTGTAGCAGATAATTTTATGAACTATGCTTAGCAGGGGTGGGTTTTAACTTACCTTGTTGCCGGTTCGCTTCCTCCCACGCCGTGTGGCCACGCGCGCGCATGCTCAGTCCAAAAAAATAAAAAATTAAAAAAAATTAAAAAATGCCAAAAACAAGATGGTGACACATGCGCAGTGCCAGAAACTCAGCTTCTGCGCATGCGCAGAAGAAAAAAATAATAAAAAAAATCCAAAAAAAAATCAGAAAAAAATTTAAAAAAAGATGGCGGCGCCCACGGACCGGCACCAACCAAACCGGATCAGTGACATCATCATGACATCACCAGCGGGTCGCTACCGGTTCAGGAGAACCGGTCCGAACTGGGAGGAACCCACCTCTGATGCTTAGGTCATGCCGAAGGCGACGTAGTTCTAGGTTTCTAAGCCCAGAATTTCAAGTCTGGTGGTGTAAGGTAAGATTTTCAAACCTAGCTTACAACCTTGGGATGTTCTGGTACCTCCCATCTGAGCAGTAACTAGGTCTGACTGTCAATCTGAAAAACAACTTCAGTTGAAGCCATGCTTACTTCTACTTTGTTTCTTGGTTACCATTCAAGGGGAAGGGGGAGAGTATGGGAGGGGGGGACACAGGAATGTGGTGTCTCAGCTGGCTAGCTATAACATCTACCAGCCAGTTGAGAACCAAGGTCATGTCAACGGACACCTATCAAAGTTGAGTGGGAACCTACATCTGGACTGATTGGCCCATGTGACCTGAGAGACATAGCGGGGTGGGGAGGTCTCATTCTTTTAACTATCCCTATGCGCAGGAATAGTTTAGAGCTAACTTCACTTTTCTAAGTGCCAATATGATGTACTCAGTAAAGGGTTTCTTGAACCTGGACAAAGTGTCAGAGTCCTGACTTCCTGAAGTTCATTACTCGGAACAATGACAGTGACTTTGCAAAGCTTATGAATCTACATAAAGTTTGCAAGGAGCTAGGTTTACTTTTAAAGTAAATATGAGATGTACTGTCTCAGAAAGTGCTACAGGAAGGTCTTAAATGGAAGGCTATAAGAAAACTCCCAGAAATGAAGGACAAATAGACATTTCAGCCTTACCTGGATAAAGAGGTGTTGGCCTTTCACTTAAGCCTTCTGGGACTTTGATCTCCACAGGGCAGGTCAACATACAGAAGTTGACCGAGATAGAATTGTAGTTCAATTCTACAATTGTTCAATTGTAGTTCCTGCCTTTTTGTATGATGCCTTTTGAGGGTGGAGGAAAGGTGATAGATTTGGGAAGCAGAGGGAAAATTTAACAATTGTTTTCTCTGAGGTGGAGTGCTATGAATGACATGTTTTTATAGGCATTTAAAGCTTTTTGCCCTATGTATCAATTATCAGTTGTCCGTCACACCCTTCAGAATTTCAAATCAAAGGTGGAAATAATTTAAAGTTAGAGAAAAGGAGGATTCCAACTGATGATTACCAGAATGAAAGATTCAAAAAAATACCATGTACATCAAACTTGACTTCTTTTTTTCAGTAGTCTTATATTCTTTTTCTTTCTTTCTTATTCTTTTTAACTCCAGCACTTGCTCACTTTTAAACCAAAACTTGAAGATGATAACAATGGGCTCTGAAATGCTTCATATTATGAAGAGACTCTTTAAATTCTAAAACAATAAAGCATTTTCCATAAATGACATAAATTATTCAGATCTGAATAATTAATAAATGTCTAGTCCACAGAGAGGAATCACTCCCCTTTCTGCCATAAAAGTGTCCCCATTAATACAAAATTTCAAACTTTCATTTCAACGTTAAGTTGTCAAGTTGCAACCTGGAGACATCTGTTAGATCTTTCAAATCCCATAGTACAGTTTAAGAAAAGACAACCACAGCATCTGTTCTGGTCTGTCCTATTATTCATTTCCCTTACCTGCTTGTTATGGCATACTTAGATTCTCATTCTAGGAGTTAGAATAGGCAGAGAAGTGGGACTGAGTGGGGGGGGGGGAAAGACCCACAACAACCACCTGGATTCATGTGGCATCAAATACTTCAGTGAGAGATCTCCAGGTTGGAACCTAGCCACCTTATTCTACTCTTAAATATTTCAAAGGAACAAAAGTGGAGGTTTCATTTGCATTCTGAGAATTGTAGTCCCATCACAATGGCAAAGTAGTGCAACAACTCACATCTGTAACCTTGATTTGTTTGGGGCTCTTCTGCAGTCCTTAGGTGAGGAGTCCAGCGATCACTGAAATTTGTGCATGCCAATGTCCTTGGTTTCATCTATTCTATATCTATATATTCTATTCTATTAAATAACCCTCTCTAAGCAATTTACAGAGTCAGCATATTGCCCCCAACAACCTGGGTCCTCAATTTACCGACCTTGGAAGGATGGAAGGCTGAGTCAACCTTGGATTGAACTGCTGGCAGTGAACAGAGTCAGCCTGCAATACTGCATTCTAACCACTGTACCACTTTGGCTCTTAAAATAGTATAAAAACAATAAGCATGTCAAACCAGTCATATTAAACAACAGCAACAGTAACACCCCAGTCTCATCTTGACCTTCACTGCTGCAACTCCTGTCTTCTCCTCTTCCTTGTTGTGCCCTTGTATCTCCTTCTCCTAGATAGAATTCCCATGTGATCTTCCACTGAAATGTCGGAGACCAAACACCTGAGGGCAGGTCAAGAAGCCATGGGTGGAAACTAATCAAGGAGAGAAGCAACTTAGAACTACGGAGAAATTTCCTGACAGTTAGAACAATTAATCAGTGGAACAACTTGCCTGCAGAAGTTGTAAATGCTCCAACACTGGAAGTTTTAAAGAAGATGTTGGATAACCATTTGTCTGAAGTGGTGTAGGGTTTCCTGCCTGAGCAGGGGGTTGGACTAGAAGACCTCCAATGTCCCTTCCAACTCTGTTATTCTATTCTATTCTATTCTATTCTATTCTATTCTATTCTATTCTATTCTATTCTATTCTATTCTCTCTTCCCATTGAAAGTGGACATTTTCCTCACAACAGGATGGGCTATCAACAAAATTGGGAGGACAAGTGCCTGTGTCCTTTTCCATCTATGATCCAGATCTGTTTCAAGATACTTTTGAGGACTGGGGGAATTTTTAAGAATTCTTTAAAAAAAATAACTTATTTTTAAGAGCTGCGGTGGCACAGTGGTTAGAATGCATTACTGCAGGGTATTTCTGCTGACTGCCGGCTGCTTGCAATTTGCCAGTTCAAATCTCACCAGGCTCAAGGTTGACTCAGCCTTCCATCCTTCCAAGGTGGGTAAAATGAGGACCCAGATTGTTGGGGGCAATATGCTGACTCTGTGAACCACTTAGAGAGAGCTGTAAAGCACTGTGAAGCGGTATATAAGTCTAAGTGCTATTGTTATTTTATATGCTAGCTATTACAAGTAAGAGGTAGATATTGCTGGAGGTAGATATTCGTGTCTTATGAATTCTCTAGTTGTGCATTTTCTCCACCCAAACTAGTTAAATTAATAACCTTCACATCTATTTCTAATTCTGATTTTATCATTCTCTAAGAATATACTTTTCTGCTATTTAATTTCTTCATCTTTTCTTCAGGCAGCAGAGCATTTTAATTTATCATTTGATGCAAAAATTGCTCCGACATCACCTTTCCTAGTCAGACATTTTCCAAGGAGGTTGATTTACAGCTTAATTTAGTCAGCAACAAGTAGAATTGTAAAGATTAGTTGGCTCATAACATATATTTTATTCTCATAAAAGTCCCCAAGGCCTCCTGTATTGCTAAAGTATGCCCTTAATTTTTTTTAAAAAAGAAATTCTATTTCACCGCCTAAATTGCCAAGCAAACATTTCAGAAGCATATAACAAATCTATTTCCCAAATACTTACATCTTCTGGTAGCAAATGTGTTTATTTTAATGTTTCATTCTTGCAGAGGCATAACAACTTTGAATTTCCGAGATTTATTTGGAACCTTTCTTACCCAGTAGCTTTTTAAAGGATGGTCTTCAATTGTTTGCACATGAGCATATAAAAATGCAATATATGAACATACCACCTACACGTTTCTCAGATTGCTGAAATTCATGAGGGCTCCCTGAAACAAATGCTTATGTGTTAGATATTCCAGGATGAGCTACACTGACTTATACCCTATAATATCAGCTGTCTGGTATCTATCTATCTATCTATCTATCTATCTATCTATCTATCTATCTATCTATCTATCTATCTATCTATCTATCTATCTATCTATCTATCTATCTATCTATCTATCATCTATCTATCTATCTATCTTCTATCTATCTATCTATCTATCTATCTATCTATCTATCTATCTATCTATCTATCTATCTATCTATCTATCTATCTATCTCTACAGTATATCTATCTCTATATCTATCTATCTCTCTATCTATCTCTCTATCTATCTCTCTATCTATCTCTCTATCTATCTCTCTATCTATCTCTCTATCTATCTATCTATCGATTTTTCTTTCTATCTATCTATCTATCGATCAATCAATCT
>QLTV01000193.1:237032-253793 GCA_003457575.1 Thermophis baileyi | reverse complement strand
TTCTTTTTTGTGTTCTGATTCTTTTTGCCACTGTGTAGGACAGAGCATTTGTTGATTGAGATTTGAAGTTGCCACTTGTTTGACCATTCTGATACATAGTCACGGTCTTTCTGAAGGGTAGTAGCATTGTCTGTGGTGTTAAATAGTTTGACATCGTCGGCGAAGAGAACGCAGTTGCTTATAATGTGATCACAAAGGTCATTTATGTAAAGTATGAAGAGTGTTGGTCCTAGAACGCTGCCTTGAGGGACACCACTATTGACAGGTGCAGGATTTGCTAGCTGTCTCTCTATTTTAACCACTTGTTTTCTGTTTGACAGAAACGCAGTTATCCAATCATGTAGGGGTCCAGAGATGCCATAAGATTTGAGTTTCAGAAGTAGTTTGTCGTATACCACTGAATCAAAGGCTTTACAAAAGTCTATGTAAATTGCGTCTATTGCTTTACCCTGGTCGAGTTGTGTAGTCCATATGTTTTTGCAGTGTAGGAGTTGCAGATTACAGGATAATTTTTTCCTGAAACCAAATTGTTTGTTAGAAAGTAGGTTGTTAGTTTCTAGGTGGAGGGTAATGGATTGGTTTATGATTGATTCCATGACTTTGCAGGTTTAGGCGACCCCTGTGAAAGGGTCATTCGACCCCCAAAGGGGTCACGACCCACAGGTTGAGAACCGCTGATTTAGAATATACAATTAATTTAATTTATCAGAAAACAGGGTTCTTGCATCTCTGCTTCATAGCCTTCATGTTCAAGTAATAGCTGGCGTGAAGCCACTCATGGATCTTTACTAAGTCACACTAGGTGGCAGCATCTAGCTGATCTTTGCTGATCTTGCAGGTTAAGCAGGGCTGTTGACCTGTTTGAAAAATTAAACATAAGGAATAAAATCTCCAAAACAGTAAGTGATGGCAAACCAACTCATAATGGCTAGAAAATTGCATGAATGCAATGTCCAGGAATTAAGTTCAACAAGAATGTCTTTACCTTACCATTCTCAAAAAGGTTATGCCAAGATTTCTGGAAGGGCTCACAGCTCTGGAAGAAAAACAATTTGAACCTACTAAGTCTTCATTTCATTAGAGAATAAACATTGGGGGGGGATGGGAAATAATGGAGCCATGTCTTTACATGGCCAGATTTTAGATGGAGAAGGAGAGCATTCAGAGATCCATACTAGATATTAGCATATACTAATTCATACTAGATATGAGCATATATAGGTGCAGTGGTTAGAATGCAGTACTGCAGGGCTAACTCACTGCTCGCTCCAGGAGTTTGATTCGGAGCGGCTCAAGGTTGACTCAGCCTTCCATCCTTCCTAGGTCAGTAAAATGAGGACTCAGATTGTTGGGGGCAATATGCTGACTCTGTAAACCACTTAGAGAGGGCTGTAAAGCACTGTGAGCACTATATAAATCTAAGTGCTATTGCTATATACAGTATAAAGTTGCATTAGTTTGTTACAAACATTTACAATTTTTATTTTAGTTCTTCATTTTGGCAATATAATTTTTCAGCGGTTGAAGTAAAAGCTGTTTCCATCCTATTGAGACATACGGATCCCAGAACAAAATAGAAATCAACTTGATAGTCTCTAGCTGGCTTAGCTCATCATGGGTTTAGTTAAAGACCTACTAGCCTACATTCACACAATGTAGTAGGCTTGGCTAATGGCTATTTTTAACCTTTGTTTGTTTGGGGTTCTTTTGTTACTTGATGTATCACCTAAACACAACCTGTGTTATAGTTCCGAGTAATGCTCCCAACCAAATCAAGACTCTGAGGCCTTGGCTTCCTCAAAAATCCTGTTTATTGTGTACATCCTATCGGCACGGTCAAATGTGAAACCAACACTGAATAATTCCCACATTTTTGATATAATTAAAGAATAGATACTGTCTACCCCCCTTGTGTCACAGGTCACATTAGCCAACTAATCCGGTGATGAACTTTTCGGCACTCCCTCCTGCCGTTGCTAGGGCATGTTGTTCTGGCCTTGGTTCTCAGGAGCCTTATCATTGTTATGTCTGGCAAATTGGAGGAAAACATTCTACATTCCATAAGTCCCCCTCCCCTCCCATAAGTATGGCAACTAAGAAATGAAGCAAGGAAAATATGGCTTCAGCTAGAGTCGTTTTAGAGTTGACAACCTGTTTCATTATTTAATTTATTTCACAAATTGGGAAGATAGGTTAATTCAGTAATCAGATTAAATCAGGGGTGAAATCCAGCAGGTTCTAACAGGTTCTGGAGAACCGGTAGCGGAAATTCAGGGCTGAAATCCAGCAGGTTCTGGCAGGTTCTGGAGAACCGGTAGCGGAAATTTTGAGTAGTTCGGAGACCCGGCAAATACCCTTTCTGGCTGGTCCCAGAGTGGGGTGGGAATGGAGATTTTGCAGTATCCTTCCCCTGGAGTGGGGTGGAAATGGAGATTTTGCAGTATCCTTCCCCTGCCACGCCCACCAAGCCACGCCCACCAAGCCACACCATGCCCACCAAGCCACACCCACAGAGCCGATAGTAAAAAAAATTGGATTTCACCACTGGATTAAATATGTTGTGCAGTTAGAGCTTTTAATGTATATTAACCAAGAAAGATATAATTGGGAGTTCTTATTCAAGAAAAAAGCTGCCCATTCAAGGAAAAAGGAATAACAACTGAAGTATTTGTTCAACAAGATGACATAAAGTTCTCCACTAGTCTTGAACTTTATTATGGCTAAATATATTTTCAAAGTCTGATAAAAAGCAATAATAACCATATTGTTTATGAGAAAAGAATCCAGAACTGACAGACATAGTTGGGTCATCAAAAGTGATTCAAAATCACTGCCTTTCAAGCAGGGAGTAATTTTTTAGGATAGCATCCACCTACCTTTTAAATTTCATATTGTTTACAAGGATCCAACCCGCCTACATCAGTAACTAATTTTCTAAAACGTTTCCTTGATTTTAGCTCTTTGACTATAGTACTGTATACTTGGGGAAATCACTGGCGATTTTTCTGAGTGCTGTAATATAGTTTTTAATTCAGAGCAAAATGTGCTTTAAATGCACATTTTAAAATAAAATGCTTGTAGAAATATGTGCAAAATGCTTTTAGAAATATAATATTGCATTTACATATTTCGACAGAGTTATGTATAAATGAGCTACCATGGAAATTGAAATACACACACACGTACATAAACACATATAGCCCTACCCTTGCCCCCTACTTCTGAACCTAAATATATATCTGCATACAAGGTATTACAAAGTGTACAAGGCTTCTTACAGAAATCTACATATGAATATGGAAATGAATGGGATGGATTTATGAAGGAACTCATCTAAAAGTTAAAAATACCTTAATGTCTCAAGCATCCAATATTAAGTAAACCAGCAATAGTTGAGCCGCCACAACTGACTCAGCTCAAGGTAAGAACTGTTGCTTTCACATAACTTAATTCTAATGTCATCTCTGTCCTATTTCAGTTTTGTACAGCTCATCTTTAGACGCATTCTTGTCTGTTACCACCAGTAGCACAAAGACATTGGCACTAGCCTGGAGGGAAAAATTAAGTCCTTGCCTAACAATGACAGCTTTCCATATTGACCAAGGCGTCAATGCCTTTGACTTTCATTCCAGGCTTAACTTAATAGGTATGTATATTCCTCCTGATTTCTCCATTGTTATAAAATGTAATGGGTCAATTAAAAGAATAGAAAAGGCTGAAATATAAAAATTCAGAACATGACAGTAGATAGAAAAGTCCAGATATATTCTGATTGGGATCTGCACTGACATGAGCATGTTGGGTCCCATTGATCTTGACCTTGGTTGCCTTGGGCTTCTCCTTTAAAAAAGAAGATTTTATAGGGAAAGATTGGTCAATTGAGTACATACATAAAGACCAACACTTAGAAAAAAATCTGCATTTTTTTCCTATTAGCTACCATTGTGTTTCATGAATGAAAATTTGCTTTTGAAACTTATATCAAAGGAGAAAAAAATTCCAGAGAAATTTTCTTGGGTGGAATCTGAGGTTCAAGCACTCCCATCTTGGTTAATTGAATTTTAAATGTATGGTTTTTAATTTATTGTTTAACATTTTATATCATATTTTAATCATATGAATGTAAGCCGCCTAGAGTTCCTTGGCAAGATTGGTGGCATAGAAGATAGATAGATAGATAGATAGATAGATAGATAGATAGATAGATAGATAGATAGATAGATAGATAGATAGATAGATAGAGTAAGAGAAAGAAAGAAAGAAAGAAAGAAAGAAAGAGAGAAAGAAAGAAGGAAGGAAGGAAGGAAGGAAGGAAGGAAGGAAGGAAGGAAGGAAGGAAGGAAGGAAGGAAGGAAGGAAGCAATGAGATGGCTAGAGATAGACAGTCTTTCACTATGCAGCTACGTCTCCAATGGTCTGCTTTCTTCCTGGTTGTCCTTGCTTTAGTTAAATCCCAATGGAAGACATTCTTGGGAATCTCTTCCCATTGGACTGTTTCAAGTTAGCCAGCAAGCAACCTTCAGCTGTCCAGTTAGCTCAAAACACCAGCAAGGAAATTCCAAACCATTATGAGTTTATAATCTCTCAAGAATAATATATTTTGCTAGACAGTGGTGTCCATAGAAGGAATCAAAATCTGCAAGATGGTCATGATTTAAGGCCCAATTATTTTGTATGTACTTCAAGATTACATGCATGTACAAAATCAAGATTATGGTACTTCAAAATCCTGAAGCTTTTGATCATCACCACCTCCTTTGAGGATGTCTCTGCTGGTAGGAAGAAAATCTCTATAAAGTTAAAAGTCAAGTGTTGGCACAGTGCTAATTCCAGATGTTAATTATATTTTAAAAACCATTTAAAAACCACTATTCATTTCCACAACAAAAGTCTGCTCCTTCCCGAGTAAGACAGAACTGTCTAAAATTCTTTTGCTTCCCTGAAATCTCTAGCTCTACTAATGGTGGCAACAGTATTTGTGTTTATCATATATGGAAAGCAGTGTAAAATCAATCACTCATTTCCTGGGTTTGGATTCCACTCAGAAAAGTTCAATAAATCTCTGTGAAGTTGTAAAACATGACGTTTACTAAGCGGTGGTTGCTTCTTAGAGTTATATATCTCTGGCCTTTTGTATGACAAATACAAAAAAAAACACCTAGATAAATATATTCAAGATAGGTTCGCTGAAGAACTTTGCAAACCAAGTTTCTGTGAGAGCTTTGGGAATTCTGTTGTAGGAAGTTAGCACCCACCCCTCTCCTAGAAGGATGAAATATTCTAGGAAATATTAAAAAGACAGAATATTATATTTCCCTGGATAAGAAATGGAGAAACATGTTTTTTTAAAGCAGGAAGCAGACTCACTCTTAATAGTCCCCACCCTCAATAGCCCACAGCATATGTCAGCACTTAAGAGATAAAGAGATGGCTAGGTCTATTCATAAGCAAATACCCTCACCCAAGATCCAACAAAGGTAGGATTAGCCCTCAGCCATAATAGGAATTGCCCAAAACCCTCTTCATTACATCACCCAGCAAGATTCAAGGAAGCCTGGGACTCAAGACAACCTACAAAGTTAGCCCTGCATGGGAGTCTGACAACCAATCAGAGTACATTTCTTACACAGGAACAGGAAGCTCCAAGGCGGGGCCCAAGAGAGGGTATAAATCTCTTTCTCTCTCTCTCTCTCACCCATGTGCTCGATTGCCCAGAAGCTCAAACCATGTGGTCCTGCCCACCATTAAACCATCTTTCCAAACAGCTTCCATGTTTCCAGTGTCTTTCTCCCCACTTGGAACTGAACCCAGATGGACATTTCTTCCAACAATTTCTTCCTAATCTCTTCATAAAGATGGCTGCACTTCCTGTAAAAATAATATATCAACCTTATAAGGCTTCTTGTACAGATGTCCCACTACCACTTCTGTGATCCATAGATGCTAGGCTGTAGCTTTTCTGTTTTTGCCTCAGTACTCAGATTTTTTTAAAAAAGGAATATACTGAAAAGCTCATCTGCAGAAGGAAGACATTTTAAGCTTGACACTTTAAAAAAAGTCATACAGAATTCAGCTCTGGATGCAGAGCAGTGCTGGTAGACAAAGTGAAAGAAAGGGAGCTTGACACAAATTGGATTGAGGTGAAAACCAATGAAGAAAATACCACAAAGAAGTACCAAGGAGGCTGGGCAGGGTGAACAAGAGGCAAACTAGAATAAAGCATGTTCTGATCAAGTTATAACTGACAGAAAAGCTACACGGAAACAAAGCCTGAAATACTAGAATAATGCAATTGTAGAATAGAGTTCAGACAGGTCTGAAAAGACATGTGCAAGATAGCGATATTGTAGACACCCTTGCTGCTAGTTGAAATATTTCCTCTTTATCAAAGTTATTAAAGTCACAAAGGTAGATATATCCTCTATTATTTCATGTTTGAACTGGTTTAATGAGTATAAGTATTTCAAATGGCAGTCTGTCATGAATGAGAGGAAAATTGGCTAGAGGAACCAAACATTTTTTGGAAAAGCTGCAGTTCCCTAGTAGATGAAAAAATAATTGTTGAACCAGTTTAATTTGGTGGTATAGTATAGTTGTGTTCTAACAGGAAGAAAAATATTTGGCAAGTATTTCTCAGTTGCCAAATTACTTGTTCTGGAGGTTTGCCAGTGGCATATGGATGGATAATTCAAGGTTGATTTATTTTCTAAAAATCTGGTCATAAATTTTATTGCCATAGATTAGCATTTTATTAAGGTGATGTATGCCAAGGGACCAATATGTGTATACTGGTCAATAGTCCTTCCCGTGTTTAGAGATTGCTTCTACTCCTAGATTCATTCTGAAGGAAGAAAGGGGATCCTGATATCCTTCATAGAGAGAAAGGTGTTTTATTTCTGTTATAAGAGAATAGAAAAGGTGACACTAAAAAAAAGTGAGGGTTTCATGTGGTGTGGCAGATTCTTGCTTGAGAACCTATGGGCTAGATCAGGGGTGTCAAACTCGCATTGTCACGGCAGCATCACATGATGTATCATGACTTTTTCCCCCTTTGCTAAACCGGGCATGGGTGTGGCCAGCGCGTGATGCATCTGGCCCGCGGGCCACAAGTTTGACAATCCTGGGCTAGATGGAAAGACTAGGTAGGCCTTATAAAGCCAATGGCCTAAAGGATGCTCAAGAGGTTTTGGGAAGAGGTGTGTGTGTGTGTGTGTGTGTGTGTGTGTGTGTGTGTGTGAGAGAGAGAGAGAGAGAGAGAGAGAGAGAGAGAGAGAGAGAGATTGAGAAGGGAGGGAAGGAAGGAAGGAGGGAGGGAGGGAGGGGAGAATTTGTCTCTGGGCTAGCAGGTTATTAATGTTATAAACAGAAATAACTGGAAAGAAAGGAGATAAAAGGCAGCTTTTCCCAACCTGGTACCCTGAAATGCATACCAGATTGGGAAAATTATTAGAATCAGAATGTGTCTATCTTCTTACCAATATGCCAAAGGCACAAACTGTCAAACTGAACAGAGCTGAATCATATAATCAATTAGGGTAAAAAAGAAGTGGCATGCATTACAAAGTGTTAGATCACTAAATCTATTCAGCGGCATCAATTCAACATTTAAATCAATGTTACAATTCAGGTAAGAAAGTCAATTTAATTTGGAGATTTGATCAAATCACAGCTCGCTTGAATCTCTGGATCAGATATTTGTACACTGATAATACTCATTAGTTACACCTTGGAACCGTTTTGTAAAACCCGTATTTCAACTTTATGACTCTGAACAGCAACTGCAGGAATTAATTGCTCCGTCTGCCTTTGGAATCCTTATGTCACATCAAAACCTGCTGGAATCCTGACAGGTCATTCAGACAGCGTAATAGCTGTCCAGTTCATTACTGAGCGCAAACTGCTCTTCAGCTTTGCCAAGGATAAGGTGAGTGTTGAAAGAGCCTGTCAAACATAGCTCATTATACTATACAAGCCTCCAGTATAAAAATCTAAACTCACTCTGCCACTTAGTAACATTAATACTAGACTTATTTAGAAGTCTCCCTTAAACTATTTTTCTACATATATATTGAACTTCATTTGCCCTAATTCTTCCTTCTCTTCTTCATAGTACAGTCCACGCCGATGCCTGAGTCTAGCTGACCTTAGCTGAACTCAAAAAAACTAAGCAGAAGTAGAAAAGGTTTATTTATTTATTTATTTAGAACTCCGCTGCCTTCGATCTGACCTAAGTGTAGCACACAAAATTATATGCTACTATGTCCTACCTGTCAATGACTACTTCAGCTTCAACCGCAACAATACACGAGCTCGCAATAGATACAAACTTAATGTAAACTGCTCCAAACTTGATTGCAAAAAATTTGACTTCAGCAACAGAGGGATTAATGCCTGGAATACATTACCTGACTCTGTAGTTTCTTCCCTAAACCCCAGAAACTTTAATCTAAAACTGTCTACCGTTGACCTCACCCCATTCCTAAGAGGTCTGTAAGGGGCGTGCATAAGCACACTAGCGTGCCTACCATCCCTGTCCTAAAGACCCCATGTATTTCGTAAAATACCATGTACTCAAAACCATGCTTGTACTTTTATATATTCATATTAATGTTCATACTTTGTCTGTAATCTTATACACGCTTGACAAAACAAATAAAATAAATAAATAAAATAAAAAGGTTATTCCCTGGATAAGAGACTACCAGGAAGTCCCAGAGCTTAGGTTACACCAGGGGTGTCAAACTCGCGGCATCACGTTGTCATCACGTGACCTATCACGACTTTCCCCCCTTCATTAAATGGGGTGGGCGTGGCCAGCGCATGACGCATCCGGCCTGTGGGCTGCGAGTTTGACACCCCTGGGTTACACTATGAAGGTTTTTTTTTTAAAAAAAAATATCTCCGTAGAAGTCGATAGCAGACTACAACCAGGGTATCCAAGAAAGCATCATTAATGTATCCAGGAAGTCTCCAGGAGTAAAGAAGATTAGCTGCCCTCCTCAATTCAGAGATTCATAACTTCACAAATAGTTTAGAGTTGCATCCATGTCCCTCCTGGTTTGGCTAAGGCCTCCCAGGAGATGACACGTGGTTGTATTTTGGTGGTAGGGAATTCGTCTTTGAGAGAGGGATGGTTTGAAAAAGAGGTAATCTGTCTCATTTGGTCCTAACTATTCAATGCAATTTTCATCCGCTTTCCAACTTCCCCTTTGGGAGGAAGGTTTTGGAGAAGGAAATTGCATGGTAGCTCCAGTCTGGAATAAATGGATTATCTGAATACTTTTCAGTCAAGATTCAGATCCTGGTGTGAGACCAAGATCACACTTGGTCTCACTTCTAGATGACCTCTAGTGACCATCCTATAGTTCAGGAAGAGGTATCATCAGTGTGCTTATTATACCAGTTTTATGTCTACAACCTTGGCCACCCAAGTGATACTGTGAAGGACTTGACTCATTTGGAGAATGTGGGGGAATGTATGGGGAATATCTGGCTCCATCTCAACCCTAACAAGATCAGTTTGAAGGTCCACTTGGACTCATTCCCAAAGAGCAGGTGGCAACAGTGGCTCAGAGGGTCTTTATACAGCTACATGTTATGCACCAGTTGAGCCCATTCTTATCCAAGAGGCCCTACTCATGGTCGCTCAATCCTGATTGGAAGATTGAACTATTGCAATCTGCAGCACATGGGGTTTTCTTTGAAGTGTGCCCAAAAGCTTCAGCTGATCCAAATGAAGCCACAAGGGCAGTTATGGGCTTAATTCATTCAGTGCATGGTTACCAGTGTGCTTCTGGGTTCAATTCAAGGTGCTGGTAGTGAGCCATTGAGCCCTTCATGACATGGGGTCAAGTTACTTGCAGGACTCTCTTCTCATTTGCATCTACCTATTCCAGTAGAATGTAGAAAAATCACTCCTCTGTAGGTCTTCACAAGCTCGAAGAAAGGAGGCCTTTTTTTTCACATGGGAACATGGAACCTTTTAGTTATCCATATCTAAACTATGCCTGTCAGAGGAACCAGACACAAATGTGGCAGCCAGGCTGAAATAGAAGGCTACTTCCTTCTAACCGATTTCAAAGTTTCCTTCTTGGGGCATCTATTGGATTTTTTTCAAATGTATGGACTCCAACTCCCAAAATTTCCAAACCATTAAATCTGATTGGGGAATTCTGGGAATTGGAGTCCACATATCTGAAAACTGCCAAGGTTAAAAAGCACAGCTCTTAATAAAAGTGCCACATTTTCAGTAGGTCAAAGATTAACTGTGCCCCTGAAAAGGTATTTCTATATTGGGAAAAAAACATTTCTTAATTCAATGAGAGATAAATGCCATAGACACAAGCTAAAGTTGGAACTCTAATCTAATTTCTTCCATTAATAACATCTCTCATGAAGACATGAGATTAGAACCTGGATATAGAGAATGCAGAACGTGCTCTGATTGAAAGATTGAAGAAAAAATATTAAGTTATTAAGTTTCAATAAGTATCTTAACAGTTGGCTAACACTGTCTTCCCTTGGTTGTTCAGCCATTATTTTACAAGCAATCTTGTGTTGTTTTTGGCATTAGCATAAATCTGTTTCACTTTGATGGATGAATGGGCATCAGCAATGGTAGCTATTTACATACAAAGCCTTCTGCTCTGCTTAAGCAATCTCTTATTGACTGCCAGGAATCCAAATTAAACATCACAATCCTGTGTAGGACAAATGACAGAATAAAAGAAGATAAAAAGGCTTCCTTTCCATAAAGGCTTGATCTGACAGCTCAGAGAAGAAAATGACAATGATGAACAGCCTAACATTGGTTTGTTCTTCCCATGGAATAAGAACAACTCCGAGACTTGTTTTAGAAGTTTAAGAAACCACTTAAGAATCTTCAATATTCAAATTCCCCTTTCTCTGCTAGCAATGTATAGCTTATTCTGGAGACCTCCAAATATCATTGGGCCAAAATAAGAATGACATGCATGGACAGGTTTTAATGATAGCTGGCTGGGTGATAATACCATCAATGACTGTTGGACTGTTGGAAAATAACTTCAGGGTAGTAATCCACATCAAAGTGTCCCTAACAGATGGCTGGTTGTTCATTGAGTTGATAGGAAGTCTGTCCAGCCTCTTCTTGAACAGACATATTGAAGGGGAACTTCCTATCATTCAACCAGTATTTTCTTTACTGTAACTTAAGATCATAATTTTGCACCCTGTACTCTTGGACAGTGGAGAACAAGTCTTGATCTTCTTTCTGAAACTTGAGGAATTATATCTTTATCAGTCTTTCTTCTTAAGACTAACCATGTGCTAAGTTTTCTTAAGCTATCTATAGATAAATATATCTATCTATAGATAGATATAGATATCTATAGTATGCAATATTTTTGGCCTGAGATTCCATGTTTTACCTTTGTGTATTGCCGGGAAGTTAGTGATGTCATGAATTATCGAAGTATTTGGGTTGAACATTTTGGTCTGGCTTTTTGAGGAAAGGTTGAGAAGACTTTGGATTGGGTTTTTAATTTCTAATTCTAATTTATTTCTATTCCTCTCCTCCTTCCTCTACACAGATATTAAGGCTTTGGGACATTCAGCATCAGCTTTGCGTGCAAAGGATTGCTGGATCCTTCCCTAAAAGTGTGGACTTTCACTCCACCCTTTATTTTCATGAATCACAAGGTCTCCTATTCATCTCAATGAACAACCAACTGATGGTCCTGGAAATGGAACACGAGTTAGGGAAAAGGAGAGTGGCAAGTCACAAGAAAGCTGTGACTTGCCTCCTGTATAATTCAGTGCTCCAACAGGTAAAACATACAAGAAAAGGATTCTTTTGGTAATTGTCTGAGAAGCTATTTGAAATTCATATTCACTGTTTTCTGGATGTTCTTTTCAGCAAGTAAAAATTGAAGCACAAGAGGCATTTACAAAGGAATTTCCTCTGTGCTGCGATGCAGTAATTGTATTTCTCTAGTTTTCCTTTAAGACACGGGCATTTTGCCTTCTCTAGAATTTTATTTCAGTACTGGAGGTCACCCAATTTTCTATAGCTTAATTAACACTGTGCTGAAGTCTGGCTTGCATTTTGTCAAAAGCTTTCTTCTCTTCTGCTTCTTCCTCTTCTTTTCTGCATTATTCTCAGGATGTGCAAGAATTTCTTTTTAATTTCTGCTGGTGGCATTTTTGAACTGACTTTATTCATGGAATAATAATACGGTACCACTATTTTCTTTTATGCACTTGTTCTTCATTTGGAATGTCTGTGCCTGCCTCCACTTTTCCATCTGAAAAGGTTGTGTGTGAGGGTCTGTCACATTCTTCCTTTGGGACATAATTGAGGTACAGGAAATCAGGAATGATACAGATAGTTGAAAAGATGTTTCTCCAATGAAAGAGAGGATATTGATACATACTCTTGGCACCATATTATTAAATAAGTATGAGAACTGTACTCTTAACCTATAAACAGGAAATTCTGTTTTCTTCTAACAGCAAATTCTCTTTCACCACATTGAGTGAAAACTTCAAGAAACCTTAATTATGGTTCCATTTAGTTCAGTTCAAATGTCTTCCACAGAGTCAAATGACAGTGCAAATAGAGCCTTACTCTTTCTTTTAACTCTATATAAATAAATAGATGATAGATAGATGTACCGTTATACATTTTTTATGTTTCTCTGGTGTCATGTACTAACAATACATCATTTTATAAAAATGTTCTCTTACATTATAATACAATGTAAATTTGATCCAATTTATCTAAATTCTTTCTGTGTATCCATATAATATATATATGTATGTATGTATGTATATATATATATATATACACACACACACACATACACACACATACACACACACACACACACACACACATGTCTGTCTGTCTGTCTGTCTGTCTGTCTGTCTGTCTGTCTATTCCTCAATTTACAACTGTAATTGAGCCTGCAAATAAGCTCCTGAGCCTTGGTGATGCAGGGGTTAGAATGCAATATTGCAGGCTAACTCTGCTGACTGCCAGGGGTTTGATCCTCACCAGCAATTTGGCAGTTCGATTCTCACCAGGCTCAAGGTTGACTCAGCCTTCCATCCTTCCGAGGTGGGTAAAATGAGGACCCAGGTTGTTGGGAGCAATATGCTGACTCTGTAAATAGCTTAGAGAGGGCTGTAAAGCACTATGAAGCGGTATATAAGTCTAAGTGCTATTGCTAAGTCATGATGGTTGTTAAGTGAGTAACCACATGGCCATATGGGATTTTACTATCTTATTTCAACAGTCATTAAGTGAATACCATGACCTTTAGTGAACTCATTGTTTACTATGGAATATTTCTTGAAACTGGAAATAAATATCAAGTGGGAATAAATATCCTAAATTGTGGTCACAGGACTGTGGGACATTGCGAACAGCCATAAATATGGGCCAGTTGCTGGGTTTCCAAAATGTTGTCACATCACCACGTGGAAGCAGGCCACCAGAACTTCAAATCTTGGTCATGTAGCTTTTTTTGAGGGGGGGAATTTGTTGTACCTTCAAATGGTTGCTAAATGACCAGTTGTAAGTTAAGGACTACCTACAGTACATTGGTAGATTCTTTCAGAGTTTTGGTTAAATGCGTGGGTTTGGATGTAATGTTGGGGAGAAGAGTCAGTGGGCAAAGATTTTGCACACTCCTGTATATATTTAATTCTCTGATCCATACCTAGGAATACACTGTATGTGTTTTTAAGAACAAGAAATGATACATCCTGCAATACATCCTACATAATTATCCTAATTGGAATACATTGTATGTTTGTGGTGGTTACTCCAAAAACATTGTCAGCCAGTAAACTGCAGAAGAAGATAAGCAAAATAATAAGAGGAACCAGGGAAACAAATATATAAAGGAAAGTTATAATATTTGGACACTATTTTTTAAAATGAATTAATAGAAGTTATGGATTAAAATGAGAGCCAGTGTGAGGTAATCATTAAAGCATCAGGCCAAAAATTGAGAGAACATGAGCAATGCTCTCATCTTAGGCACAAAGCCAGCTGGATGACTTTGGGCCAGTTATTCTCTCTCAGCCCTAGGAAGGAGGCAGTGACAAACCACTTTTGAAATTTCACCAGCAAACTGCAGGCACTTGTCGAGGCAGTCACCTGGAGTTAACACTGACTCAAAAGCAAAATAAATAAATAAATAAATAAAGGAAATGTATATTATTGATTGTTTTAGAGAAACTCAACTGAGAACTTTTTTCTGTACCACCTAGTAAAGCATATTAGTGGAACATATAAGACAAATCAAAACACTTCTTTATATAATATACGTTTAAACTATTTTGCTTTCTCAGGGGGTATTGATTGCCATTAATTGGATGGCTGCATGGGTGAGTTATACTAAGTCAGGACTATCATCAGTGGCTACCAATTAGCAATAGCAATAGCACTTAGACTTATATACCGCTTCACAGTGCTTTACAGCCCTCTCTAAGCGGTTTACAGAGTCAGCATATTGCCCCCAACAATCTGGGTCCTCATTTTACCAACCTCAGAAGGATGGAAGGCTGAGTCAACCTTGAGCCTGGTGAGATTCGATCGAATTGTGACAGCAGCAGTGAAATCTACTTACCTTCCCTACTGGTTCGGAAGCGCGCGCTTTGCTCACACGTGTGCCACCGTCGCGCACACTTTTTCACCCTCTGCTTTGCGCATACACAGAGGGTTAAAAACAAGAAAATGGCAACATCTGGGCGGGTGGGCGGAGTCTCACGCTGCCGCCGCTATTGGTTCTCCGAACCACCGGCACCCGCCACTATTGGTACACCCGGACCGGGCCGAACCGGTAGCATTTCATCCCTGTGTGACAGGTATTGAAGCATATCTCTAAGTAATAGTCCCTGGGGATTTAGAGAAGGAAAAAGCTTTTGCCTTCATGTTCTGCTTTATGATTTCTGAAAAACAATTTGGTTAGCGACCTGTGAGAAGCAAGACATTGGACTAGAAGATGCTTGGTGTTTCTTATGTTCTTGTGAAAATGTGTGACAGGGGACAACTATTCCTTTGGGGACCAGAATTTGCAAACATGAAGGCTTTCTAAACAGCACGGAGCCCAACTGAACCTAGTCACTCTTATGCAGACTTTCTACTCAATGGGTATAGGGGTTAGAGGAGAGATCTCCAATTTTTGTAACTTTACAATTTGTGGACTTCAATTACCAGAATTCCTCAGCCAGCACCCCTAGGTTAGAGGATATTGGGCACATAAAACCCCGCTCCTGCACAATTTTGTATGTGGAGAATGCACAGAAAGACTTACTACACCCTTACTTTGAATCGTCTAGTTTTACCCATCCCATAATCAATTAATGTGGAACAACTATTTTTGTCCCTTAAAAAAAGAGCTATAGTTGTCAGCTCCACACTGGTCCTCAGTAAAAAAGAAAGAAGCTTAAGAACTGGGACTGAGAATCATATTTAAAAAGCATCTTGCTTTCTATTGCAAATGAACTTGCTTTTGAAATATTCATATGAAATCACCTTATGGCCCATGTTAGCTATAAAAAGTGCAAACAGTGTACTTAGCTGAGATCTGTGTTTTGCCTTATGCAATTTTTCCAACAGAAATGCATAACATAATGGGCATGGATCATAGTTATATCTTTGATAGTAAAAGAAATGAATTAAACACACAGCCACTTGGTATGCAAGTTGAATGTTCATTCCCTTTGTAGCACTGCAGCTCTTGTAAGCAGAGATTTACCTACATCTTCTCGCCTGAGATTGAGGAACCCCAGCTGTCATAATACACAACGCAATGAAATTAATCTCTGGGCAAATTGCCATTATTTTCCCCTTTCCCTCTTTTCTAAAACAACATGGCTCTCTTTTGTTCAAGGTTTAAAACAAAGCAGGAAAAAGAAATTGTTTACTATCACAAGTGCTGTCGCTGCTATGAGAAGAATGAATAATCTGGGGAGGCCCAGCATAATATGAGTTCTTCAGCCTCTTCATTTGCCCCCCCCCCCTTAATATTCTTGAACTGCATGCCAAAATTTGATGGCACAGATGACAAAAGCAGGGATGTAGTGTCTGTCATTTTAAGGGGACTATAGGAAAATTAAAGAATAAGTGCTAAAAGAACATTAGCAACATCTTTTTTTTCCATAAAGAAGAAGTAAGTCTGTGGGTCCACCCTCCAAACAGAAAGATCAGAAATATCCAGCCCCACCAGTGGTGGGATTCAAATTTTTTTACTACCGGTTCGGTGGGCATGGCTTGGTGGGCATGGTGTGGCTTGGTGGGTGTGGCTTGGTGGGCATGGTAGGGGAAGGTTACTGCAAAATTCCCATTTCCTCCTGATCAGCTGGAACTTGGGAGGCAGAGAACAGATGGGGGCGGGGCCAGTCAGAGGTGGTATTTACCGGTTCTCCGAACTACTCAAAATTTCCGCTCCCGGTTCTCCAGAACTGGTCAGAACCTGCTGAAACCCACCTCTGCCTCAGCCTCTGCATATAAAAACTGAAAACTGGGAGTTTCCCCTCTTCTTTCCTCCCTAGGCCTAAACTTGTTGATTAGGATCTCACATTATAGAGGCTCTTTAGTATTAGCATTTAGACTTATATACCACTTCACAGTGCTTTTACAGCCCTCCCTAAGTGTTTTACAGAGTCAGCCTATTCCCCCCAACAATCTAGGTCTGTGATGGCGAACCTATGGCAGAGCCCTCTGTGGGCACGCGAGCCGTCGTCCAGCTCAGCTCCACCGTGCATGCA
>QLTV01000193.1:207085-226305 GCA_003457575.1 Thermophis baileyi | reverse complement strand
GAGAGGAGAGGAGAGTAGAGGAGAGGAAGAAAGAAAAAGAAAGAGAAAAAGAAAGAAGGAAAGAAAGACGGAAAGAAAGACGGAAAGAAAGAAAGAAAGAAAGAAAGATAGGAAGGAAAGAAAAAAAAAAAAAAGAAAAAGAAAGAAAGAAGGGAAGGGAGGGAAAAAAAGAAAGAAAGAAAGAAAAGAACGAAAGAAAGAAAGACTTATGACCACAAATGAGCCCAAAATTTTGGTTGCTAAGCAAGAGCGTTGTTAAGTGAGTTTCACCACATTTTACAAGTTGGCCACGCCCACCCGGTCACCTGACCACCAAGCCATGCCCACCTGAAGGGGGTGGGGGTGGGGGGCACTGAGGATGAGTTTGTAGCACCAAGGGGGCGGTGGACTGAAAAAGTTTGGGAACCACTACAATAGATGTACACAATTGGGGACAGACAAATAACCTGTCACATGGAGGTTTTTAGGGAACCATTAGTATCTTAAATTGGGACTAGGAGTCTGGTAGCTTACAAAATAGTGATATCATATTGATGTATCTGCAGGGATGGGTTCTAACGTACCTCGCCGCCGGTTTGCTTCCTCCCGCGCCACGTGGCTGCGCGTGCATTGCGCACTTGCGCTTCGCGCCCGCGCATGTGCAGTGCCAAAAACAAGTAAAAAATAGCAAAAAAAAAAAGCCAAAACCAAAATGGCGGCGCATGCGCAGTGCCGGAAACTCGGCTTCTGCGCATGCCCAGAAGCAAAACCCCCCCCCCCCAAAATCCCCCCCCCAAAAAAATTCCAAAAAAAAGATGGTGGCGTCCACGGACTGGCACCAACAGAACCGGATCCGTGACGTCACCACCGGTTTACTACTGGTTGTATAGAACCAGTGCGAACCGGGAGGAACCCACCTCTGTGTATCTGCCCTCTGAGATCCAAACAGCTCCAACCCTGTTAACTTCAGGTACAACCAAAGATGTTTCCATCACTGCATTCTGGGACCAGCTGCAACTTCTGATCATTCTTTAAGAGCAGCTCCATTTAGACCTCATTTCAATAGTTTTTTTTCTCAACTGAGAAGTGACTAAAGTATGTTTCATCTTCCAGCTTCCTTGTATTGATAATGATCTGCAGATACACTATATCCACATTCAGTTCAACCTGGACAAAGTGCTTTGTGTAAATAAGAGCTCTACTGTACAGAAATTCCAACCATGCAAAATATTGTCACATGTTCCACTGACTTTCCTTGCCAAATTTCCGCATCAGCTTGGGGAGACTGGGAATTCGAGCTACACTGAGCTGCTATTGTGAGTTTCTGTTGTGCATTCAAGTTTTCTGAATTTGTAGAGTAGAATGATATGGCCCCTGTATATTTGTTTCCTAACAAATATAAGAAATAATGGTTGTTCCCCCCCCACACACAAAATATTGTGTTAACTCTACTTAATGCTTCTTTTTACAAGTATTTCTTAAGGAAAGTATAAAGCTGTTTTGGGGAAAAATGTATTTTTCTTAGGCCTGTTGAGTTGGTTGGCTGATTCTTCTTCCACCAACCATGGTTATAGAAAGACTGTATGCCATTTGTTTTCACAAAGCCTATTTAATTCAAGGGCTCCCCATGTCTTTAACAGAAATAAGCTATGGAAGTTCTCTTCTCTGATCAAAGTAGGGAAACGGATGAAGCTATTAAAACTAGCCTAAGAACTCCCATCTGTTTGACTTGTACAGCCAAAAGAAGGCTTCTAGCTGGTTTTGTTATATTTTATTTTTTTACCTTTTGCCAAGAGAGAGAGAGAAAAAAAGCTTCTTTACATTTGTTTTCTTGAAATAACAGGTGTTATCATCCAGGTTTTTTGGAGGAGAATTTTTAATAGGCTAGGAATGATACGTCTGTTATTAAAAACATATTGGATAGCAATTAAAATTCTTCATGGGTGCCATTCATAATTATGCTTCCAGGAGTTTAGAAGAACGTAATTTAACACAAATATGTTTGCAACTTCTCATTTCTTTACAAGGAAAATCCATTTAATCATTAATATTGAAAAGCAGCAAACTTACTTCACTTACAGGTAAAAAGATTCAGTCTGACCTTTGATTTACTAATTCAACCCAGATCAGGGGTGGGTTCTAACTTACCTCGCTGCCGGTTCGCTTCCTCCCGCGCCACGTGGCTGCGCCTTGTGGGCGTGTGTGCGCATGTGCAGTCCAAAAAAATAAAAAAAATGCAAAAAAAAAAAAGCCGAAAACAACGCATGTACAGTGCGACGCATGTACAGTGCCGGAAACTTGGCTTCTGCGCATGCGCAGAAGAAAAAAAATTTAAAAAAATTCAAAAAAAAGATGGCGGCGCCCACGGACCGGCACCGACCGAACTGGATCGGTGACATCATCGTGATGTCACCAGCGGGTTGCTACCAGTTCGGGAGAACCGGTCCGAACCGGGAAGAACCCACCTCTGACCCAGATGTACCTGGTTACAGAATGTTATAGCATCAATAAATATGTCAAATATAAACAGTATATCTTCCTAGTGAAAATAATAAAGGTATTATATTATTGCACCAAGTTTATGACTATACATGTTTACCCAATACAATCTGTCTACCAAACAAAATGAAGAAATGCTTGGGATGCTGTTCGGTAGATGATATTTATATTAAGTGATATGAACTTTAAACAAAATAGATGGACTAATTCACTTGAAACCTATTCAAAATTAAGGATGAATAAAACCCATCTATAGAGGAAAAGCCAGGGGTGAAATCCAGCAGGTTCTGACAGGTCCTGGAGAACCGGTAGCGGAAATTTTGAGCAGTTCAGAGAACCGGTAGCGGAAATTTTGAGTAGTTCGGAGAACTGGCAAATACCACCTCTGGCTGGCCCCAGAGTGGGGTGGGAATGGAGATTTTGCAATATCCTTCCCCCAGGAGTGGGGAGGGAATGGGGATTTTGCAGTATCCTTCCCAGGGGTGGGTTCCTACTTACCTCGCTGCCGGTTTGCTCCCTCCTGCGCCTTATGGGCGCGCGCATGCGCAGTAGGAAAAAATCCCCCCCAAATAAAAAAAAGCCAAAAAAAGATGGCGACCGCATGCACAGTGCCGGAAGTCGGCTTCTGCGCATGCTCAGAAGAGAAAAAATAAAATAAAAAAAAATTCGAAAAAAAAATTCAATTTTTTTAAAAAAAAGATGGCGGCCCCCACGGACTGGCACCGACCGATCTGGTTTGGTGACATCATCGTGACATCACCAGCGGGCCGCTACCGGTTCAGGAGAACTGGTCCGAACTGGGACGTCTCCTTCCCTTGGGTTGGGAATGAATATTTCCCCTAATCCTTCCCCTGGAGTGGGGAGGGAATGGAGATTTTGCAGTATCCTTCCCCTGCCATTCCCACCAAGCCACACCCACCAAGCCACACCATGCCCATCAAGCCACACCCACAGAACCGGTAGTAAAAAAATTTGGATTTCACCACTGGGAAAAGCTCTCTGTTTTTCCTGGTAAGCCATAAGCTACCATTAGAAAAAAACTGGCATGATTATTAAAAAAAACTGGCATGATTTCATTGTCATATTTTAATGGAAAGTATTCCATATTGAACTGGCTCAACTGCAGAATACAGTACAGAAAAAAATAGTGGTAATGAAGATCAACTTATCTCCCTCAAATTGAATTCAAGTCTGGTGACATCACAGGCCCATCCATGGAGTTTTCTCAGTTGCAGTTTGGAAGTTATCTGTCATTGCCTTATGTCAGGATATTTGTAAAACTTCTCAGCTGAGATTATAGGTAGTCCTCGACTTATGACCACAACTGAGCCCAAAATTTCTGTGGCTAAGTGAGACAATTGTTAAGTGAGTTTTGCCCCATTTTACGAACTTCCTTGCCACAGGTGTTAAGTGAATCACTGTAGTTGTCTATGGAGATTCTCAGTCATCCAGGTCTTGGTTGTCCCAAAAGTGCTTTTTCAAGAGGCAACTGGACTTTCTGGTTTTTCTTTGAAGACATTTTGCTTCTCATCCAAGAAGCTTCTTCAGCTCTTCAGAGAAGCTTCTTGGATGAGAAGCGAAACGTCAAAGAAAAACCAAAAAGTCCAGTTGCCTCTTGAAAAAGCACCTTTGAGACAATCACTGCAGTTGTTAAGTTAGTAACATGGTTTTTAAGTGAATCTGGCTTCCTCCTTGACTTTGCTTGTCAGAAGGTCACTAAAGGTGATCATGTGACCCTGGGACCATCATAAAGATGAGTCAGGTGCCAAGCATTTGAATTTTGATCATGTAACCATGGGGATGCTGTGATAAGTGTGAAAAATGGTCATAAGTCTCTTTTTTCAGTATCGTTGTAACTTTGAGTGGTCACTAGATGAACTGTTGTAAGTTGAGGACTACCTGTATTGTGAGGATTCAGGGTATGAATCCCTTCATGCTATAAATATGGAGCAATTTGCTGAGTCTCAGGCTAGAAATTGCAGCTACTACAGCTTTAAGACACCCGTCCATACCAAGAATCTATTCATTTCTAGAAAAGGTGAGAAAAAGAAGCAATACATGTAAATCACCAGGGATGTAACAGTCATCTGCACTTTCTCACTCACACTGAGCAATCACTTGTTTCAAGGAGCTTCACACTTGTCTGCAATACAGATTCCTTTCTGTCCAAGCCAAGCCATTTAAGAGGAACTGGGCTATGCTTCAACTTCTTGGAGAACTGTGATTTAATCCTCAGTCTTTATTAGGAAACTCTCACAAAAGGCATACTGGGAGTGTCCCTGTCAGCCGTCACAACTGGTTCAGTTAGAAAAGAAAGACTTTCAAGCCCATGGTTAGCCAAAAGTATACTTGTTGTTGCTCGTCAGCCCCTCCAGCAGCTGAATCAGAGGAGGAGGAGGCGTGGGAGTCAGGGTCAGCTCAAGGCAACCTGAGAGCTTCGAGGGGGAAGAGGGAATGGAGCTAGCAGAGATAGAGACAGAGGAGGAGCCTGGGCCATCCATCAGCCCTCAGATGGAGAGTCAACAGCCCCCAGGTCTGGAGGTGGCAGATGAGGAAGAGGAGGAACAGCTGGATCCAGTGGCTGATGCGCGGCTGCGCAGAAGGCAGAGCAGTGGAAATCCATGGGCTGATCCTTGGGAAGGAAGAGCCACCTTGCTAGCAAGGCCCCTAGTTCTGGGGATAAAAGGCAGGGGGTGGAGATGAATAGATGTGGCAGACAACTATTCATCTTCCGGCCGGCTGGACTTGTTAGCCTGCATTGAGAGAGAAACTTTTTGCTGTGGCTGCCGGCACTCCTAATAAAGGAATCTTTTGAGTTCATTTCAGAGGATTTTTCATGTTTGGGGAGCTGGGTCAGAACAATACTTTACCAAAGCCAAGTGGTTACAGAGTGTTGTAAGGAATATCCTTCTGGGTTCAGTTCCAAGTGGGGAAAAAGACACTGGAAGCATGGTGACTGCTTGGAAAGATGGTTTAATGGTGGACAGCAGGACCACATGGTTTGAGGTCCTGAAGAAAAGGCGATCACATGTTTCAAGATGCTGAAGAAGAAAAGAAGAGGCATTGCTGAGAGTCCCTGAGTTTTTTATACCCTCTGTTGGGTCCCACCTCAGAGTTTCCTGTTCCTGTATAAGAAATGCGCTCTGATTGGTGGTCAGATTCCCAGGGGGTGGGGGTCTTAGCTAACTCTGTAGGCTTTTGTCTGTGTCCCAGGCTTGGCTGATGTAATCTTCTCAGGTGCCATGTGGTGAGATGGCTTTGGGATTCATATTATGGTTCTTCTTTGTTATGTAGAATAGACTGCCCATTGACAAAGGTGGGGGCTACTAGGAGTGAGTCTTTCTCTACCTAAAAACATGTTTCTCCATTTTCTAATCCAGGGAAATATAAGATTCTGCCTTTTTTAAATATTTCCTAAAATATTTCATTCCTCTAGGTACTAACTTCCTACAATAGGAAGCAAAGCTGGATCTGAGGTTTTTGTGCCCAAAGCATATGGTTAACTTTTCTCTTGTTCCTGCCTCCCCCCCCCCCCCCCGGTTGTCAGTGAGTGTCCAAATAGGTGCTAACAAATTGTTTGGGTAACATTCCCTGTCTTCGGGGGCTGGATGGTTCTGGATGGTCCGATGCTTAGTTTTGATTCCTCTCATGCTACTCCTCCCCTTATCCCACCCTACAGCTCCCCTCCCCATCAAGTACGGCAGATTGCCAACAGGCAGTGCATAGCGTAGCAGGATGGCAGTCCTGACACTCCTATTCAGATACTAACCAGGTCTAACTCTGCTCAGCTTTTTTAAGATTAGCTAACATTGACTAGGTATGTCATTTTCTTGACAATGTGAACTTGGATTATTTTAAAAGGGGATTGGATATATTTACAGAATGTATCTATGGTAGCCAGAGCAATGGATAGCAAACATGATGAATATAAATTATATGCAGATTTGGAATGAGTATGCTGAGGAACACAAATGAAGAGCACTAATCTAATTGGTCTGGCTTCCCTGGGAAAGTGATTGGGCAGTGTGGAAGAAAAAAACACACAAAATTATAATAGGCAAGAGAGAACTATATTTTACTAAGAGCATAACTAGTAGGTTTTACCTGCATGTAAATCATTCATAAATATTAAACATAATCTATTGGTATACATGGGAATGGCTGGGTGACTTATAAAAAAATGGAGTTGCATTCTCAAATCACAACACACATTTTACCAAGGGTTTTTTTTTTCCGGGGTGGGGGTGTCATATGTCATGATTTATCCAAATGGCCCTTCCTCCAATGTACAGTGAAAATAAATGCCAATATGCTCTTAAAAATAAATGCATAATACTAATGTTGCAAGCTAATGCATTCAGAGACATTTCCTTAATGCTTTATATATGGAGCAGTTTGCTGGCATAAGGAAGGCTGGTATTTATTACCTGTATATCGCAAAGCTTTTTCCTCTTTGTCTACTGCAACCTTAGATTTATTTTATTTTGTTTGAAAAAGATTGCAATTTTCATTGCTAAAGACACATTGTCCCTGTCTGGATTAAAATAGTATCTGCAGTAAGAACAAGTCACCTCTTTTCTCTGTTGAATGATAACTACATCATTACTCATCAGTTAAATAAAGCTTGCTGTGAAGAAAGGTATTTAGCATAGGATCAAAATCAAACAAAGTTTATGATTTGGAAGAAAGGTGAGAAAATCAGCGCTGATTTGCATTTCAAATTGATACTTAGTAGGCTGCATATGTATTAGTTTATTATAATACAGGTATTTGGAAGCTGAGCATGTCAGCAAGGTTTTAATTTGAGTGACTTTTCTCTCCTCCTCTTCCTTAGGTAATCAGCTCAGATACTGGATCTACAGTTATCTTCTGGTTGATTGATACTGGGCAGAAAATCAAAGAGTTTACTGGTTGTCATGGCAATGCAGAGATCAGCACTATGGCTCTTGACGGGACTGAGACACGGCTCTTCACCGGGGGCACAGATGGAACAGTCAAGGTGTGCACTGTGTATTTAAAAAAAGGGGGGGGGAATGAAATGGGCTGAACCATTTCATATTATCAGTGGTGTAGTTTGAGCACCAACCAATAAGAAATTCCACTAGTGGAACTTGAAGTGGTACTTACTATAAAATAGCCAATACTTTTAGTTAAACAATAATAATAATATTCTTTATTAACTTAACTGGAGAAATGAAGTGTTAATAATCCTTTTCTGTGCTTCCACATAGACTGGAAGAGTAGACTGCTTTTCCTCAGACTTGTTTAATTTCTGCTTCTGTTCTTTCTGGTTTCTTCTTTACCTTATAGATGTATGTTGTCCTGCTTTTTTTATTTTTTTATTTTTATTTTTATTTTTATTATTATTATTATTATTATTATCTCTATTATTCATTAAACATTAAACTAAGTCAACTGAACATTTAATAGTTTCACAAATACCACTTACTGGTGCTAATTGTTGATACTGGTTGCTGCCAGCGTCCTAGGTATCATCCAAGTATCTTCTTAAAATATATGATGTGCCGAGTAGTGATGTATTTCCGAAGTATATGTGTAGAACCGAGCAGTGCGGCTTTCTGCATTTGGCTGATGGTGATTTTGTCGATTTTGAGCTGTTTCAAATGCAATTCCAGTGCTTTTGGGACAGCACCCAGTGTTCCAATCACCACTGGAATTACCACTGCTGGTTTGTGCCATAATCGTTGGAATTGCGATACAGTCAAGAAAAATGCTTTGAATATGTTCTTCTGACACACTTAAACGGATCAGCTAAAGTTCAAGCAGATACATTTGCACAACAGACCAGCCTCATTTGTCCTAAAGTTGATCAGACTTTCTTTGGCATGTCAAAACCCTGCTCAAGTGCTTAATTTGTAGTTCAATATACAGTACAAACTCCCAAAATGGATTAATTCAGTGAGCATGTTAGGTGTCTTGTGTAAATGTAGTCCTTTGCATAAATCAAGATTGTGTTCCAAGGAATTCTAAATTGGGCTATATTGTGATTTCTTGAAGAAGTGAAAGTTCATTGAGCTCACACATGTTGTGTTTTAAGCAGGGGTGAAATCCAGCAGGTTCTGACAGGTTCTGGAGAACCGGTAGCGAAAATTTTGAGTAGTTTGGAGAACCGGTAGTGGAAATTTTGAGTAGTTCCCGCCCCCATCTATTCTCTGCTTCCCGAGTCCCAGCTCATCGGGAGGAAATGGGGATTTTGCAGTAACCTTCCCCTGCCACGCCCACCAAGCCACACCACGCCCACCAAGCCACGCCCACAGAACCGGTAGTAAAAAAATTTGGATTTCACCACTGGTTTTAAGTCATAATATACAAACTACAATAAACAGATCCATATAGTCTGCTACTCCACAACTGAACTGGCCTACTCATAATTTAGCACAATGAATGAATCCCATCATCTGAAGCTTCAGAAGCATCAGTTATTTACAATTTTATTTTATTGACCCCTAGGGACATTGGGCATAGAAATAACAAATAATAGCCCCTCTCTTTGTTCCTCTTCGGGTCTCTGCTTTTCTTATCTCTGATTAAAAGATTTTCAAATACTCTCCTTTACATATAGAATACTTGTTTTCTTCTTACTTTCCTCCCCTCATCACAGGGACAAGTATGAAAGTCTTTATTTATATATTTATATTTAATAAATGATAACATATTCTTTTGGACATTAAGATCACTACTTAGATACTACCCATGTTTCCCTGAAAATAGGACCGGGTCTTATATATATTTTTGGGCTCCAAAATAAGCACTAGAGCTTATTTTGGGGGGATGTCTTATTTCCCCCCCCCAATGTACAGGACACCCACTTCTTCTGCTTGCTCATGACTGCAATGGGGCAGGAGGCCACATGGCGCCCCAGTGCTGCCACTGTGAGGCAGGAGGGGTGGAGCTGCCCCATGCGACCCACACTGGCTTATCTCAGGGCCCCGCAGCCAAGCCATCCACACCCCGACACCTGCCTCGCTTCGTGGTGGTGACTCTGGTAGCCCCATCCAGCAGGACCCTGCGTGGCCGCTGGCCTACTTCTGCGTGCTCATGGCTGCAAGGGAACAGGCAAGCAGAGAGAAAGTGGGACAGAGTGAGCGGGCAGCCACGGGCAGCTCATCTTTGCATCTCTCAGTTTTCCCGCAGCCTGCGTGGTGCATCGGGATCACCTGCCTTTTCCCCTGCACCTCTGCCTCTGTCTGCTGCTTGGACATATAATCAACTCACCTGCGCTGCACAGGCTGCAGCTGCTGCTGGACAATGTTGGCCCCCACGCCCTCACTGCCTCCAGTGCTGGCCACATCCCTCCACTGATGATGACCTTAACTAGGGTTTATTTTTGGAGTAAGGCTTATATTAGGAGCATGCTAAAAAACAGGCTAGGGTTTATTTTTGGGCTAGGTCTTATTTTCTAGGAAACAGGGTATTAATGGCTTGATTCTACTCCCATAATATACACCACCCAGAGTCTCCGGGAGTTGGGCGGCATAGAAATATAAATAAACTTGAAACTTGAAACTTGAAACCTCTAACTGGGGCCTGGCAACTGAACTGGAAGCTGGGTTTGCCTTCAAATTTTCTCTATAAAATGTAGCTTCTGTGCTATGTTTGGAAGAGCAAAGAAACATAGCAGGAGTTGAACTTAAGCCCAGGGGAATTGTGAATTCAGAGATGCATAGCAAACAGGATTTCCAGGTTAATAAGTAGAGCAGTAACAGAGAATTCTAAGGAAGAAATAAAAGAAATCATAAAAGAAGGAGCAAAATTGTGATATATAAATATACCTCACAGAGGAGGATTAAACACTTTTGGACATGATAGTGGGTTTGTAAAGGGAGAAGTAACTTTAATTCATTTGTATGAGCCAAAAATCAGTGAGTAGGTGAGTGTGTCTCTCAAGTCAGATGAAAAAAATACTACATTTCAAATTTACAACAAGTTTTTGATTGATGCTACAGATAGACATCTTGAGTGTTTCAAGCTTTGTCTTCTGATGTAATCAGAAATGAAGAATGGGTTTATTAGTTTGAATTTTGCCAAAAATCTTCAAATAATTAACAAAGCAGTAGATGGAAACTAGCTGTGCTTTATTTAACCTTTGGTTGGTTAGTATAACATTAAGTTGGTATTGTACAATAAATTAGCTGCAATTGTAAGATCTTTAAAGTTTAAAGAGGTTTATAGCACTGGTTCCCCATCAGTCATCTTCTTTCCTCCCCAACACATGGATTATGTAGGCTTAAGATTTTTAAAATTATTTTTGAAGTTACGGAGAAACATTTTACTCTATGGTTTTGATATACTTATTTTTTTTTCCATTTTCCAATTTAATTGTTTCATTATTGAAAACAATAAATCATAGAATACAAATTAAAATTGAGTACAATGGTATCTATAGAGTAGAAGCTAGAGGCTGATAACCCTATGGTAATGAAAGTAAATTAAAATTTTCAAAATAAAAAAAAGTGTTAAATATGATTTGTAATATATGTATGAACATATTTATTTATTTATTTTTATTTTGCAAAATTTGTATGCCGCCCAACTCCCAAAGGACTCTGGGCGGAGTCCAGAGAGCTGCTTATATTGTACAGTTGATAATATTGATAAGAAGTTGTAAAGTGCACTGAGTTATTTTGTAATATGAAAAATGTTAAACTTAATATTAAAGTCTCCATCCTATTATTACTTATTGTTATTTTTCAGTATTATTATTTTTTAAATAGTATAAATCAGATATCCTGATTTTTCCATATTTTCAGGTCTGGGACTTCAATGGATACTGTCACCATAAGCTCAATGCTGGAAGGGACCAAACAGTTGAAATTTCTCAGATTTTGGTGCTAAGCTGGACTATTTTGGTCCTAGGATGGGACAGGTACTGTGAAGAGTATTCTACTTAAAAGGGTCTGTAAATATAAGCCTATAAAGAGCCGTGGTGGTGCAGTGGTTAGAATGCAGTACTACAGGCTACTTCTGCTGCCTGCCGGCTGCCTGCAATTTGGCAGTTTGAATCTCACCAGGCTCAAGGTTGACTCAACCTTCCATCCTTCCGAGGTCAGTAAAATGAGGACCCAAATTGTTGGGGACAATATGCTGACTCTGTAAACCGCTTAGAGAGGGCTGTAAAGCACTGTGAAGCGGTATATAAGTCTAAGTGCTATTGCTATAATGTAGAAAACTGTACTAGTGCACCTTTTGTTTCCATTAATGGGTGATCACATCTGCTAATAGTCTGTCCCAGTAATTCAAGAGCTGCTTGATAATGGAAATCAAGAAAAGATGCATTCACTGGTACTGCATAGTAGAAGAAGCTCTCATCTTTCTTGATCAAATAAAGCACTTCAGTTTTCAACAGGAAGTTCAGCAAGTTTCTTCTCAAGGTTTTTGCAAGAGCAAAAAAAAAAAAATACTCCGGAGTGTATTCAAGATAGGCTAGGCTTTCAAAACAAAGGAATGCATTATGCAAGGATTTGTTGAGTTTACATTTTCCCCCTTCAATCTCTTAAACCCTTTGGCGAGATGAAAAAGAGTGTGTTTGTGTACACACACACAGGCAGAGACATATTCTTTATTTAAATGCAATGATTTGAATCCTATGCTGAAGCGTATTGTAAGACCACTTAAAATTCATGTAGGACACCCTCCTTTGTTTGCTAAGGCTAAAAAGTCAAGCTGCTCAGAGCAGAAGTGATTCCCTGGAACCATTCCTGTTATGATGGAGTCACAGCTTCCAAAATTTCTAGTGAATCAAATCTAGTAATCATAAACCTCTTTGAGATCACTAGGTGTCAGCCCTACTAAGTACCGTAGACCAGACCATGAAATCAACTCTGCAGGAAGATTAAAATACTTTTATTGAGACTGGCTCAATTAAAAAAAAAAGATTAAAAAGTGTTTCAGCCTCTTTTACCTGATAATAATGTTGTAAGCCAAGAATTGCTTAAGATGAGTGGCCATATAAATCTTTTAAATGAATACAAAATAATTCCCACCTACTTCTCTCGAGGTCATTTTCTTTCTACTCTACACAAGGCCAGGATGGAAATGATAGCATAAAACTATGAAACTATGATTTGATTTAAGATAATTCTCATGTTTGTCATGTATATGTACAGAACATTTTAGATCTCTCCATAGGTACTAGAGTAGAGCAGAGATTTATTTATTTATTTATTTATTTATGACATTTTTAGGCCACCCAGTGTATCAGGGCTCTGAGAAGCTTACAAAATAAGACAATAAAAAGGAGAATATGCATCATCGAAAACATGAGTATGAAATTCAGAGAAACACACACACCATCTAATAATAGACCATTCTAGCCCAGGTCTTGGAGGATGTTTTAAAGGTTAATTTAAACAGGCTGGTGGACATATAAATCTCATAGATAATGTTGCTTCAGACAGCAGATGCCATGACAGAGAAGAAGACCCATTTCCTGCTTCCCACTTGCCAATATTATTTTTTCGATGAGAATTAGAACGTGATGACTCAGAGCATAGGGGACCCCAAAAGAAGATACAGTTGGTCCTTGACTTACAATCATTTGTTTAATGACTGTTTGAAGTTACAATGACACTGTCAAAAATGACTTACAACCAAGTTGATTTCATGGTCTGATCTACTTAGTAGGGCTGACACCTAGTGATCTCTAAGAGGTTTATGATTACAACCCCAAGTCTTCACATTTACAACCATTGAAGCATCCCCCATAGTCATGTGATCAAAATCTGGACACTTGGCAATGAACCGGGGTGAAATTAACTTACCTTCCCTACCCGCTTGCAAATGTGCACGCGCCGCGCACACGCACGCTTCGCTCACACGCGCCGTCGTCTGTGCATGCACAAAGCATTCTGTGCATGCGCAGATGCTGAAAATCATCGCAAAAAAGGGACATCATGATGTCCATGCGGGTGGGCGGGGCTTCGCACAGTCGGCTCTACCATATCGTGCGAGCCGGATACAGCTGGCTGAATTTCACCCCTGCAATGAACAGGTATTTACAACAGTTGCAGCATTCCAGAGTCATGTGACCACCATCTGTGACCTTCCCAACCATCTTCCAGAAGATAAAGTCAATAGGTTAAGCCAGATTTGCTGAATGACACCCTGATTCACTTAAAAATTTCAGTGATTCACTCAACAAGTGTCATAAAAGTCATAAAGGTCATAAAATTGGATGCAATTCACTTAACAACTGCCTTAACAATGGAAATTCTGATCCCAATTGCAGTCATAAGTCAATAGCAATAGCACTTAGACTTATATACCACTTTGCAGTGCTTCACAGCCCTCTCTAAGTGGTTTACAGAGTCAGCATATTGCCCCCAACAATTTGGGTCCTCATTTTACCCACCTCAGAAGGATGGAAGGCTGAGTCAACCTTGAGCTTGGTGAGATTTGAACTGCTAAATTGCAAGCAGCCGGCAGTCAGCAGAAGTAGTCTGCAGTACTGCACTCTAACCACTGCACCACTGTGGCTCATCAAGTCAAGGGCTACCTGTACTGAATATGTCCAAATCATATGCCATATCCTACAATATCATTCTGTACTCTCTATTCTACTGCAGGTTGCCACTGATAGCTATAATAACTTCTCCTATAGCCTTTGTTGCTTTCTGTGGAGAAGAAAAACATCTGAGAATGCAAGGGAAAGAAACATAAGGGAGGGGAGAGAGGGAGAGGGAGAGAGAGAGAGAGAGGGATATATATATATATATATATATTGGCAGAGATCATTATAGGGCGCATGCAATAATACTGTACATGGCAATTTGCTAGGTTTACTTTCTTTCTCTCTTTCTCCCTCTCTCAGAATATTGCTTGTTTTTATAAATCCTTCGCTTCTACACCCATGAGCTTTGCAGATGCTAAAGAAAAAATTATGTTAGGCTTTAATTAGAAACACTTCTGTCAATATACTTGAACGTTCCAATAACACATACAAGTACTTCCTCTATAATAATCATTGCAAAATTAGGCTGCACATCTGGAGATTTGGATGAAATAAATTGATTTTAGGGTATAAGTCTTCTTTGAGTTAAGAGCTGTTTATTTCATAGGCTCAAAAACATATACACTGAAATCAAAACTGAATTAACCAACCAACTATGCCATCATTCAGCATGTGGGAATATAGTTATGCCTTCTCAGACAGTTCTCACAATTTACAACAGAAAACAATAATTTGAATCTGCAGACGTATAAACAAAGGTATTCCTCCTTTCTACAGAAAGCTCTCATGCCACCTGAAAAGATATTTCAGTTGTTAGGGAAACTGCCTCCTCCTACTACTACTATTATAGTCATGTCAGGAGCTGAAACTCTTCCAAGTTGAAAAGATTGAAGAGTGACATCACCATTGCCCGGGGGACACCCACTTGGGGGTTCCTTTCATGTCCTTGTTAAATGGTACCCATTTATTTACTCATGGTTGCCTGCTTTTGAACTGCTGGATTGGCAGGAGCTGGAGCATGAGACTGTAGTTCACCCAACTCGACAGCAACCGGGTTGCGAACGCGAGCCTGCCGATTGTCAGCCCAGTGTCCAAACCATGTGAGCCACCACGCTCCTTCAACTTCCTAATACAAGTGAGATATAACACAGAATGCTGCTCCATAATGTTTGAATTTTGCTTTGACAAGATCTGTGTATCTCATCAACATTCTTCAAACATTTTTTGAAGGACCCAAAAGCACAAATAGCCAATTATATGGTTGGAAATCTGGTAAATTAAATCTGCCTTCAATGTATTTTTAATGGTAATCTCAATTTAGCCCGTGATATTATTTAGCCAGCTGTAAAAAACTTTTTGTCTTATTAATCCATCTGTCTGGGTGATGTATAGAGTTATGTATAAAACAGCAGTACAGTAGTGAAAGAATTCCAAGTAGGAAAGTCAAAACTGAAGGTAATATCGTTGCAAAAACGTATCCTGACAAGTGTTAAAATAAATACTTTCCTTACTCTAAATCAGTATTTCCAACCTTAGCAATTTTAAGATGTGTGGACTCAACTCCCAAATTCCCCAGACAGTTGGAATCCACACCTCTTAAAGTTGCCAAAGTTGAGAAACACTGATTCAAAGTGTCAGTCCTTGGTGCTCTCTGAGCTTGATTGTTTTCTTGCAGACATTTCATTACCCAACTATGTAACTTCATCAGTGCTAGTCGTTATATATTGTGTTCTTTTAGCTTTTTGATTGTCTCTTTTGAATGCTATAAAGCAGGGGTGTCAAACTCACATCGTCACAACGGCATCACATGACATATCTGGACTTTTCCCCCCTTCGCTAAACTGGGTATGGGCATGGCCAGTTCATGACGCATCTGCTATAAAGTAAAGATAGATAAGATAAACAACATATACATTTCATTCAAAACAGACAATCAAAAAGCTAAAAGGCCACAACACCTCCTAGCCAGCAATCAATACCCAGATAAGCAGAGAAACTACCAACTCAGTAAACAAGAGTTATCAAGGAGCAACCAAGAACACTCCTACCAACACTGACAGGGCAAGACACTTGTACATAAACAGAGAACAAATTCCATTCCCTTCTAGAACTGATGATGTTACCTAGGTGGGTAATGAAACCTCTGCAACAAAACAACCAAGCTCAAAGAGCGCCAAGGACTTCACAGTTCAACCCTGAGCTATAAATATTCTCCACTATTGGTACTGATGTAAAGCTTGAAACAATAATGACTACAAAATAGGAATGCAATGGATAACAAAAACGGGGAGACTTCTTTTAACAATCAAACAAGACATTTCTGTGTGATACATAATTAGTCACCACTTGGTTGCACAATAATCTGCCCATTTATCCAGAACATAGACACATGAATGGGCTGCGTATGTTCAGAAGGCTTGGATCACAAAATGTTCTTAGTGACAAATAATTATTAAGGTTTTGCACAATCACAATATATTTAGTATTGCCTACAACAATCTTTCTAAATCTGATATCCTCACTATATATGGGACTAAAACTGCCAGAGGTCCCAGGCTATATGTCTTTCACTGCATTACCTCTGGTGCTGTTTCTCAACCTTGCAAATTTTAAGATGGGTGAACTTGCTGGCTGGGGAATTCTGGGAGTTGCAGTCCCACCCATCTCAAAGTTACCAATACTGAGAAATACTGGCTTGGGAATTTAGGGAAGTCCAGTCCGTCATACAGGTATCTTTAGAGTGTTAAAATTTGGGAAAGATATTCTACACTATTAGCAACTTTCAAGAACTCAATGCGTTGTTAGTGACCTGATGCCTTTCTGTCTGGTAATTTAAAAATGTCCTTCTAGAGATCTCTCAGGTCTTTAAATATCAGTCCTCGTGTTGATAATTAAACTGACATCCTTGCACTATAAAGATGCTACTCACCATGAAAAGCAATAATAAATTGTACATCCGCTTTTAATGGGCTTAGAAACTTGCAGTCTGTAAATCAGTTGCATCGTATTTGTGCTTAAAAAAAGTCTTAACAAGATAGTAATTGTTATAACTGAATCTGAGTCTCCTTCTCTAAAGTCTGAGTTTGACTGATCTGCACTCAGCAGCTCTTTAGATTTTCCACTGAACAAATGTTATTGGCAAAGGAAATAGAAAATCAATGTAAATACATTTACGCAGAATAAAATGTGTCTGTGCTGCATGCTGTACAAAACCTGCTTTAGCCAGGGATAAGTGTTATGTGTTTATAAACTGTAGATTAGACAGGATTAAAGGATCTCAGCCTACGTTTGAAAATCTCTATTTTCTCAGCGGTCTCATAAAACTGATGTTCTCTTTCTGCAAAAACTGTTCTTCATTGATTCTGGCATAACCAAATAAAGAATGGGAAAATGTAGATTTGGGTTATAGAGAGCATGGAAAGTACTAAATGATTCAACAGTACAGAAAAAAACTAGTGGTGATGAAGGTCAATTTATCTCCCTCAAATTGAATTCAGTTCTGGGGACATCATGGGCGCATCCATGTAGTTTTCTTGGTAGCAGTTTGGGTGGGGTCTGTCATTGCCTTATTTCAGGATAAACTTCTCAGCTGAGATTACGCTGAAGATTCAAAGTGTGAATTCCAAAATGTAGGTTTTGGGATATAGAAAATAACTCGATTTGTTCATCTCCTTCTCTTTCTTGAAACTGAGATAAAATCTGTTGCATCCATCTAAAGTTTAGCAGCCAGGGATTTTAGGTATGCAACAGGAAATCTGTTCTGAATGCCTGCCCCATGCTTCCCTTTAAGCAAACTGAAGAAATTGAACCCCAAATATATAATTCATCTACCCCATCACGAGGATGGGCAGATTGCCTGAACAAGCTCTCTCTTCCTGAGCTGCTTTTCTCTGAAGCACCTCCTAGAAAGTGCTGAATGCAAGTTAACAAGCTCAGCTCTGTGACCTTAATTACCGTATTTTTCAGAGTATAAGACGCACCGGAGTATAAGATGCACCTTAGTTTTTGGGGAGGAAAATAGGGGAAAAAAATCTGCCTACCAGGTATTCATCTGGCTAGCGTCCTTAGTCTGGTCAGCTTCAGCACATTATTTTATCCCCTGGTTAGAGCTTCTTCGGAGGGAGGAGCAATGAAAAAAGCCTGCAAAGACTTAGGGCTGGAAAAAACCTTCGGAGGGAGTAGCAATGAAAAAAGCCTGCAGAGCCGGGAAGATCCAGGAAGATCGTTAGCACCTCATTAGGGCTGAAAAAAAAAGCTTCGAAAAACATTTGGAGTATAAGACGCACCCAAATTTTCAGCCTCTTTTGGGGGGAGGGAGTGCGTCTTATACTCCGAAAAATACGGTAGTTGATTAGAGCCTTATGGCCAGCTGTCTCTGCTGCCTGACAAGACCATAATCAGTTTCACACTAAATACTTTAGTTTGCCTCCTTAGTGGCTCATGGCTCACAGCAGAAGTGCTCTAGGCAAATAGCAGCACAAGTACATTCCTTTCAATCTGTATTCCCCATTGTGTGTCTATTTACTCTCTTGTAATCCCTTCTTCTCCAATAATGTAAATACAAACATCAGCCCTGTTCTTGCTAATTATTCCAGAGCCAGGGTGAGCATTCCAAAAGGGGAAGAGAGATAAGGGGCTATAAAATTTGCTCTTTTTCTTGGCTTCCCCATGGATCAAGTTCTGGAAATCTTCCCTGTTCTTTAAGCTTCCCTGATTGATGGGACCATATCCTTCTGATGGGTTAGGGTTAGGGTATGACACTGTGTAAAACAAAGGAAAGCTGCAGTGAAATGGTAAGCACAGTCAAGGTTACATGATTTTCAGTTAGCAATTGCTTCACTTAATGACCAAGTCACCAGAACCTACTCTGGGTACTTGAGTAGTAAGAACTCGACTACTGAACCTGGGAAATGGTCAGCATCTATGCAGAATGTGTTTTTATATTTGAACAACACAGAGCCAGGTATAGACCAAGTTCTGGAGCATTCTGGAATCTTCTGGTAACAGGCAGCACTAGCATTACTCAGGCAAATTCATAAGAAAGCCAAGCACTTATGAAGACTAACAGTTAACAGACTCAAGCTAAACCCAGATAAGACCGAGTGGATGTGGATATTACCTCCGAAGGACCAGATTGATCGTCCTTCCGTGGTTCTGGGGGGAGAAAACTTAATCCCCACAGAACGGGTTCACAATTTGGGTGTCCTCCTGGACTCACAGCTGAGATTAGATCAACCCCTGACAGCGGTGGCCAGGGGGGCCTTTGCAAAGG
>QLTV01000193.1:189017-200474 GCA_003457575.1 Thermophis baileyi | reverse complement strand
CTTAATCAAAAAAGCACAACAAAGAATGTTCTTTCTGAGCCAACTCAGGAAGCTCAAACTGCCCAAGGAAGGAGCTGCTGATACAGTTCTACAGAGGAATTATTGAGTCTGTCACCTGCACCTCTATCTATAACTGGTTTGGTTCTGCAACCCAACAAGACAGACACAGACTTCAGAGGATAATTAGAACTGCAGAAAAAACAATTGCTACCAACCTGCCTTCCATTGAGGATCTGTATACTGCACGAGTGAAAAAGAGGGCTGTGAAAATATTTACAGACCCCTCACATCCTGGACACAAACTGTTTCAACTCCTACCTTAAAACGACGCTATAGAGCACTGCACACCAGAACAACTAGACACAAGAACAGTTTTTTCCCGAACACCATCACTCTTCTGAACAAATAATTCCTTCAACACTGTTAAACTATTTACTAAGTCTGCACTACTATTAATTTTCTCATCGTTCCCATCACCCATATCCTCCCACTAATGACTGTACGACTGTAACTTTGTTGCTTGTATCCTTACGATTTACATTGACTGGTTCCTAATATGATTTGATTGCTTATTTGTACACGGACTATCATTAAGTGTTGTACCTTATGATTCTTGACAAACGTATCTTTTCTTTTATGTACACTGAGAGCATATGCACCAAGACAAATTCCTTGTGTGTCCAATCACACTTGGCCAATAAAAAATTCTATTATATTCTATTCTAATATCATAGCACAGATTTGTTCAAATGTTTAATCAAATTAATTATTCATAATTAACAATAGAGTAATCTTTACCTACACAAAAAACCTGAGGTAGGGCATGGGGGGGAGGGAGGAACTTACATCTTTTACATGTTGATAAAGTCATCACTGTCCATATTGGCTTTCTGCTACTGGTTCAGTTTATTTTTGCGGGATCCACAATTACCCCACTCTAATGCAAAGACTTCATACAAGGTTGCAGAATGGACTTTCACTTTCACTTTTCACTGGTTCTTTTCATACCAGAGTGGATTTGACAAAACAAAATTGAAAAGAAGGGTCTATTTTACTGCTGGATCCCATCCCATCAATGGTTTGATGCCACTATATACAAACTTAAACTTGAATTGCTGGGAGAAAGGAAGATGTCAGAGATTGCACCATTAACTTAACTTAGTCTTTTTTTTTATTCACCTGTTCATCTGATTTGTACTGTATTTAAATAGAAATTTTGCATTGCATTGTTTGCTTATTTTGCAAATAGAATGCCTTCTGCAGAAATGGATAAGTACATGCCATGGGATCCTAAATAAGATGAGTGTGTGTGTGTGTGAGAGAGAGAGAGAGAGAGGGAGAGGGAGAGGGAGGGAGGGAGAGGGAGAGGGAGAGGGAGAGGGAGAGGGAGAGGGAGGGAAAGAGAGAGGGGAGAGAGGGAGAGAGACAGAGACTTATAAGGAAAAGAAAAAAAACTAGAACAAAAATTAGATGGGGCATGAAATTAGGCTGCATGAAACAATACATAGATCACAGTTTAATGATAATGATGATTCACAGCATTCTTAACCTGATTGGTAAAGATGTAGACCCTACATTCCACAACATATTAAGTTTGGCTATTTAGAATATTGTTAGTTTTCTTATGTTTAGTTGTATGAACCGAATTGTAAGGTTAGTTTAGGGTTCATTATATTGACTGAACCCAGTAAATGAGTTAATTCAGTAACTAGGGTAAGTGTGTTATATGCAACCCTCTGTATAATACAGTTTTTTTTATTAGACCATTTCTTATAGAAAACTGCAGCCATTCTAACAATAATTCTGAACATAATCTTTCTACACACCAAAACATGAAGCATTCAGCACTTCTCAATCTTATTTTCATCTTTGATTCATCTTTGATTCATCTTTGCATACTATTTTTTGGTAATGCATTTACTTTTATGATTTAATGCAGGCAGTTCTGATGGTGAGATTGTTGTATGGAATAATAGTACTGAAAATGCCATCATGAAGCTTTCCTACAATCCTGGAAGATCATTGAGGTCCAACTCAGGTTAGTGAGCATCATAATGGGACATTAGTTTTCTTAGGCTTAGAAACTGTTATTTTGTATAGGAAGGAGAACAACAAATAACTCCACCTTTCATTGCATTGAACTTTTCCATTGTAGGTTGGTGCCTGCAAGGAGTAGTCCAAACTGAAATCCATAAATAATTTGGGGGAATTGTCCATTGAGCGATGGTGCTGAATTATATTAGTTGAATTGAGGTACTTTTGAGCTACATAATGGATGGTCATATTGCAATGGTCAAGAGTGGTAGAAATTGGAACCATGCTCTTCAAGACATGTGACTGATACCCTCAAATGTCCATGTTGGCATGAGACAAGAGATTGTACTAATGTACATAAATCAGCTATCCTCAACTTGAGTGCTCTCCAGATGTGTGGGATTCAATTCAGCTGTGGAGGAATCCATGCTGGGGAAACATAACACTAGATCTGTGATGGCGAACCTATGTTACGTGTGCCACAGATGGCACGCAGAGCCCTCTCTGTGGGCACGCGAGCCATCACTCCAGTTCAGCTCTGCCACGCATGCGCGTGCACCTTCCACCAGCAAGATGGTTTTTGGGTTTCTGCCGTGAATATACGCGGGTGGGGCGCATGCAGGAGATGCACACGCATGCATGGGGAGGCAGGGCGCATACAGGGGTCGCGCGTGCATGCACGGAGGGCGGGGGCACATGGGGGTCATGCACGCATGTGCAGGGTGCACACAGGGGTCACGCATGCATTCGTGAGGGGGGGGGTCACACGGGGGGGTCACATGCACATTGCATTATGAGTGTGCATGCACGCACGCTTTGGGCACTCGGTGCCAAAAAGGTTAGCCATCACTGCACTACATAATCAATTACTTAGCAGCACTAACCATATTGAATAGATAATTATATGTACACTAGGCTGTCATGTCCTTATATAGGATAAAGGTAATCACCAAGCATTTAGACTTGGATCAGAAGCCATAGAAAATAAAGGAATGCTAGCTTGTCTATTGAAATATGGGCAGCTACTACATACTGTATGTACAGTTACCCTCCTGTGTATCTCCTATCATATTGCTGCTTGGTAAATTATCATTTGTTTTTAATCTAGCAACATTGCAATTATCTCATTCTATGGGATCAAGCAGGCCAGGAAAACTTTGATCTCTGGAATTAATAATAATGAGTTCCAGCTAGGAGACTGTTTATGCCTTTGCTTGTCAGAGTGACAAAAGGCAGCAGCAACCAGGCTGTTCCTTGTAGATTGTTTGCTAATTCCCCATCACACCGAAAACTATTGTTCCTGTTTATTGTCTCAGATCTATGTCAGCAATTTTTGTGTTACCATCTTCAGCAGGGAGTATTTTCCTTAATTTCTGCCTTGTTTAAGCGCAAGATGATAAATAATTTTAGGGGGCTCCCTTGCAACTCAGCCTCCCCTCGAGGCTGTTCATAACCTGAGAAATTTCATTTGGCTGAGTCTTCACACACTAATGGTTATCATATATTAACCAACATGCCAGCAGGCAATTCATAATTGCTCCCCGTTCTACAAATCGCAGCTTCCATTATGGAAGAATAACTCGCATATATAAGATAGCGAGGTGAGGAGAGTTTGTTATAGTAGGGACAGAAATGTATCTTCGACTAACATTACAGAATGGCTTGGCACATCCCTCTTCTGCTCCTTCCTTAAATTGCATGGCAATTTTAAAAAGGGCCAGCTATATAAATTTTAATCTCATCAAATCTTGCTGTCAGGATAGCCTATAACACACAAGGCAGAATGGTAAGAAAAAGTGACTTTTGATCTTCTGCACTCGTGTCACTCGCAAGAAGAGAAGCTTTTCTTTCTTTCTTTTTTTTTAAACACAAATTGGAGGAGATCTAATCTTCACTAGATAAATAATCCCTTCATCTAGATATGCCAGAAAATCATTTTGTTATGAATAGAGCTGAAATAATGATGTTGGAAGAAGATGTCTAAGCCCCTAAGGACCTAAAATGTGTATGAAGACTGTAATGAACCAACCGAGAGCAATTTGGTGGCTGTAGAGTATTCCTAATTTGAAATGACCTCTGCCGGTCCATGTCTAGCATGGGATCATTTCAGTATATTTGTTATGCAGAAGCCCATTAAATTGGTGTTATATTATCTGCAAATTTCTTACCATATTAAGAAGGAGAGAGGACTGAAAATATACTGCAGTATACATTTGAGAGAACGATAGAGCCAAGTTTTGTCTTTGAAGAGGTACCAAATGCAACATATCAAAATTGCCGAATGCCAGAATAAAACATCATACATTATATATAAAATGCCTAATAAGTTGTTCCCTGCATATTTAATATCTTTCCCTTCTGTCCCATTTAAATAGGTGTTTGGCAGTAACATTGCTAGGATCCTAGGGCCATACCCAGAGCTTAAAGAGATTGTTTATGGCCTCAAAACATAAAACTTTATTTTTTAAGATCCTGGAGAGTATGAAGGGATAAGAAGAAAACAAAAATAAGGAGCAAAACATGGAAGAAAATGCAACATTCAGCATCTGTTACTTAATAATTATGCAGCATAAAAATTAACTTTGAAACTTGTCTGGTACCTGTGTGTTCCTGTGAATATAGGAATAAATATTCTATATTTGAAGCAAGTGGTGGCAATAAGCTGGCCTTGGAAAAAAAAAAACAAGCATAAAGTGAATGGGAGACCACCAGGAAATCAGAGGGCTATAGATTACTCTGGCAAAATGAAAACAAAAACAGTCATGGGATAAAATAATGGCAAAATACTTCCAAATTGCTGCCAAGAAAACTACATGGACATGTCTAGAGTTAAGCTGAATGAAAGACTCAATTTATTTTTATCCTGTTGTTAGGTAGGTTTATGATATATATTTCAGCAATGATCGGTTCCAATTTAACTCTAATTAAAACCCATATAGAGGCACAATATGGTCAGGGAGATTATTTGGCTTTTTTTGTAGCTTAGGATCAAAATAAAAAAAAATGCAATGAAATACATATTCTATTTCCTGATTCTTTTCTTTATAGTCTGCTATTCCAAAGTAGTGTTGCTTTCTGGTTGTTGCCATTTTTAAAAGTCAGAATTATAGGATCATAAAAATGTGCACCTTGATGAGTCTACAAGGATCATCTTGTCCAACCCTCTTTGCAATGAGCAGGAAAAACAACCAATTAAATCATCTTGGAGAGATTGCTCTCCAGACATCTTAACGTCTTCAGAGGTGGTGTCAACCCTGAAGCCATTTTGGAGCATCTTCAGGGCTGCCACAACAAGGCTGGTTGGAGCTGTGGGAATGAGAGGGGGGAGTATCCTGGGAACTTGTAGCCAAAATAAAATTCTTTCTCCTGGGAATCAAGGACGTTCCCACCAGGTGCTGGGGAAGTGTGGAATGAAGCCAACTGGAGTTGGGATTGTGACCTGGTTGGACCATGTGATGGACCTCTGGATTGGGGGAAGGAACTTTGAAATTTAATTTGCGTGGGGAAAACTTCGGGCCTTCAGAGTTGGGTTTTCACCAGATGTGCCAATATGACATGCCTAATAAATTTGGACTTTGAGGAACAGTTTGGTCTCGGAGTTTTGATTGCATTGGGTCTGTTATGTGGAACCCTGACAGCTGGAGAACCTACAGCCTCTATAGGAAGATTGGTTTTGCATGTATTTAAACTAAATTTAGGTAGCTGCAACTTATATCCATCATTTCTGGTCCTAGTTTCTGTGGCCAATTGGCCATGAAGAACAGTTCTTGGCCATGTTCTTATACCCAGACTATGTTCCTGTATCTTCTCTGCATTTTTTTCTTCATACTGAACAGTTCCTTCAGCCTATCCTCACAGAGTATGCTCTTAACTCCTTGAATCTTTGTTGCCCTCTGAACCCATTCCAACTTGTCAATATCATTCTAGAAATGGGGTCTCAGGATATACAAAACCCCAAGCATGGTCTCAACAGTGGAGAGTCAAAAGGAGCAAAGTTTTCACATTTTTTTCTTAGATACAGAGTTTCTTCCAATGAAGGCCTGAACTGTGTTAGTCCTTCCAACAAGTGTCCCACATTAATGATACATATTTAGCTTGTTGTCAATGTCCACACTCAAGTCTTTCCCTCATATAGTGCTTCTAAGTCATGAATCCTACTTCTTGCATATTTTCTTCCCTAAATATAGTATTTATATTTTTCTTTGTTGAAGGATATCTTGTTTCTCTCACCTCAGTGTTCTATCCTCTCTTGATTAGATTGCAATCTTGTTCTGTCTTCTAGAGTATTGGCCATAGCTCTCAATACTGTGACATCCACCAATTTTACCAACAACCCATCAACCTTGTTATCCAGATGGTTAATAAAAATGTTGAAGAATACCAAATCTACTGGCTGTTGTTGTCCAACTCAATATGGACCCATTAATGCTGAGTCTCTGAGCATGAATTAATCAGCCAGGTGTGGGTTCATTTTCAAGTAGGATCATCCAAGCCAGCTTGTCAATAAGAATGTTGTATTGTATGCAACCTTTCCAATAGCTTTGTTGAAATTAGTTTATATCTATAGTATTTCCATGGTCCCTTAAAGTAATTTGCCTTGTCAAAGAAGGTGATGACATCTGTTTCATGTGAGCTATTTTTGACAAACCTACAGTATATTGACTGTTGACTGGAATTACAGCATTGTGTCCTTGATGCTTGCAAATAGTCTGTTTTATAACCTGCTCTAACATCTTTCCAGCTATTGATGTTAGGTTCACCTGTTAATAATTACTAAGATCTTTTTTTTTCCTGTTCCTTGTTCTTCTCCAGACCTCTGGAACCTCCCCAGTTGCCAGAAACTCTGAAAGTTAATTGATAAATTCCTTCAAATTCCAGCAAATTCCTTCAGTCTTCTCCTTCAGTATATTTCATCAGGGCTTGAGGAATTGAATGCCTTTAAATTAGCTAGAAGTTCATTTGTTACATCACTCTGGACTTTTCATCCTCCCCTCTTGTCTCAAAGGGTCAGCAGTAAAAGGAATGAGGTCTGAAAGGCAAAGGCAGAAAATGACCTAAGGCTAGCAAAATTTAGTAAGGATGATGACCAAGAGAAAAGAAGCAGTGGTTTGACTTGAATAAACTAGAGACTGTTTATGTGACTCAAATCACCACTTATTTTGGATGCAAAATAATAATTATTGATCTCCTTTTCTTGGTCATCTGTTAAGATCTCTCCATTTGGATTAAGCAATGAATTTAAAGATAATAGTGCCTTTGTTTTCCTCCATAGCTTTTTTTTTTTATCCTTCTTGCTGGATTCTGCTAGTCCTAGCTGATTATCCTGCTTTTGCCTTCCAGACTTTATTCTTCATTTCTGACCTGAAGCTTTGTTGACTTCCTTGGTTGTTAGGCCATCTTTCTATTTCCAATAAGCATCCAATTTCATCTCTCTGAAATAATGCTTTATTTCTCACTGGTGTTCTTTGAGACTCTGCTATCCTTAATTTCCTTTTCAAGAAGTCTCAGCCAGCTGTGCCATCTTTTCAATTAAAATATTTCTTCTCATGGCATCTCCTTTATTACTTCTCTTAGTTTAATAAAATCAATTAATAAAATTCATGGTTTTAGTTTGATAGGTTTTGCCTTTTTTGTTTTGTTATTAAAAATCAGTTCTAACAATGTGTGGTCAATGCACCAAAGTTTCTATTATTTTAATATCTTCAATTAATTCTTCCTGTTACTAAGGATCAAATCCGAGCTAGCAGATCCCCTAGTATGCACCTCAGTCTTAAGAAAGGCAAAATGATTGCCAACTCAAGTAAAAATAATACTTAATACCTTGTGTTTGGCAACATTCATTGTCTAAGCAGATGTCCAGGTAATCTCCCATTGTAACTGTTTTCTGTTTTTTTTTTTTTTTTGATATTTCAGATATCTGCTTTAATAAATCTTCACCTACATCCTCTGATTGGTTTTGTGGAATAGCAGGCAGAGCTGCAGAATTAAGTGCGTCATCAGCTTAGAGTCATTGTGTTCCCACAAGCACTCCTAGTCCAACCCTTTTGAATTCTATTAACCCCTGTCTGGCACCAATTTAGTGTTGGACTTTAGTTGACCAGATTTTTTTGCATTGTGTTGAATAAGCTATGCTGCAACCTTATAAAAGGTCCTGAATCTTTGCACCCAACATTAATCTGGTCAACTCAAGTTCAACACTAAATTGGAACCACATAAGGGTCAATGAAATTCAGGAGGGCTTGGACTTGGAGTGCTTGTGGGAATGCAACAACTCTAAACTGATGATATGCTTAAGTCCTCCCCCTAGCTCTGTTTACTCTTTTTCCTATACTCTTAGCAAGATACCCATTCTGTTAGCTTGCCATTTTATCTTAACCATTCAACATTATTATTAATATCAGTCCAATGGACCTCTGTACATGTACTGTATGTTCTTTCCTGTTATATAACTCAACACCCCCTCCTCTCTTGTATTACCTATTCTTCTGAAACAAGGTATTCTACTAGTGGGTAAGATTCATCCCATCATGTTTCTGTAATCCCAATTACATCATACCTTCCTTTATGTTTGAAGACATTTGGAGAAGGTTACATTCAGAGTAAAATTTGGACACCAGAATCAGCTCGCCCCTAAATTATGTGAAGAAATGTATGGGAAGTAATTGTAACTCTGTAGCCTCTTTTGATCTCTGAACTATCTATCTATCTATCTATCTATCTAACTAACTAACTAACTAACTAACTAACTTCAGATTTCATGTTCATATTTCTAAGGAAATAATACTGGTAGAACTGCTTATTAAGGAAAAAATGCTATATTATGTAGGCGGCATTACTCTGTGGAATTGCCTACAAAATGATTCATTCGAATTTGTTAATTTTATTTATTTACCAGACTTTGATGACCACTTATCTCACATGATTACTCAAGGTGACTCACAACAATCCATAAAAAGTATAGTTAAAAACAAAAGTACCCTTCTCCCACACGCCAGACCAATCACTCTCATAGTTCAACTCCTACCGTAACTCAATGCTTGGGGGAAGAGCCAGGTCTCCACAGCCTTCCAGAAAGCTAAAAGAGTAGGGATTCCTTGGGTCTCAGCAGAGGTGGGTTTCAGCAGGTTCTGACCAGTTCTGGAGAACCGGTAGCAGAAATTTTGAGTAGTTCGGAGAACTAGTAAATACCACCTCTGACTGGCCCCACCCCCATCTATTCTCTGTCTCCCGAGTCCCAGCTGATCAGGAGGAAATGGAGATTTTGCAGTAACCTTCCCCTGGAGTAGGGTGGGAATGGAGATTTTACAGTATTCTTTCCCTGCCACGCCCACCAAGCCACACCACACCCACCAAGCCATGCCCACAGAACCGGTAGTAAAAAATTTTGAATTCCACCACTGGGTCTCAGATAGGAAACTGTTGCAAAGAACTGACGCGGTCCATCAAGAAGGCAGACCTCCAAGGTCCCATCAAATGACTACATAACACACCCATCCTATCTAACCTAGTAGGATGGGCGGATACCCTCAGGGAGAGACAACCCCACAAATAACATTCTATTAATTTTTCATTTATAGCGCTACAGTAGAAACTTTGTCAGCCTTTAAATTATAACTTTCAGCTTCACTTCTTTTACAGAAACAAGAAAGCTAAAGTAGCTGAGTACTTTTCCCTTAAAAAAAAAAAACCCAGCAGCTTAGCTAAGGGGCTAATTAAGATACTATTTTATCTCAACAGTATAAGTATATTTACTTGTGCTGATACCTCTTGTAGACTGGGAACCAAAAACCCACATAAATTGTTCTTACACTCAGAAAGATTTGGGGATTTCACTTCTCTTCCAGCATTCTTACTCCATTCCCATGTTGCCTGTCCATATCCGTTTGAAACTGAACAGGCTTAGAGATCAGCTCTCCATGGATCACAAAGCTATAGTGTTTGAAAGCTGAAAAAAATGAATAGGAAATCCCTTTGAGAGCACCAAAGTTCTCATATATATTAAAAAATAAGCTGTGTGGATGTTGGGCATGGTAAAATACAGAAATGTAACATTATAAGGAGCCACAGTCTTTACCCTTTTCGCTTCCCTTAAATAACCCAGTCATGAGAAGATAACTAGAAGTGTTCATTTTTTTTTGTTTTATGAAAATCATTAGTATAATATGACATAGGAACCTAAACTATAGATTCATATGTCAACTTCATTGTGCAAAATCTAGTTACTTTCATAACTATTTCATAATATCGGCATGTTCCAACCAAACTATAGACAGGGTTAACATAGCCAATTGAATTCGGATAGAGCTAGACAGTAGCACAGAGATACAGAAAACTGTAAGTTTTTGTTTCCATCTAGCAGTGATTCAGATTGTTTGCAGTCTTGAACAGGTAGTCCTAATTCTGAATGACATGACAAGTTGATTTTATTTACTTATTTCAAACATGTATAGAGCTACCTATCTTGTTCCAAACTCTGGGTGGTTCACAACCAAGAGATAAGAAAACATCTATTTCCAATAAAAGTATTAAATTCAAAACATTTACAATCCAAAGACCTAGCCCATAACAAGTACATTTCACAATCTCACCCTATCCAGTGTCTGGGAGGAAAACCAGATCTTCAGAGTATTTTGGAAGGTTAAAAGGGCAGGAGACTGTCAGATTTCAATGGGAAGGGTGTTCCAAAGGGCAGAGGCTACCATGGAGAAGGCACACTTCCTAGGTCCCAGAGATTGGCAGCATTTAAAAGAGGGGACTAGAAATGCACCCACTCTACTGAATCTGGTCAGACAAGCAGATGTTCTTAGGGATTATTTGGTTCGACAAATAATCTGTTCTTGTTCCATAGAGAGCTTTAAAGATAATAACCAGCACCTTGAATTGCACTTGGAAGGAAACTGGGAGCCAATTCAGATTATGTAGGAAAGGTGCAGGGGTGGGTTCCAATTTTTTTTACTACCACTCTGTAGGCGTGGCTTAATTTTGTGGGAGTGGCTTGTCGGCCATGTGACCAGGTGGGAGTGGCTTGACGGCCATGTGACTGGGTGGGAGTGGCTTGGCGGTTGTGTGACTGGGTGGGAGTGGCCAATTTGTAAAATGTGGTGAAAAAGTGACATGACCATTTTTCACACTTAACAACCATCGGTCGTTAAGTGGGAAAAATGGACATAAGTCACTTTTTTCACTGCCGTTGTAACTTTGAACAGTCACTAAACTGTTCAAAGTTACAATGGCAGTGAAAGAAGTGACTTATGACCATTTTTCACACTTAACAACCGTCGGTCGTTAAGTGTGAAAAATAGTCATAAGTCAGTTTTTTCACTGCCATTATAACTTTGAACAGACACTAAATGACTAGTTGTAAGTCAAGGACCAACCTGCACTTAAAAGCCACACACAGATGAACACACAGAGTCCCTTGGG
>QLTV01000193.1:144152-188914 GCA_003457575.1 Thermophis baileyi | reverse complement strand
GCAAAGAATAGAATAGTTCTAAGTCAAGGACCAACCTGCACTTAAAAGCAGGATACTCCATTACAAATAAAACATTTCCTAAAAACAATATTTTTTTTAAAAAAAAACATTTCCTAAAAACAACGAAATGCCCTGAAAAAAATTAACAATAAAATATCCTTTTAAAAAACCCATTAAAAGCATAAAGAAAAAAAAACCAGCCACTTAGTAGAAGGCAGAATCAATCACTCTCCAACCACAGCTGCTGTGGCCTAGAGGTAGAACTTTTGCCTCACAATCAGGAGGTTGTGAGTTCGATCCTAGGTAGAGGTGCCGCTGGGCTTCAATTTGAAAAAAATAAAAAATAAAATAAATAAAGCCCAAAAAAAAGATGGCGACCACATGCACAGTGCTGGAAGTCACCTTCTGAGCATGCTCAGAAAAAAATAAAAAAAAAGATGGCGGCCCCCACGGACCGGCAACCACCGATCCGATTCGGATGACGTCACTAGCGGGTCGCTACCGGTTCGGGGGAACCAGTCCGAACCGGTAGGAACCAACCCCTGGAGAGGTGTAATGTGGCCAAATTTAGGGGGATCCATCACTGTGCGCACCACTGCATTCTGGACCAGTTATAACTTCTGGGTAGTTTTCAAGGGCAGCTCCATGTAGAGGGCATTGCAATAATCCATATGAGAAATGACCAAGGTATGAGTGACCATGAGAAAGACTTTCTAGTCCAGGAAGGAGCATAATTGGTTCATGAATATGTGCAAAAGCCCCCACTGGCCACCATGACTTGGAGTCACAAGTCATGACTCCAAATTGCATACCAACTGTATGTATTCAATGTATATATGCATTCAGTGATACATACACACTGCATTTTGCATGCTAAATCCTAAAACCAGGTTACCCTAACACAATTTTGTGCCCCAACAAATAAGCCATACTAAAGGTGAAGAGAATAGCCAATTTATCCTAAATGCCAAAGCTTTATTCCCACAAGAAACCACCCAATCCCATTTTTCCAGCTCTAGTATATTATGTGAACCTGGTATAATTGTGCAACTTAGCATAAATTTTGTGATCTTGAGAATTCAGTTCCTATGTCATCGTTAAAAAATATTTTAAAGTGTCTAGCAAAGCTAGTTGGTTTAGAATTATAGAAAGGAAAATTACCAATGAGTTTTTTTTATGGAAGCCTTCTATCCACAGATCTCATATTAATCTCCCCAAATAGCTCTTCAAAACTCTTTGACATGCATTGCAGACTAATTCTGCTGACTGCTGGCTGCCAGCAGTTCAGCAGGTCGAGTCTAACCGGCTCAAGGTTGACTCAGCCTTCCATCCTTCCAAGGCCAGTAAAATGAGGACCCAGATTGTTGGGGGCAATATGCTGACTCTGTAAACCTGTGAAGACTGTGAAGTGGTATATAAATCTAAGTTCTATTGCTATTGCTATTACATATATTAAATTGGGAACAGAGATACATCTTTTGTATTTGGGATCATGGTCATTGTTGGCACCATGAAATCTGGCTTCCCCTCTACCCCATATACACTAATCAGGTTGTTGTTGTTTTTTATTATTCCCCACAGGTTCTCAAATGCTACAGAACAAAACATCTGACAAACATATGAGGTCTGCAGCTAATCCTGAAGCTGAAAACTGCAATGCTATAACTAAACTTGTCTTCTTGGAGAGTAGAAATATCTCAGCCACAGGTAAACTATAAGTCCTTTCTGATAGCAATAGCAATAGCACTTAGACTTATATACCGCTTCACAGTGCTTTGCAGCCCTCTCTAAGCAGTTTACAGAGTCAGCATATTTCCCCCAACAATCTGGCTCCTCATTTTACCCACCTCGGAAGGATGGAAGGCTGAGTCAACTTGATGCAGGCAGTCCCCAATTTACAACAATTTGTTTAGTAACCTTTCGAAGGTACAATGACACTGAAGTGACTAATGACTGGTCTTTGCATTTCAAGCCATTGCAACATCCCAATGGTTGTATGATCAAAATTTGGGTGCTTGGCACTGGCATGTATTTATGATGGTTGCAGCCTAGGGGTGGGTTCCTCCCAGTTCGGACCGGTTCTCCTGAACCAGTAGTGACCCGCTGGTGATGTCACAAAGATGTCACTGATCCGGTTCGGTCGGTGCTGGTCCATGGGTGCCGCCATCTTTTTTTTAATTTTTTTAAAAAAATTTTTAATTTTTTTGAATTTTTTTTTCTTCTGCACATGCGCAGAAGCTGAGTTCCGGGACTGTGCATGTGGTCGCCATCTTGTTTTTGGCTTTTTTTTTGTTGCTGCGTATGCACGCATGCGAAGCACGCGCACGCCCACGAGGCACGCCCACGAGGCGCGCCCATGCGGCGCGGGAGGGAGCGAACCGGCAGCGAGGTAAGTTGGAACCCACCCCTGTTGCAGCCTATTGGGGTCATATGACTTACATGCAACCTTCCCAGCTAGCTTCCAGCAAAGTCAATTGGGGGGGGAGGGGGGGAAGCTGGATTTGCTTAATGTGACTGTGTGATTCATTTAACAACTACAATTTACTTAAACACCGTGGCAAAAAAAAAAAAGTTAAAATCAGGCACTTAATAACTGCCTTGCTTAGTGATGGAAAATCTGGTCCCAATTGTGATCGTAAGTCAAGGACTACCTATAATGCCCTCCTTCATTTTTCTGAGGCCTAGATCATATAAAGCTCCTTGGAGTGAGGCGATACATTGCCTAACTGAAATTTTAAAGAGGGCAGATTAGTGAGGACAGCAAAGGTTTCAGACAGATGAATAAAGGATTTTGATGATGAAACAGATGAACTATCTCACTTTTTCTTGTTTTTCAGCATATCTGACCTTTTTTCTTCAGCTCTGATTTATGATTCAGGATTTATACAATGAAGTTGTAATATTTTTATTTTCAAACATCTTCCTCACAGTTCCTATACTTTTCATCCCAAAAGATATTTACAAAATATTGAAACCTCCTTACTTTGTCCTACATCTGCCCAAACATAATAAATCCATTCATTTAGATAATAAATGAAATTCACTCCCTTCCCCCATTTCTGGAATTAACCTTCTCCCAAAATTAATGTCATCACTTACCAAAATATATAAATATTTCTAAGCAGGTTGCTCATTTGCTTTCTTCTTATTTGAATCAGAACTAAATTGTGTTTGATATTGAAGGTACATTCCAAATGAGCAAATCTATGATGAAAGACTGGTTACCCAGAGAGTGTCTAAGTAAATAAATATTGATTTATGCCTCTGTAAGTTGGAATAGCATTGCAAGATGATGATGGAATTTCAGTCCAGTTGAGAGCTTTGCTGCAACTAATCTTCAGAAAATAAAGTAATTTCTCAGCCACTTTTTTTTTCCAGATGTTTCTTGAATGAAAATATCATTGTTTCCCTCTAAGGTAAATTGGAATCTTTTTGCAGATTTATGTCCAATGATTTGAGAAATCTGTTGCTTTAAGGATTATTTAGGATTCTTTGGTGCCCATAAAGTACATAAAACTGACAAGAGGAACTTTACTTTGCCAAAGTAAAAACCATTTATATGAAGATTTACAGTGCCGTGTACAGGTTTTGCAAATAGAAAATAAAAAAAGTCTGGGAAATAGGTTTCTAAGGCTTAATTTCTTATTGTGATAGCTTCTCTCAGTGTGAGAATGCGAAGGATTGCTGCATATTTCACTGCTGGTGGAAAGCTGCAGTATTAAAACGAAGACTAAAAGCCACACAACACCCATCTAGCAAGCTTCACTTGCAGTAAAAATGGCTCATGATGAAAAAAGAACTACTGTATTTAGAAAGTTAAACCAAATGCACAATTCTATTTTACTATTCTCAGAAAGAACATGTAAGAGAAGACTTCAAGATTAAGGCTTTAATCTTATAAATATTTGCACAAAATAGAGTACATTCATGGGACAAAACTACATGACATATTCTCTCGTTCTCTCTCTCTCTCTCTCTCTCTCCCTCTCCCTCTCCCTCTCCCTCTCCCTCCATCTCCCTCCCTGCCTCTCNGCCACCACCACCCCCCACATTCCCTCGCTCTCTCTCTCTCCCTCTCTCTCTCCCTCTCCCTCTCCCTCTCCCTCCCCCTCTCCCTCCCTCCCTCCCTCCCTCCCCCTCCCCCTCTCTCTCAGGGAATTACTTTAGCAGTCTACACAGTAATTGTCCCCCAAGATTGTTTGAGAGATGCACAAAACAGAGGTCCATGAAGCCCCATGGTTTTGGGCTATTCAAATAATCTATTTTTTATGTATGTAATTGAGCCAAGCATCATAGTGTGAGATTAGATCTATCTTCTTTATGCCTCCTTGTCTTCCTATTTTAGGTGGAGCCAACCTTGTCTCTTGTGGAGGTGCTGGTTGGGTCCGGTTTTGGAATACACAAAGAAGCAAGTTACTGGCAGAATTTGAAGCTCACAGTGGAGTAGGATCTATTATTATGACAACTGAAAAACGAAACCAGTACCTCATCACAGCCGATCTGGTTGGATGGCTAAAAATATGGGACATAGAGGTAAGAGGAAGGATTTCTGTATTGACTTAATAGAGGTAAAGCAAGCAAACACATACACATACACATACACATACACATACACATACACATACACATACACATACACATACACATACACATACACATACACATACACATACACATACACATACACATACTGCTCCTTATGTGGAACATATAGTTTTAAGATCAATTCTACAAAATGTAATACAATTTCCCAGGATTTTTTTTTAAAAAAACTTAATGGCATATAAATTTCTATTTGTTTCAGTTCTTGGTCATGGGATTTGAACTTACGTTTCCCTGACCAATATTCCAGTACTAGTCGAGTACTGGCGCCGAGGTGGCGCAGTGGTTAGAGTGCAGTACTGCAGGCTACTTCAGCTGACTGTTCAGCAGTTCAGCGGTTCAAATCTCACCGGCTCAAGGTTGACTCAGCCTTCCATCCTTCCGAGGTGGGTAAAATGAGGACCCAGATTGTTGGGGGCAATATGCTGACTCTGTGAACCGCTTAGAGAGTGCTGTAAAGCACTGTAAAGCGGTATATAAGTCTAAGTGCTATTGCTATTGCTATAGTCATTACAACAGCCTTCCTGTCAGCCCTGAAGCCATTGTGGGAGCATCTTCAGGGCTGCCACAGCCAGGCCTGCTGAAGCTGTGAGGGGGGAGATAGAGATAGCTGTGGGGGATGTGTAGCCAAAATAACATTCTTTCCCATGGAAGCCAAGGACGCTCTACCAGGTGTTGGAGGGGTGTGGACAAGAGCCACCTGGAGCTGAGACTATGACCTCATTGGGCCATGTGATGGACTTGTGACTTGGGGGCAAGAACTTGGGGTTTTGATTTGGGTGGGGAAAACTCCGGGTCCTTCAGAGTTGGGTTTTCACCAGCCGTGCCAATATGACATTCCTAATAAATTCATACTTTGGGGAAACTCTAGGTCTCAGAGTTTTGATTGCTTTGGGTCTGTTACTTGGAACCCTGACACTTCCCTTATCTGGCACAGCCCAGCATTAGTACCATTTCTGAAAGGAAGAGCTGATTCAGATAAGCTGTGCATGTTTTCATACTTTGCAAATACTGTATGTACCCATCCTTAAAGATATTTTAATCTTAGACCTGTGCTACCCCATATCTGTTTATCCATTAGTTTATTGATTAAGCTACAAGCTGAAATTATGTGCCATATTAAACCGTACACCATGGTTTAGAAACCAATATATCTGGGGTCACATATCATACTAAGATAAAACCAGGCCAAGCTTTTACAGCTTAACATGACTTACGAATCCTATTTGGGCATTATACTTATGAAGAAATCCAAAAGGTGAGCAAGCCCACAACAAATATCTCACACACTGTATAGCCTCTCTCTTTACACTTATACACACATCACACATGCATCCTTTGCATGCATATTTCTACCATATAGCTGTGTATTTTGCATGTCAAATCATAACTATGAAGACAAATTGATGTATACAGTTGTATGCAAGAGGCATATTTCTACTTTATGTGAATGCCAGGTTACATACTTTTTATTGAGTTTGAAATGGAATTGTTAACATGGTTGTTGTTGGGGATAAAATAAGAGGGAGAAGGAGAATTAGATTCGAGTTTTTTACAAAAGTAATAAAAGTGGGGTATATATTCATGGGGGAAGTGTTTCTGAGTAATTATGAATTATGGAACCTCCATGTTCTGCAGAAGTTGACTATTAAATAACCAGAAATGGTTTCAAAGTAGAAACAAAGCAAACAGGCAAAAGAATTGTCTTAGTTTGGGGTTTCTTAGATTCACCTGGACACTAATGGAAAAGGAGGCTGTTCATGTTCTTTTGAATACAGCAGCTCTCAGCATAGCTGATAACATAGATCTTTCCATTCAGTTGCTGCTCTTCCAGGAGTTCAGTGATCAATCATGTTTGCCACCAATTGCCATAGCTACAATACAGGCTACTATATTCATACATACACTGTTAGGATATCGGACTGTGTAAGTATTTAAATTAATCTAAGGACTATATGATGCCCACTGTGGTATATCTGAAGACTGCCAAAATGAACAGCATTTATTTATGTAGCCTTACTAACTATTTCCATATATTGCCCACATGTTACATGAGCCTTCTTAACCTACTTTAAATTGACAATATGGTTAAAAACTAAACCAAACGCAAAGCTATTGGTATACTTAAGTTTCCCCTATTTCTCTTTTTTTTTTCTTGCTCTCCATCAGGACTACTGCCTTGCTCTGGGAGAAAACAGCATAACACAACCACCTGCTCTACTAAGATCCTTTCAGGCACATGAAGATTGCATCACTAGCCTGGAGTCTTGTTGGCAAAACAACTGTCTTTTTATCGTGACTTCTTCAACAGACTATAGCATTGTTCTCACGGACATTTCTGGCATTCCATTTGGGATATTTGGACAGGTAGAAATGTGAACATTTACCATTCTTTCTGACATGGTTTTCTCAGCATTGCATGAATTATTTTTATTTCATTTATATATTTAGAAAATTTATATAGGTGCCTACTCACTCATAGCAACTCTAGGTGGCTTACAAGCAATAAAAACACAATATGGGGAGGACAATTCCCCCCCACCTCCCACCCGGTGACAACATACAGTCAAATAAGTCATAAGAGATTGCCCAGAACTGTGATGAAAGCATTCTGTAAGAGAATATATATCCCTCTGTCGCTCATAGAGGGAAGGAAAGAATGAGAGAGGTACAAAGCTATACATCTATATTCTCCCTGTCAGAAGCCTATGTTTCTGGATTGGGGAATGGGACATCTTCTGAACTGTTCCCAAGGGAGAGAATGAGCTCCTGAGAAGAGTTGGGTTTGATCCCTATTGACTTAGCATTTGAAAAAATGCTAAATGCACTTTGGTTCTACTAGTCCTATAATTATTAGCACCTATTTTATATTTTCAGTTTTTATATTTTGTCTGTCCCAAAGGTGCTTTTTCAAAAGGCAACTGGACTTTCTTGTTTTTCTTTGAAGATGGTACGGGAGTATAAATGGATTTTCAGAAAAATTGCAGAGTACAGGAACCATTTACACTTCAGTTTGAGCTGCAGACAACATAGACTGATCCCCAATAGCCTGCGTCTGTGTTCAACAGTGAAGGGACACAGGGCACAAAACATCCTGCAGAAAGCACAGCTCTACAACACCATCCTTTCAGAAGTTCCAAGAAGGCTCCACATCCATCTGCACTACTCAGGTGACCCTGAAGACACAGACAAACATCCAAGTAGCCTCAACGACCCTCTAAAAGGATGCAAATGACCAGCTGTCTGCAAGGAGTATAAAACCTTCCATTCCCCACCATCCAGTCAGAGCTGAAGAAGTTTCTTGGATGAGAAGTGAAACGTCTTCAAAGAAAAACAAGAAAGTCCAGTTGCCTCTTGAAAAAGCATCTTCAGGACAACCATGACCTGGATGACTGAGAATCTCCATAGATATATTTTATCTGTGTTTGATTCATTACATTTATATATCCTACTTGCATTTTGAATATCTCAACGAGGCAGATCTAATGCTTCTTCCTTCTATTTTCCCCACAACAAAAGCCTTGTGGGATGGACTGGCCTGAGATAGAATACCTGGCCCATAGTCACCCAGCTAGCTTTCATATCTAAGGGAGGACTAGAATTCACAAGCTCCCACTTTTTTATACTAATATCAAATGCCCCTGCTCCCTTCTCCTCTTTTTCTTCTTCCTCCTCCTCACCTGTGGTATTCATATATATAGCGATAAGACTCCAGGATTTGGTATGTATCCCCTTTAAATAAGCTGAAGGTGACACTTGACATTTCAAGGAGCTAAAAGCTTTTCTTGGAACGCAGATAACTCAAAAAAAATAATTGGATGAGCAGTAATTTGTCTAAAAGAAGTGATGCACCTGTGAAGATACCATATTCTGAAGGTGAGATGGAGGCTGATTTACATTCTTGACCTTATCTTTAATACTTTCATTGTTTGATAACCTGCCTTTAGACCGTTAAAGACCAAGCGAAATGTTGAGATGAGGAGCTTGCACTTGCTGATTTAGATCAATTTGGATCAGTTTTATTACTGAATTGTTTCAAATTCCCTTGCTTGGAAAACTTAATAGCTGGCATATTTTAGAGCTTCCTCCAATGAAAAGCGAGATAAAATGTATCACTGACAAATTGGAGATAAAGGTTATTCATATCATTTCCTTGAAATGTCCCCAAAGCAGAGCATGTGTTAAAAGCATCTTTATTCGACCAGTTGCATTTAATCCATAAGGAAGGGGAAATGCAAATTCCATAAGAATTGGCGGCAATGCAACAAGCAATGCAGAGCTACTGCATCATCTTCATCCATCACAGGTGAAATAATTGATTGTAGAGCATCCTTAGTGCCATAGTAGATAGGTGAAAGAAGTCAGGAAGGTGGATAGAGTTTAAAAAGTACTACAAGTTTATTTCACGCTGCCTTATATACAAGAATCTGAACTTCTAACAATCAAGGTAAATTCCCAAAGGTGCTTTTTCAGGAGGCAACTGGGCTTTCTTGTTTTTTCTTTTGAAGATGTTTTGCTTCTTCAGCTCTTGACAGGATAGTGGGGAATGGAAGGATTTATAGTCCTTGCAGACAGCTGGTCATTTGCATTCTTTTAGAGGGTCGTTGAAGCACTTAGAGGTTTATCTGTGTCCTCAGGTTCACTTGAGTAGTCCTCCTTGTTCCTGTAGTCTGCATTTTTTCCTCTGGAAATCCATTCCTACTCCCACACTACTCAGGTAACCCTGAGGATACAGATAAACCTCCAAGTGCTTCAATGACCCTCTAAAAGGATGCAAATTACCAGCTGCCTGAAAGGAATATAAATCCTTCTATTTCCCACTATCTTGTCAAGAGCTGAAGAAGCTTCTTGGATGAGAAGCCAAACGTCTTCAAAAGAAAAACCAAGAAAGTCCAGTTGCCTCCTGAAAAAGCACCTTTGGGACAACCATGACCTGGATGACTGAGAATCTCTACAGATGATCAAGGTAAATTAGCATCAACTAAGAGTCAATGGACTTCAACGGAGGTTGGACTTAGGTCTCTTTCGGGGGCATAAAGACTCCAAACTGATGATGTGTTTGACCCCGCCCTTGGCCTCAGCCTGGTCATCTCCTACAATAGTTACCACTCCACCTCCAATTCTAGATCTGTCCATATTTCAGACATGAGCTAAGAAGTTTAAAATATCAAAAAGTGGAAATAAAATAAAAATAAAAAAAAACCCAAAATATCTCAGTCTTATGACTTCTTAGACTATACAGTGAATTCAGAAAGTATTCAGACCCCCTTCACTTTTGTCAATTTTGTTTACGCTGCAGCCTGATTCTACAGTTGTTGAAATTCATTTTTTCCTCATTAATCTACACTCACTACCCCATAATGACAAAGTGAAAACAGAAGTTTAGAAATGTCTGTAAATTTAACATTTAAAGTTCTGTTAGGGCATAAGAAGAAGAAGCTTGTCTTATGAATGCTAACAAGACTGGAACAAGGGCAGAATATCTGGTTGAAACAACCTGCAGTGAGTTGGAAATGTAATCCAACTTTGGCACAGGAATATTGACCCTGCAGAAGCCATGGCTTAACTGAGTCTTAGAGGACAGGATGGTTGGTACATCTGCAATGCAATTCCTAAATCTCAGCTTGTTGAATCAGACATTTAATCCTGATTAAACTAGGTGTTTACGGTTTCCCCCACTTTTGGCTGCCTTCAAGTCATTATGGATTCTTGGTGATGACCCAAGTCTATGCAGTTTTCTTGACAGCATTTTTGGAAATGGTTTGCTGTTGCCTTCTTCTTCCTAGGGCTAAGAAAGAGTGACTACCTCAAAGTAACCCGGTGGTGGTTTGCTCCCGGTTCAGCCCGGTTCTGTGAACCGGTAGCGGCGGCAGCGGGAGGCCCCGCCCATCCACCCAGGACGGGCGAGCGTGTGTGCAAACCAGTAGCAACGGGTTTTAGAACCCACTAGTGAAGTAACCCAATAGTTTTATCCCTAAAGGAGGCCTAGAATTCATGTTTTCCCACTTTAGCAATAGCAATAGCAATAGCAATAGCACTTAGACTTATATACCGCTTTACAGTGCTTTACAGCACTCTCTAAGCGGTTCACAGAGTCAGCATATTGCCCCCAACAATCTGGGTCCTCATTTTACCCACCTCGGAAGGATGGAAGGCTGAGTCAACCTTGAGCCGGTGAGATTTGAACCGCCGAACTGCTGAACAGTCAGCTGAAGTAGCCTGCAGTACTGCACTCTAACCACTGCGCCACCTCGGCTCTAGCATAGGGCTTATATCCACAGCAACAAAAACTGGCTTTCAGTTATAAACTAGCTTTCCCTAAACTAACTTTCTCTGATTAATTAACTCACCTCATGTAATTTAAACTTTTCTGCTGGAGGATTAATCCCTTGCAACATCCATGCCTGAGACACTATCACTTTTGCTTTCAATGCCTATTTTAGCAGTCATATGAAACTAAAAATAAGTATTTTTGTAGTGTAAATCCTAGTTGCACCATCATGGAGCTATTTTTTGCATCCTGAGGGAGAAGAGGCATTAAAAAAAGCAAGAAGTGGGGAGGGAACCAGAGAGAGAAAAAAATTTCTGAAAGAGAGAGGGGAAGAGGGAGAGGGGGAGGGGGAGAGAGAGAGGAGATATTTAAAAAAAAGAATGTCAGAAAGAAATAATAGTAGCACCTGTTTAACCAGGGCTTCATCCTCGTTTTGCTTTAGCAACATCATTCACTGTCAGCCTTGAAAAGATCGATCCTATGGCAATGAGGCCTCCAAACATTGCCTGCTCCACCTTAAAACAATGGCTTTATATCCTTTTCTTAGCATCTTGGGGCTTATCACCTAAATTCTTTCTTCATCTTTCCTGTATTTTACTGAAAATACTAAAGGCTCACCTTGTCCTTTAGATATGACACTTTTATCCTTAAAAGATAATACATAAGAACAAAAATTCTCTTGTTATAGAAGACCTACAAAAGATTATCAAGGATGGGTCAATATAAGATATTTAGAAAGATAATACCATAAGATAGATGCTAGGTTTCCTTTCTTTCCATGTTAGACTCCAAAGAAGAAAATGAAAGAGTGAGCCAGGGCTACCTTCTAAAGCTCAGCGATGATATCTGTTTGATATATCCTTTATCCTGTGATCTGTTTTTAGGAGGAGCACTGGAGAATTGGAACTCATGTGCCATTCTTGTCCAAAGGAGAAAATGATACCCAAAGAGAAACAGAGAAAAATGTAATAAAGAACAACCCTGTACAATTGGTTGAAGACAATGCTCCCCCTACTGTCGTGGAACAAATTCAATCTGTTGCAGGGGATAAAGACAACTGTACATTCATGTATGTAATGTATCTCAAAGCTGATGTAAAATGACATATTTTTGAGAGACTAGGCTATTAAGAGAGAGTCAAAGTGTTCCATTATCAGGAGCTTTCTTTCTCAGGAAATATGGTGCATGCAGAGCAGTTCAAGGTCAGTTGCCATGGTTCATTCCATCTTACATAAATGTTTCTATTCCAGTTGCTTGGTTTGTGTTCTGGAAAACTTGGACCTTTAACTACTAGTCTTTGCTAGTTTGTTTTGTACAGGCTAATGGGACTTCTCTGAAGAGAGGCTAGACTATTTTATGGTTTCAATCTAGGAAGGCTGAAATAGTAGCCATTATTTCCCTTTGTTTTGTCTTTAAAAGATTTGGCAAGGTTTTTTTTTAACTAACAGATCCAGTAGAAGAATAGTGGTCTTCCCCCCCCCTCTCTCTTTCCCTCCTCCCTCCTCCCTTCTCTCTCTCTCTCTCTCCCCCCCCCTCTTAGAACTTAGCATAACAGAATTGGAAAGGACCTTAGAAGTCTTCTAGTCCAACCCCCTGCTCGAGAAGGAGACCCTATACCATTTCGGACAAATGGTTGTCCAATCTCTTTTTGAAAGCCTCCAATGATGGAGCACCCACAACTTCGGAAGGCAAGCTATTTCACTGGTTGATTGCTCTCACCATTGGGAAATTTCTCCTTGGTTCTAGGTTGCTTCTCACCTTAGTTTCTATCTATTGTTTCTTGTCTTGCCTTCTGGTGCTTTGGAAATAGTTTGACCTTCTTGTCTTTCTCTTTCTTTCCCATTTTTTTTCCTTTTAGCCCAAGTGACAACAGGAACTCTTGGTCTTCTTTTAAAAATATCTGTCCTCAAAGGAGATATCCACAGAATAGAAAGCAGTTAGCACTTGTTTCCCCGACAGGCATGTGAGTAGAAAAGAAGCAGGGAAATCCATCAATTAGGGGCCATGTTAACCACTGCCTGGATGTAATACCTGAAAGCTACTGAGGAAAAGTGGAGGAGGGCTTCAATAATAGATTAAACTCCAGATATAAGCATCAAACTGCCTGAAGAGGTTTCTCTGCCCAATACCTTTTCTTTTCTTTTTTCAAAATTGATGAAAATAGCAGGTAGGGTATATTCTTTCAAGGTTATTAACTGTTCATTTAGATTCCTTCCAAGGTTTCACTACAATAAATATCTGAAATATTTCCCATTACTTTTCTAAGGGTAAAGATAGCAAAGGGTAGAAAAGAACACAGCACCCCTCAAGGGATTTAAAAAATAGCCTACAGTTATGCTGAATCAATTCAAAAGTTATGCTGAATCAATTAAAAAAACATCCTACTCTGCTACTACAGATCTACATATATGTACTCTTTTTCTACTCTGCTCTGCTCTACCTTACTGTAATCTGTTGCTAGAGATGGACAAATCCATCACCCTTTGATATCTTAACCTTCCAGGTTGTTAGAATTTCTGGTCTTCAAGATTATTTTTTCAATGATGTATCTTATCATCTTCATTTAACGACCCCATAATCCCTTGTGGGGTGGAGTCTGGGCAACTGAATGGAGCTAGCAGAGTATTTACTGGCCGGATGCCCTTCCTGACGCCAATGCAGAGATTTGTTCAGCAGATATTTTCTCATTGTGCCCAGGGAGAGAAATATCTGCCTCTACTGATTCCTGACGAATATATCTTTTCTTTTATGTACACTGAGAGTATATGCACCAAGACAAATTCCTTGTGTGTCCAATCACACTTGGCCAATAAAGAATTCTATTCTATTCTATTCTATTCTATTCTATTCTATTCTATTCTATTCTATTCTATTCTATTCTATTCTATTCTATTCTATTCTATTCTATTCTATTCTATTCTATTCTATTCTATTCTATTCTACTAGGATCGAACTCACAGCCTCCTAATTGTGAGGTGAGAGCTCCACCTCTAGGCCACCGCACCATTCCTCAATGATGTATCTTATGCTGCTTAAAAAATAGGTTGAGACTGTCTGTCTTATCAGTATTGTGTATATAATATACAGTGATTTAATGTAATTGTATGTGATATTGCAATAATCTACCAACACTTATTTTAGATCTACTCACACAACAAATATGATTGTGAAATTAATTATTCATTAAAAGGCAAATGATGGGGAAAAACAGAGGGCTTGTTTTTAATATGTTAATATTAATAGAATAGAATAGAATTTTTTATTGGCCAAGTGTGATTGGACACACAAGGAATTTGTCTTGGTGCATATGCTCTCAGTGTACATAAAAGAAAAGATACGTTCGTCAAGAATCATAAGGTACAACACTTAATGATAGTCCGGGTACAAATAAGCAATCAAATCATATTAATATGAGACAACCTATCAAATAACAGGGGTTATAGTAGAGGTCACTGTCAAATAGTTTGAGAACTAAGGAACGTATAAGAGCAATATAATAATTTTTCTCAGTGCTTCCCCCTGAATCTGTTGGGATATGTTCTAACAGAAGAATAAACCAAACAGCAAAGGATCTAGAGATCCTTTGATTGGTAGGGTTTGTTGACATGACAAATCACTGGATAAACTAGATTTCATCCAGGACCGTGGTTTGGACATGCACCAGACCCAGCCCAGCTGGTGTAGTTTTGGATATTGGAGCTGGGATGGAAACATCTCTACATTGTGAGGACCTTCCAGTTCTTCACATGGGCAGCCTTCATGTCCTCCTTTGGCCAGCTCATTATATTGGCAGGATATCTGAGGACTGATAGAGCCTAGTGTTGATGGCATGGATTTATTTTCCTATTGAGTTGGCTCTTCAGGACCTGTCTGATTCTTTGGTGGTACTTGAAAATTGTGGCCTTCCTTGCTTCCTCATTGTGGTTCCCATGTGACTGTGTGATGCCAAGATACTTGTAGCTGGTTTGCTATGTCGCCTGCTGATAGTTCCACCCCATCAGTCTCTTTTCACTAGCTTCCAGCCACACATCTCCAGTCTGAATTACATCCCTGTAGATCCATGTCAGGTGTGTTAGATAGTGGGTAGAGATGACAGGAGACAGACTTCCAAAGCAGCTCTTTATTTCAGCTCTTGTATCAGTAACCAGCAAAGAGCAGTCTGACAGCTTGCCCTTTTATAGGGAGCTGTCAGACAGACCAGCCAATAGCGTTTGAGCTTTTTCCCGCTCAAACGCTGGACCTGGTTGGAACCATGCAACATAGTTTAAACAGTTAGAACATAACAAGGTGGATCAGGGAGTGAATGTCTCATTCATTCTGAGCATCAGCTTGATGTCATCCATGCAGAGGAGTTGGTTGATGGTAGTTCTACTCCTGAACTTGTATCCATATCTAGTCCTTGTAATTATTTGGCTGAGGGGGCTCAAACCTATATAGAACAGCAGCACTGCATCACTTGGTATATGCTACCCTTGATGACCACTTGTGTAAGCTGTCTTGAGTTGACTTCCAGTGTTGCAATCCACAGTCCCATTGAATTCTTGAGGAAGGTCCTTAATGTTCTGTTGGCTTTGTATAGCATCAGGCATTCACAGATCCATGTGTGTGGCATTCAGTCACAGGCTTTCCTGTAGTCAGTTCAGACTGCTCAGATTGGTATGTCTACACCTTGAATCTTGGATGACTGCTCTGTCTATGGGCAACTGGTGTTTTGTGATACCTGGTGTTGTTTCCAATGCTTCTGAACCATGCTAATATACATATGGTTGTATAACTTGGTGGCTATGATGCCTTATAGGACTTTCCATCTTGCAGGGAGGCAGGTTACTGGCTGGTAGATAGATGGTACTGTTTGCTTATAGGGGTCTTTCATGATCAGTACTGTCCTTGTGTTAGTCAGTCTGGGTGGGAGCCTGATGCTAATAGCTAGTTCATCTCTGCTGCTAAGCGTTCATGGAGTACTGTTAAGTTCTTTAGCCAGTAGTTGTCAGGTGCTATACAGGTCTTCTCACTGTTGGATGTCTGCTAATGTAATGGTGACTGGTTTCTGTTCTGAGAGATTACTAAACTGGCATGAGTCTTTAGTTCGTGTCACTCTCATATTTAAGGTAATCAGGTGAAGCATTAGAAATTCGAACCTTGGTCTTCCACTTCCAAGAGTGACATTCTGCTATCCAGCCAGTCCACACATAATGTAGATATACTATATAAATATACACACACACACATACACACACATACAGTGTGTCTAGTATATATTTATATATTCATATGCATATGCATGTATGAGCATGTGTGTGTGTTTGTGTGTGTACACTTTTAAAATCCTCCCAGGCCATCAAACCTCAAATCACATTCTAATATCTCCAAAGCTATTCAAAGCGATACATTTCAGAAATAAGTTTGAGGAGGTAATTCAATCTAAGATCCTTCTAACTGAAGAATCCTTTAAGAGCTTTTTACATACTTACTAACGTTTAAATCCTCTGCCTTATGACATTTTAAAAAAATAATAATATATAAATAGGGCTCAAAATATTGATGAAGAAATACAACAAATAAGATCTTTTATTGGTCTCTTGCATTGTTTTATAGCAGTCTAGTACCACCACCACCACCCCAAAAAAATCTAGCACCAAGAAATGCATCACCTGAAAAATGCATCTCTACTCCAAGTTGTTAAAAATTCAGGAGCACAGTTTTGGAAGAAAGGGGACTAACATATCTGTAGATTTTCTGTGGCAGCTTATTGTGTTGTGTTTTAGAAACACAATTTATGGGTCCCCCCCCCTTATCCTAGTATATAAAAATACACTGAATAAGTAACTGGTATAACTTTGTAATTCTGATGCCAAGAAGTTAGATGTGCAAGAATTTGATTTTGAGTGAGTTCATATATGGCAAAATGCATAAATCATTCATGGATCTTTGTAAAATATGAAAACATAAAAATGGCAAGTTAAACTCTGGCGAACTGCTTCCTCACTTTAACGTCTTTAATATAACATAATTAAGCTTCTGTATTATTAAACATGCTAATAACCTTGGGCAAAACAAAGTAACCTTCATGTACAGGGCCAATGCAAAGCTAAATGTAGCAATAAATAATAAAACACAATGCTTTTCACTACAATTGCAGTGTTACAAGGCTGGAAAATGTTGCCCAAAGCTACATTGCCATGTCCATCCAACTGGACATGTAGGATTGTGGGTACAATTAGAATTCTGATATTTTCAAATTCAAAATTAATCAGAACACATTTTGTGGAGGGAAATAATCAAAGGTTTTTCTTCTTTTTCTCATAGCTGAAGGGAAGCCTTCCATAAACCTCTAGATCTCTAGAATTCCCAGAATTTTTTTAGCTATTCAAATGGGAAATTTGAAAATTGCAACTGCAATACAACTAGTGGTGGTTTGTTGGTTGGTTGGTTTATTTATTCATTTAAATTGTGGCTAATGCAATTCATCTCCCATGTGTCTCTGGAAGATATTCACAGTATTTTCATCCACGTCTCCTAGTATATCTGTTTCAAATTATAATGGAAAATATTAAAAGACCACTGCATAGGGTCCTGGAGGAACAGATTTAAAAAACATATAGAATAAATGTGCTAGGTCAAATCAAAGAATAAATAGTTTATGCTTCATTGTATTTCCTATGGAAGCCAACCAAATGCATCCAAAAACAGGAAATGTTTGGTGTAGACCTTATCTCATCCAATGGTTGGCTTAACAACATAGATGTCAAGGATATATGCATTGTCTACACCAGTGCTTCTCAATTATTTTCTGTTACACCCCCCCTAGGAAGAAGTAAACATTTCGCGCCCCCCAACTCTCTGCTGCAACTGTAAATAGTATCATTTGTGCATTTAACTGGAGTGGGTGGGGTGGGGGGGTTGATTTTCCTGAGGACAAAAGAGGGACTTGGCACTGAAGGCTCCACTCCCGAGATGCCCCCGTCTTCCTACCTATAGCCATAGGCGTTGCAAGCCTGACTTTATCGCAGCAAGGCAAGGGCCGATAGAGACGCAGCACTTCAGTCCTCCTGGACGCTGCCATCTCATAAACACACTGCCGGGCTTCCCAGCAAGCCCCCTGCACCTTTGCTGCCTCGGTCGGAGCCTGATTCCTGAAGCGGCCCTGGGAAGTGTGGAGATCGGGACTTGGTTGGCGAAGCAGGCACTGCGGAGGAGGCGTAAGGCAATTGGGGAGAAAAGCATTTTAGGGCGGCAGCATTGGCCTCATGCCCCGTTTTTGGAATCGGGGAGGAAAGCATTTTCAGGTGGCAGCGCTGGCCGCACGCCCCATTTTTGGAATAAAAAAAGCATGTTCCCCGGGGTCACATGCTCCCTCCCTGGCATCGCTCCGAGCCCCCCCCAGGGGGGCACGTCCCACTATTTAAGAATGACTGGTCTACACTGACTGGCAAAATCATTCATGAATCTCAAGCAAAGGGTCTTCTTTACTACCTGATCATTTTAACTGGAAATACCAAGAAATGAATTTGGAATCTTCTGTGTACAAAGCAAAGGCTATTTAATTGAGTTATGACCCCTGTCAAATTACATTTCAGCTGTAGTTAATCATTCCTATTCAGTTTTTGCCAATTTTCAATGTGTTCAGATTAAACTTAGTGACTGAAGATTCAGATAAGGTAGAAGAAGATGGATGGAGTGCATGGGAATCAATATTTGGATTGGGAATTGTAAAATAATATAGTTTTCATTACAAAAGTCTACAACCTTCCTTCCTTCCTTCCTTCCTTCCTTCCTTCCTTCCTTCCTTCCTTCCTTCCTTCCTTCCTTCCTTCCTTCCTTCCTTCCTTCCTTCCTTCCTTCCTTCCTTCCTTCCTCCTCTTTTCCTTTTGTGCTGGCATGTGGCCTGTTACACATTTCTCTAGAACTCTGAGCCACTTTCAAACCAAAAAAGCCTGTGCACCAATGGATAAATAGGTGTATCCAATCTATATCAGAATTTTTGAAGATTGGAGAATATTCTGTTTGTTTGTTTATTCAAAATGTCAGTGGCCGCCTGTTAAAATCAATGACTCCAGGTGGCTTACAATTCAATTTTAGAATAAAATAACAGAGTTGGAAGGGACCTTGGAGGTCTTCTATTCCCACCCCCTGCTCAGGCAGGAAACCCTATACCATTTCAAACAAATGGTTATCCAATCTCTTTTTAAAAACTTCCAGTGTTGGAGCATTCACAACTTCTGGAGGCAAGTTGTTCCACTGATTAATTGTTCTAACTAATTATTCTAACAATTTAATTGTTTCGTTATGATAGAACTGTAAGTAGCCATTCTCAAATGGAATTTGAAGATTTTTGTGTCCAGATCAATTTGCCTAATGGCTATTACTGAAGCTAGAACTTGAAGAGAGGTTGTAAAATGCAAAGCAGAGAAAGCTCAACTTTCTTGTCTAAAATGGAAAATCTAGGTTCTGGAACTTATAGTTGACTAAATGAAACTATACCTCTACAACTCTAACGAAACTGTAGTAATGACAAATGTCTGTGTGTGCTCAAATCCTATGCCATTTGGAACCAGATGGAAGACTCATAATTGAACTCTGTTTTTTTAAAGAGGGAAAACCATCTCTAAGTGATCATTTGCTTTGTAGCCAGAAAGTCTGAGATTTAAGCCCTGGCATCTGCTTTTTTAATGTACTAAGTCATTTTCAAGACCTCTGTATATCATGCTGCAAATTATATTGCTACTGGGCACAATTATGAGACTAGAGGCTTTCATTTTTCTGTGTTCCAAGTAAACAACTCGATATAAATTGCATGCAGATGTGCACACAAGATAGCTAACAGCACGAATGGAAAACTGATCTTAATGACGTATGATGGCTTCATCATCCTTGCCTTTATGAGAAACATGTTCCTATTTGTATTTGCATGGATGTAAATAGAACTCCCTGCACAGTTAAGAAACCTGAATAAACAGCTATTCATTAGTGCACAGGAGATCTACATCCAGGGGATGCAGAGAGATGGCTCCTTCAGACATCACTAATCAATATTTAAATGAAGTACGGGACATATGAGGTAGGACTAGTGCAAAACAGAGGCTCCAAAGGAGTTTAATTCAGCTCCTGAAAGGCAGTCTCCAAAAGTGGTATTCAAAAGGGCAAATTGATTACATACACAGCTGGAACACAATTTTTCAAACTATATTTAATTTCCAATAAGTTTAAGTGTGAATGCAATACAACCACATTTAGCTTTCATCCTGGTTCTATCCATTTTTTTAGGAGTGGAGCCCCAAGCATGTCACTCTAGATCAGTGGTTCCCAACGTGAGGCCCACGCCCCACAGGGGGGCAGTTTGATTTTTAATGGGGGCAATTGGAACCTTGTTTAAACCAAGTTAATGGCCTTTTAGGCTTCCTCCACGTGAGTAGGAGTCACTTTTTGAATAGTAAGAATTATATGTCACGGGGCAGGGGGGCATCAGGATTTTAGAGATGCTTAGGTGGGGCATGGCCAAAAAAAGGTTGGGAACCACTGCTCTAGATCAATAATTGTGGGTTGCCAACTTGATCTAGCCTTTTGATTACAAAAGTGTTGGAGCATAATCATTCACTAGGTTAGTTCCCTCAAAACACAAGTTCAGTTTCCATAATGGTTGCATCTGCTATGAAAATACACTGCATGACACCAGGGTTTTATGACAGTTCATTATTCATGAAGAATAAATTCAGCTTGCACAAGTGAGCAGTGCACCAATGCCAACTTTACTGCTACCAAATGTCATGATTGATGATTGATGTTTCTTCTTTATTTTTTATTTTACTTTTGAGGGAGGCATAGCAAGTTGAAGTTGTCTTCATAAAAGTAGAGTTGACAATTATGACAAAAACTAAAGAACCGGTGAGCAATCCAATTCTTTAGAACTTCTCCAAATACTGTAAGTAGAAGATAGGAGATCACCTACAAATTGTCTGGAAGGCTGCTCCTCATAAGAGAACCACAGAACAGGAGTCTTCACTCAGTTTCAGCACTAGGAGACAACAAGATCAGCCATCTTGCTTACAACCATGGTGGAACCTTTTAAAGGACACTCACTTTCTAATTTGGAAATTGCCTATTAACCATCTTAAAACTACTAGAAACCTTTAGAATGACAAGTTTGAAAAGTTGCCAAGTGAGTTTAACTTCAACTCTAAACCACAACAGCAACAACAAATAATTACAAACTTATGAACTTAAAGAATTTGAAATAACTACAAAAAGTTAAATAAGATTTTGATCTAAGAATGTTATCTGGATTTAGAGTCCAGATAAATCTTGAACATTGGCTTTTACTATGAGATTTTGGAATTAACTATGAAAAATAAAATAAATAAGTAAATAAAATAAAAAAAACCAGAGATATATTGGCTATCTGGGTTCATAACAAAGATGAGCAACTTTATAATTTTAGAAATTGGACACTAAGAGGGGACTAAATATTGTAAGTTGAAGGGGGGGGGGGAAAAGTGCAACCCAGCTTTTGGTATTGATTAACTGGGACTTACAACATGATACAAAATGTCATAACATGGGAAATATTAAAGGGGATATTTGAAGAATGGAGCTAGAAATTAGTTACAATATCAACAGTAATGATGTCAGATTCTATGGATAGATTATGTCCAAAAGATGTCAGTGAGGGAATGACAGACATGGAACAAATTTTGTTTGACAAGACAGAGAAAGTACTGAAAGTGGACTCATAAGCCAAGAGAATGATTTAAAAAAGGAAGCTTTACTGCATATCCAATGGAAACTGGCTGAAGTTTTAAAAATTAAAGGTGAAAAACAAACGATAGATCAAGAGAATGACCTGGAAAATATTTTCTGATTGGATCTACAAAAGATCACACAGAGTTCTTTAAACCATTAAAGAACTCTGTGTGATGTGACAAAGAAGAATTGAAGAAAAATCAGATCCTATGATAATATTTGTCAATATTCATACAATAATAAACTAAAATTAAGACAATTAATTATATTCCTTCCTTTTAATTACAATTAAACAGAAGGAGTACAACACTGATTTATTTGATCAAGGTTAAAATAAGACATTTGTTTGCAAAGTTCTGGCAATCCTTTATGGGCTTTTAGTTACACCAGGATTGAAAAACTGATGTTTTATAATGCTTATAGATAACAGATGAGATATTGTAAGCCAATAGAGAGTGATGAGTTACTAAATTTGTTTATACTTTAATGAAGATTGAAAGTCACATCTTTACATCTTTATTATATTTTTATCATATTCCTTCTTTTCTTTTTTTCCTTTTTCCTTTTTCCTTGCACTTTTTATTTTTTACCATTGTTGTTTCTCTTTTAAAGGTTAATTTGTATTAGTTTTTATTGTGTAATCAAAATCCTTTATAAAAATTATGCACAGGAAACTGGTATTTTTTAAAGCTTGGAGTGTGTGTGTATGTGTGTGCACAGATAGTTAGACAATCTTGAACTGACTCAAAGATCATTCAGAGATCAGGTTAGATTTGAAGCTGAGCCTCCCAATTCCTAATCTATCATCTTAACCATCTAACTAAGTTGGCTGTAACTTTCTATCTTAAATTATACAGATTTTTGTTCTAAGCTAAAAATTAGTGTATTTATTCAATTTATTTAGGTATATATTTAAAAGTAGGTTGTGAGGCAAATTACTACACAACATGCTAAACCCAGTCAGCTACTGTTGACCTCACCCCATTCCTAAGAGGTCTTTAAGGGGCGTGCATAAGCGCACCAATGTGCCTATCATCCCTGTCCTAATGTAATAATTTATTTGTATCCATTTCATGTATTCATAATCAATAAATAAATAAATAAATAAATAAATAAATAAATAAATAAATTCATGAGCTTTTCCCATGAGCTCCTGCACCAGGAAAGAACTGGCAAGGCTTCAAAACATCATTTGCTCTTTCTCCATTGGTCTAAAAGGGAGAAGACATGGCTTGGTCACTGTAGTTAATCAATATTTGGATAGTACACTGTATAAGCCAGGCCCTGGCACTGACTTCTGTAAATATGTTTCTGAACCATTCTTTCCCTTCAGTTTTTCTTCCTGTAAGATTAGGAATGCAAAAACAATAGCACTAATCTAGTTTGTGTCCCACAACAAAGCTTTTTGGATGGAGTTAATTTAACCTGTTCATCCCTGAGACTTTTGAGACATAATTTAATTCTTTGAGAATTAAGTGACTGAATCAATTTATCAGTTTTTGGTGTGTGTGTGTGTGTGTGTATAGGTATGTGTGTGTGTGTGTATGCATATATGCACATACAGTATGTATTTAATGCCACCTTTATTATTTTGATAAATAACTCAAGGTGACTAACATACCTAATATTCCCTTTTCTCCTATTTTTGCACTACAACATGACTTGGGCTGAGCAACAGTGGAATACTAGAACACACAGTCTGCTGGTTTCTGGCCTGGTACCTTAACCACTACACCAAACTAGCTCTCATGATAGATTAATGAGTTCTTATGATTAATGATTAATTCATTTAATTCACATGTTCTCGCAATAGATTTATCTTCACATCAACCCACTGAAATATGTTGTGGAACAGGGCTTCTAGTGTTAGAATGGGAGTAGACTCCTTCATGCATGCAATCAAGCAACTGTTTTATCTTGTAGCTGAACACGGAGAGATTTTGAGAACCAATTCTTTTTAAAAAGAATACCCTTAGTGTAATCACATCAAAATTGTGATTCAGTACAAAACTACATGTCATAGTCAACCATACACTTTGTACTGAATTACAAAGTGTAATTCAGTACAAAACTACATGTCATAGTCAACCAAACTAACAGCTCTTTTATTGATAGGAAAAACTGCTGCTAAGGCTTCCAGGACATAATGAGATGAGAAGAGATGGGACAGTGATTAATCTTCCCCCCATATTTTTATTTTTTATTTTAAATGGCCCTTTTCATGATTTTTCATCCTTCAGGGTTCTGAAAAGATGTGTTTGCAAGGGCAAACATGTGTTTCAAATTCAACAGGCAGATAATTCACTTGGGGAGCAATTTGGAACAGCAACGCAGCAAGTTGGCAATAAGGTTAAAAACTGTGCCCTCTACCCCGTCCCTCCAGATATACCCTTTCATTAAAAAACAGACACACTGTTCTTCTATTGTATAATTTATTCTACTTTTAACTGATTGGAAACTGATTTGCAAAACATCCAGTTCAGTTTTTTATTTTGTTCTTTTGCAGCGATTGAAGGTTGCACAAAACCATTTGACAAATGAATAAGCAAAAGTCATCTCTTATATTTCAAACAGCAGAATGTTATTCCTTCAGTATTTTTCAACGGCTGAGTCCTTGTAAGATGGAAATAAATGGATATTTTTTTTTTGCTCAGTTACTGTGATGTGTGGATTTTAAACAAAAGAACTGTTTTTAAAACAAACAGAAATAAACTCACACAATCTTCCAATTAAAAATTGCCTTGAGGTGCAATAACAAAAGATGTATTAACTTACATTATTACAACTTTTTGCACATTTGTCCAGAAAAACAATACCATAGAAATGAATGTGTGTTTAACTTTCAAATAAACATTCTATTTATGGCTAGGCTTTTCGTGTGTGTGTGTGTGTGTGTGTGTGTGTGTTTGTATACACATAAATCAAATAGCAAACTCTTTTATGAATTCTTTGATTTTCCTACCTTGCATTTGACTTTGAAATGAATGGTGGCCCATTCCAAATTCAGCTTGTCATCTTGAAGGCCTCTGATTGACTATTATAAACAGTTCAGAGTTGGCACCATGGAACAGTTTATTTTGCTGTTTCGCTTGGGACATTCATTTGATTCATTCTGCCCTATTGAGCCAACCAAGGAGAATGGATAGCAAGGTTCATTTCAGAGCAAAGTTTTCTTTTGCCCTGGGGTCCAATCATTCTGCTACCTTGTCTTGTTAACTGTCAATGGTAGGCATATCTTCCAAACTCTTGCCCCTTTGTACGAAAAAGAGCAATTGAAACAAAGCAAGATCATGTCAAAAATATTTCATTTTGTTTCCTATTTCTATCCATCTAGGGGAAATAACATATGGGAGAACACAATACTGGGGAAAAAATTCCAAGAGAGACAAAATGAGAAAGGAAAGAAATACAGTCTCAGCACTAGAATGACTGGGATAAAACCAACAGGTATGCTATATTCATTGTTAGGAACTAAGTATTATTATGTACTTTCATATACTGTATATACCTTACCATTGTAGATGTACAATGCTGTCTTCATTGATTTGGGGGAATACATCCAGTGGTGGGATTGAAAAAATTTAGAAACCGGTTCGCTGCCCGGTTGCTGGGTGGGTGTGGCCATGGGGGCATGGCCTACTTACTTGGCCTCCTGCACCACGGCAGGGGGAGGCGTTTTCATCCTCCCCAGGCTCCGGAGGCTTTCCTCGAGCCTCCAGGAGGGTGAAAATGGCCTCCCCCGGGCTCTGGAGGCCCTCCGGAAGCCGGAAATGGGCCCGTTTCTGGACTTCTGGTAGGCCCGTATTTCACCCTCCCAGAGCCACTGCGCGGGCCCTGCACTTACCTGGCATCCAAAACGGGCTGCATGGAGACTCCTGGGAGGGGCGGGGCAGGCGGGGTCAGCCAGTCCTTGGAACAACCGGTTCGGTGAACCAGATTAAAATTAACATCCGGTTCGCCCGAACCGATCCGAACCGGCTGAATCCCACCCCTGAATACATCTAGTCCAGTGATGGCGAACCTTTTTTTGCTCGGGTGCCAAAAGGGCACGCGTGCATGCCCACACCCATAATGCAATGCCCTCCCCCCCCGCACAACCCCCCGCACTGCCCCCCCACGCATGCGCGCAGGCCTCACTGAAGCATCCGGACTTCCGATAGACCCATTGGGCCGTTTCCGCCCTCCCCAGGCTTCAGGAAAGCCTCTGGAGCCTGTGGAGGGCGAAAAACAGGCCCAACGGGCCTACCGGAAGTTCATTTCCGAACTTCCGGTAGGCCCGTTGGGCCCGTTTTTCGCCATTCACAGGCTCCGGAGGCTTTCCTGAAGCTTGAGGAGGGCGAAAACGGCCTCCCCCGCCCTCCGGAAGGCCAAAAATCAGCTGGCCAGCACACTGGAGGTGACATAGGGCAACGCCTCACGTTCCCTCAGATATGGCTCCATGTGCCACCTGTGGCACGCGTGCCATAGGTTCACCATCATGGATCTAGTCTGTTGCTAAAAGAAAGTTCATAGAGCAAACTATTGAGAAGCAATGGGAGCCTCAAACCTCCAAAATTGTCATGCTTGATAAATCAGGCTAGGACTTCAAAGGCCCAGAATTGGATTCCTGTTGCTTCCTTTAGTAAAGTCCTACCATAATTTATCATTTCCACCCCCATTGATGGTTCTAAATTTAGGACATAGGCACCCTATTTTTGGTACTTTGAGGGTTGCAGTGGGTGAAATGATGACATGAAATGGACAGAGTCAGAAAACAGATAGAATGAGATTGGGATTTCCAATAGTTTTTCTTCTCTAATGTGGCTGTTTCTCTTCTTTTTCTCTTCTTCCCCCTCTTCTTTTTTAAAGTGTCACTTTAAACCTATTTTAGGGATTTTATGTTACAATTTTTGTGTGCTTTGTACCTTAAAACTGGGGAGAAACCCCACCATGCAAACTTGTGTATGATTGACATAGTCACAAGAAGTTCTGAGGGCCACAGAAAAGATGTTTAGGGACACAATGTCTGGCCTTGAGTTAGATAAGAATGCTTGAGTCTGTGAGTGAAAGGTGACTGGATGTGTCAGCAGCAAATTTTGTGTCAAATTGGACTTCAGGCCAAAGATGGGTTTTATACAGCTTTCTTGGAAAAATTGCCATTTAATTAAAATTATGGGGTGTTTCTAGAGCAATTGGTCTGAGGATTGGTGTTCTAAGTCTCTTTATTTAACTTATGACTGAACATTTTTAGCCACACAAATGGCTTTAATGTGATTAGGTGATTTTACTTTAGCTGGAATTTGCTTTTGGAATGATCCTTTGGTTCCGGACAAGTTGCATTTAGGTCACTGAAGATTGAAGCCCTGAAGGAGATAACAGATATGAATGAGCTCGAATTATTTTTGCACCCTGACAAATACTCTGGAGAGAAGTTAGTAGAGAAGTCTGCTAAAGATTTAAAACTACCTACTTTTTCAGCAAGTAAGTAGATATTCATTATATTCTCATTGCACTGAGTCTCACAGGCGAGAGGCAAAAATTAATACCACTAGCTTATCTCTTTTAAGAAGAGAGGAAGGTACTGGGGAGGTCTTGGATTTATTGTGTGACTTGTGGGAGCCCTCTCAGGAATTAAGAAAGCTGGAAGACTCAGAAAAATCTGTGATCCAAAGTTGTAAATGATGTTTGGCATGCACCAAAGTCAGACAGCTCAGGCACTTTTGAAAACTCTAGTGGATATTAAACTCTTTGCACATTTATAACTACATTAGAAGACGATCAGGCTAAGTCTTGCTGGTTTTATCCTCTCCATCTTGTGTTGCTACCCTCCAAGTAATTTATTTTTTAATACATTTACATCTTGTTTTCCACCTGGATAGAAGTTGACAGCCTTATTGAAACCCTGGGAGTGAGTATTTATTTATTTTTCTTTAGCTATAGAGCAGGGGGTCCCCAACCCCCGAGCTATGGACCGGTATCAGTTTGTGGCCTGTTAGGAACTGGGTTGCAAGCTGGAGGTGAGCAGCAGGCGAGAGAAACTGCGCATGCGTGGGATGTAGGTTGCACATCCCCCCCCCCAGATCCATGGAAAAATTGACTTCCACAAAACCAGTCCCTGGTGCCCAAACAGGTTGGGGACCACTGCTATAGAGGATTTGTCTGGTGAATTAGGGCCCCGGAAGACGATAAGGAAGGTTTGTGGATGGATGCTTGGAGAATGTGGTCCTTTAACCACTATCAGCCAGGGTAATGCTGACCACTCCAGGGTAGAGCAGGTATGGTAGTGCCTGTTTGGAGGATCTGGTGGGAATTGATTTGGCATGAGTTCATTGGTCTCCCATAAGAGCTGGAATCAAAATAACTGGTCTAATAGTCTTCTAGAATGGTTGATGCCAAAGGACCTAATTCAACTCCTTTTCTCTTCCCTCTACATCAGTTACCATGGAAAGAAGAGGGAAGAATGAGTCTTAGATGGTGCTAGTTTGACAAAAATAGTGATTAATCTGTGACTTCGGGAATTTCAGAAGTGATATGAACAGATTTCTCCCTCTCTGCCTGCCTTGTTCTAAACCATTCCTTAATGTATTTCGTTTCCAGCATTCCATAATTGAAGAAGACATGTTTATTTGCTAACATTCATCTTGATATCTTTCAACAAATTAAGAGAGGGTTTAATCAGATAAAAGAACTATTGTTTGGGACTGTACAAATGCAATATGATACGTGATTTTTCCTTTGATGTCCAAATAGTGACTTTGGAGGATACTTGAGCCAAAAATATCCACATCAAATATCAGAATAGAGAACCTTTATCATAAAGGCAGCATTCTTGCCAAGACCTGAGATCATTCATAGATTGCCAATGTGAATGGAATAGGATTAGCAATAAGACTTCTTTCACATATCAACATCAGCACTTTTGATGGTAGAAGAAAAAAAAAACTGTTGCCTCTTCAAGCTGTGTATTAAGAGGCAACTGGGAATTAAATGGAAAGTAACTGAAAAACAAAAAGAGTGAAACTGGAGTTATGTTGATGATTCAGCATAAACCAAGAAAAAGATCCTGCTCCACTCCAAAAATCAATTTTTCAAATTAAAAATTAACTTTTTGGAAGTCAGATCAATTTCCAAACAGCTTCTTGATTAGCTAGGCATATGATCTCAGTTGGCAAAATACTGATTTTCCAGACAGTTATTAATCTTGCCAGACAGTTGAATCTCTCCTATTTCCCTGGAGCTTTTGATATAAAATGCTATTCTTAAATTTATATGAAGCACTTCAGAATTCTCTCATTAATCCTTGAAAAAATCCTATTTTTAGACAATGGAGACAAGCCAAAATGAGGTAAGCTTTAGTGTTAACTCTTTGGTTTGAGAAATTTGCAAGCATTATTTTGCACAGAAGGGTGACAATATAATGGTAAAAAGAAAAAAAATCAAAAGACACAATATTTGATAGATCTTGCTGACATTGTTGTATCGTATGTGTTTGTTTCTTTCACCAATTCCCCTTGGAAATGTACAAGTTAAATCAACCACAAGGTTGGGAAAAGAAAAATGCTGTAATTTCCTAATGTCACGCAGTCAAGATTTGACTTGAATTTTGACTTTCTGGTCTGAGATTGTTACACTATACAAGAACCCAACATATAATCTTAAGCTGATTGCCATAAGTATTCTTTCACAAGGCTTCTCATGAAGGTTGGATTTGCCACAAACCCAATACAGTGATATTACCTAGATTCAGAGGACCTGGGGCAACAGAATTTAGAGCATAGAATATCAGAGTTGAAAGGGACCGTGGAGGTCTTATAGTCCAGTCCCCTGCTCAAGCAGGAGATCCTATACCATTTCAGACAGATGGCTGTCCAGTGTCTTCTTAAAAGCCTCCAGTGATGGAGCACCCACAACTTCTGAAAGGAAGCTGTTCCACTGATTGATTGTTCTCACTGTCAAGAAATTTCTCCTTGGTGGTAGCTTGTATCTCTCTTTGATTAGTTTCCATCCGTTGTTTCTTGTTTTGCCTTTGGGTACTTTGGTAAATAGGTTGACCTCCTCTTCTTTACTTTTTATACAGTATATTATTGTTTATGGGAACCAATGTTTCCTATTGCTGTTTTAACTTTCATTTTGAAATGAGTTGCCCCAGATAAGTGAGATGCTTTGTGATCAGCTGCCATAATTAGCATTCGCACTTAGACTTATATACGCTTCACAGTGCTTTACACCCTTCTCTAAGTGACTTACAGTCAGCATATTGTCCCCAACAATCTGAGTCCTCATTTTACTGATCTCGGAATTATGGAAGGCTGAGTCAACCTTGAGACTCAGTGAGACTCGAACTGGCAAACCTCTGGCAGTCTGCAGTCAGCAGAATTATCCTGCAATACTGCATTCTAACCACTGCATCACCATTATCTTCTTCTGTCAATCACAGGCTTGGCAAAATAAAGCAACATGTTGTAAAATTAATAGTTATGTATGATAGATAAATGACCGACTCAAAAATAAGATTTCTCACTAACATATTTATTGCATATTTATTTATTTATATTTATTAAAATACATATTTGTTGAAATAAAGACTGTGTTTCATTTGGTTTGATAGCTCTGAAAGCTGCATTTGATGAAAAGAACTTATTCCCCAAAGAAATTCTGGACCGTGAAAAATGGTCAAGACAGTTGCAGGAAGAAATCTGTCCCAAAGATAGGATAACAAGTGAGAGAAAGCAAGGGAAGGTGAAACGAAAATGAATCATTCATGACTTCAAAAGGAAGGTAAGAATGAAGGATACGAGCCTTGACAATGTAAGAGCTGCAACTTTTGTTTCCTCCCATTCAGAAAGACATAGGATGGAGAAGATGCTAAAATGAGAAAAAGGTACATGGTAAATACTATAAAGAAAGCATGAAAACGTAATGAATGATTTAACTTTTCTATGTTTAAAATGGACTCTTTCCACTTTGGAACTGCACAAAGAACATGATGTCAATGAAGTAAGACCAGATGACAATGCACGTTAATCAATCACTCTTAAAAGGTATTAAGAAAGAATAACTGTGCCTTTCCCCTTGAGGATGAGCTGAGGATATTTTTTATAATACTAATGGTGTTTATGATATAGCTAGATTAAAGCCTTCCACACATTTACATAGTTGCTGATGTTGCCATGGAGGAAAATAAATCCAGAGCTGCAAAGATAGAATAACAGTTGAAATGTGGAACATAATAAACATGAACACAGGGAAGCTCAACATGGTGAAAGATGAAATGAATCAACTAAAAAATTGACATGTTAGGCATCAGCCAGTTGAAAAAGACTGAAATCGGACACTTTCAGTAAGAAGATCATACTGCGTACCTTGATAAAGTGTCATCAAATCATTGAAACTCTTAGTGATCACATATATAGAGTTTCTCAAGGACAAGCTGACCCTAACCTGGCCTTTCACTCTTCTATTGCTACTGTAACAGAATCTATCCAGCTTCCTGCTGGTTTTCCTTCCTTCTACCTTCCCCAGTATTAGAAGACCCTTCTCCAGGAATCTTGATCTTCACATAACATATCTAGACATACTCTAACATAGTAGAGTAATTCAAGTCATTCATTCATCCCTTTACTGAGTTGATTGCTGATGCATTTTTTTGTTTTGCTTTGTTTTCTTGGCTGTCCATGGCATTCTCAGAAGTCTTCTCCAATACCAACATGCAAAAGTGTCAATACTCTTTCAGTCCCACCTCTTCAAACTCCATTCTTTGCTTCCATAGATTGTTGCAATGAATAGCATTGCTTGTGTTAGATGTATCATGGCATATGAATATCTTTTCCAAGGCCTTCATGGCTGCTCTACCAAGTGCTAATCTGTGGTGGACGGCTTCCTTGTTTGCTTGCTTGCTTGTCCCTTTATTCCTTTATTGTTGATGGTTGATCCTAAAAGGCAGAAGCTATCTACCCATTTCAATATCTTCATTATCAATTCTAGGGCAGGTTATTGGATCTGTTGTCATTAGGGAATCATCCTTATACTTACTCCCAATTTTTTTCATTATGCTCCTTGACTTTTGTTACTTGAGTTTGCAGATCCTTTGCATTTTCAGCTGTTAGTGTCATCAGCATACCACAAATTATTGCACGGTACAGGATAACCATATTACCATGGACTTTGACCATTTCAAAGGGGTGGTGTTCTCATGGAATTCATGGAAAGGGGAAAGAGAAATACCAAAAATCAGTAACTTAAAGTTCAAATTATGTTGATAGAGAGATTTGGTTTAGAGCAGGGGTGTCAAACTCGATTTCATTGAGGGCCACATCAGGGTTGTGTTTGACCTCGAGGGGCCGGGTGGGCGTGGCCAGGGTGGGGGTGGCCAGCTCAACATCACTCATGTCAGGGGCGCCTTTGGTGGTCCAAGCACTCTGCCAGCGAAAACAGGCTCCTGAGCTGCCAGGGAAAACGAAGCCCGGGAGGGCCGCATGTGGCCCTCTCCCGAGCTCTATTTTTGCTGGCAGAGGCAATGTGGGCCAGTACTTCGCTGTTTCCAGGGCGGCCCCGCAGGCCAGATCTAAGCACCTGGCGGACTGGATCTGGCCCCTGGGCCTTGAGTTTGACACTCCTGGTTTAGAGGATCATAATCTGAGTTATCTAGAAGATGTTCTCTCAGCATGAGATGGTTGCAGCATTAAAAAAAAACTGATAAAGCTATATGTGATAGAAGCATGGTGGGTTTGAGTCAGAAAACTTTAATTTCTATAATGTAGTACCTTTAATTATAGTTCATTATAGTTGAAAACCATGATGCAATTGATGTACAGTTCTTCAGTATAGAAAAAAGCAGGAGTATTGCTAAAATGTAATTTAGTAAACCACTTGATGAAAATCAGAAAGGAAATGGCTTAGCATGAATGACCTTAATTCTTTATACATTAATTCTCAGAGCATGAGAAATAAACAAGTCAGTAAAGGTAAAGGTAAAGGTTCCCCTCGCACATATGTGCTAGTCGTTCCCGACTCTAGGGGGCGGTGCTCATCTCCGTTACAAAGCCGAAGAGCCAGCACTGTCCGAAGATGTCTCCATGGTCATGTGGCCGGCATGACTAAACGCCAAAGGCGCATGGAACGCTGTTACCTTCCCACCAAAGGTGGTCCCTATTTTTCTACTTGCATTTTTTACGTGCTTTCGAACTGCTAGGTTGGCAGAAGCTGGGACAAGTAACGGGAGCTCACTTCGTTACACGGCACTAGGGATTCGAACTGCCGAACTGCCAACCTTTCTGATCAACAAGCTCAGCCACTGAGCCACCGCGTCCCAACAAGTCAGTACAATGAGGCAACTACGATTTAAAAAGTATGATAGATATTTGGTGTGATGAGACCCTTGATTGGAATACAATGGTTGACTCATACAATTAGTTCAGAAGGAACAGAAGCAATAGATGGAGGAATAGATTGCATAACATCCATTCCTTCTCAGAAACCCTAATAAAGAAATTGGCAAAACAGTGCAGAACCTCTAGATTAAACTAAGCAGACAAACAAATAAAACCGATACACTTGTGGATGTCTATTATTGTCCCCCTATCCAAGGAGAAAGTGTGAATGATGCATTCTGAAAGAAAATTGCAGATCTTTCAAATATGCATGAAGTAGTAGTGCTATAAAAATTTTCCTCACTTGTAGATATTTTGAGAGATGAACTCTGCCAAATCTTTCTGGGAAACTCCTGACTTATCTTGCTGACAGATGTCTTATTAAAGGGCAAGGAAGGTATAGAGGACCTTCTACTCTTGAGTGTTCCCAATACGGAAATTAAGCTGAGGAACTGGAAGTAACAAGTAGATTGGTGGGGAAATGATAGCACAATGCTGCCTTGTTCAATTATAATGGAAACTAAAGCAGCATGCAGTCAAATGCATATCTTGGACTTCGAAAAAAGAAGGTATTAATGAACTCCAGCATCTGTTCATGATAAGTCAGAGAGCACAGGAGGAGAAGTAGGATAGCATAGAGAACTCCAGTGTACTCCTGATAAATAGGATAACATTAAATGAAAAACTAATGAGAACAGGAAGAAATATGTCGATATGATGTCAGAAAAACTAAAGCTCGGAATGGTTGGTAAGGTTGGTGAAAGGTGTTGATGAATACGAAAAGAGTTTCTCTAGATACAAATTAAAAAGAAAAGAAAAACATCAGAGTGTTGTTCAATCAATGAAGTTGGAAACAGTACTGTCTGCAGGGGGATAAAAACCTGACTATATTGCCACCTATGAGCCAAATGTCTATAGATGTAGATTTTTGTATGGAAAAGTATAATGAAACATGGAATCATTATATAAAATACAGTAGGTTAAAAAAGAACTGTAGCTATAAAAATGTACTATAAATTAAGGGGTGGGTTCTACTTACCTTCCCTACCGGTTCACATCGTGTAGGAGGTGCGTGTTTTGCGCGCGTGCGTTCACTTCGCTCGCTCGCGCCCCTGTCATGTCACGAAAATGACCCTCTGCACATGCGCAGAAGCCTCTGCGCATGCACAGAGGATTCTTTGCAAGCTGCTTTCAAGGAGCGGCGACCAGAGAACTGGTTCAGGGGTGTGTCCAGCCGGCCATTGCTGCCGGTTCGGTGAGCGGGGGCTAATTTCCGCCACCGGTACTGGAGAACCGGTCCAAACCGGCAGCAACCCACCACTGATGGTCATAAAAATGGTCATAAGTAACTTTTTGCAGTGTTGAATGGTCACTAAATGAACTGTAAGTGGAGGACCATCTGTATGTGTGTGTGTGTTATATAGTATAACTGGTTTGTTGTGAATGCGACTGTCTGAGGGCCCCTGGAGTGGGGCTGAAAGACAAAAGGAAGCAGTATGCTCCCTCCCATATTTGGGTATACCAGGTGATCTTGAGAATATATATATAGCAATAGCACTTAGACTTATATACCGCTTTACAGTGCTTTACAGCACTCTCTAAGCGGTTCACAGAGTCAGCATATTGCCCCCAACAATCTGGGTCCTCATTTTACCCACCTCAGAAGGATGGAAGGCTGAGTCAACCTTGAGCCGGTGAGATTTGAACCGCTGAACTGCTGAACAGTCAGCTGAAGTAGCCTGCAGTACTGCACTCTAACCACTGCCCCACCTCGGCTCTTATATATATATATGTGTGTGTGTGTGTGTGTGTGTGTGTGTGTGTGTAAATTTAGGTGCTTGGCAACTGGTTCATATTTATGATGGTTGCTATGTACCGGGGTCATGTGATCACCTTTTGCAACCTTCTGACAAGCAAAGTCAATGGGAAAGCCTGATTCACTGAACAACCATACTAATTTAACAACTCCAGTGATTCACTAAACAACTGTGTCAAGAGAGGTCATAAAATGGAGCAAAACTCACTTAACTACTGTGTCGTTTAGCAATATGAATTCTGGGCTCAATTTTGGCATTTAGGACTACCTATAGATAAGTATACACAGAATTGTAACTGTTAATTGCTATATTATGCTTTGTTTCTTTTCTTTTTTTCTGCTATCGTTTCGCATTTTTGAATACTTTCAATGCATAGTTTTACTATGTACTTGCATTATAATTATCTTTGTCTTCTTTTTCTGGTTTTTAAAAGTGGGGACAAAAACAGTGAAAATGGCAATTAGTATCACAATAAAAGTGCTGCCTCTTTGTAGGTATGTGTAACAATGACACATGTAAAAAAAAGAGACAGGGCTTTGATTGTGGTGCTGTGATTGCCACCGGATCAGTTTCAACCTTTTCCTTCTCTCCTGCCCCCACCCCCCTACCCCGCTACAGATGCCGCTGGATAGACAATGTTGTCTTCTTCAACAAAAAAGGATATGCTCCACCAAGAAATGTTGAAGAATGGGATTGAAAATGTTTAAATTAGAACGATCAATAGCACTTAGACTTATATACCGCTTTACAGTGCTTTACAGCCCTCTCTAAGCGGTTCACAGAGTCAGCATATTGCCCCCAACAATCTGGGTCCTCATTTTACCCACCTCAGAAGGATGGAAGGCTGAGTCAACCTTGAGCCGGTGAGATTTGAACCGCTGAACTGCTGAACAGTCAGCTAAAGTAGCCTGCAGTACTGCACTCTAACCACTGCGCCACCTCGGCTCTATCAGAGAATAATTCTTCTTTGAATACATTTAACTTTCCAAGATCGGATGAACTGCACTGTAGTGTTCTGAGGGAAACTGCTGAACTTTTATCCAACAGAACTCCTGACAAACTGGATGACTGCATGACTAAAAGAAAACAAATATCTTGTCATCATAAAGACGATCCATGGAACCGTAGACCGGTCAGTAACAGAATAACAGAGTTGGAAGGGACCTTGGAGGTCTTCTAGTCCAACCCCCTGCTCAAGCAGGAGACCCTATACCATTTCAGATGAATGGCTGTCCAGTCTCTTTTTAAAAGCATCCAGTGATAGAGCACCCACAACTTCTGAAGGCAACCCTTCCACTGGTTTATTGTTCTCATTATCAAGAAATTTCTCCTTATTTCTAGGTTGCTTCTCTCCTTGATTAGTTTTCATCCATTGCTTCTTATCCTGCTTTCTGGTGCTTTGGAAAATAGATTTATTCCTTCTTCTTTGTGACAACCCCTCAAATATTGGAACACTGCTATAATGTCACTGCTGGTCCTTCTTTTCACTAGACTAGACATACCCAATTCCTGCAAATGTTCTTCATATATTTTAGCCTCCAGTCCCTAAACATCTTTGTTGCTCTTTTCTGCACTCTTTCCAGAGTCTCAACATCTTTTTGATATTGTGGTGACCAAAACTGGTTGCAGTATTTCAAGTGTGTTCTTACCTAGGCCTTATAAAGTGGTACTAACACTTCAAATCAGTCTGGTACTGATTGCAGCACCTGTGATTACTGTGATTATTTGGCATGACTTCCTAATGTTTTCAACAAATCTTCCTTATCTGTAGTGCTGGGGTTGGTGAACTTGCCTAAATGGTTCATTTCTGGTGAAACCTGATATCCACTTAATCTTACCTCAATTTTTTGATAAGGTAGCTTCATTGATTGATAAAATGCTGCATCTAGGTTTTAACAAAAATAGACTGCATGATGTTTTGATTAGCAAGCTAATTAAATGTGTGCTGGTGGCATGACAAGTGGATATATACTTGGCCTGAAATACCACACTCAAAGAATGTCATCAATAGTTTTTCATCAAAATGGAGTTAGGTATTAAATTGGATGCCTCCAGCTTCTGTCTTGGGTTTTCTACTCTTCAATGTTTTTATTAATGACTTGATTGAAATAGTGAAGTGATTGCTTAGTCAATAGAATAGCTATTTTAGAAGATAGCTAATATCCTATAAAATAGAACTAAAAATTAGAAATGAAAACTTACAGAAAAGGGTCGAAAGGAAAGAGTTTCTAAATTGTAGGAAGTAACAAATCCACAAAACACAGTTTTCTCATAATAGTACAGAGAACAGTAACATGGGCCAGTAGCTTGACCCGATGTAAAATAGTTTCCTATGTTACTGTTCTATAGTGGTACTAATAATTACATCATTAACATAGTAATATGCAAACTAGGACTCTTTTGTTCCTTTGTTCATTATATTAATATGTATGTGTAGAAACACTAATAAGCTTCAAAGAAACCTTATTTTTCCTGGAACTGAGTTTGGAAGAAGTTCAAGTAAATTTTAAGAACTATTTCATGTACCTTTGTGTACTCGTATAATTTTAGGGTTTGTGGATGTTCAGATGATGTTCTAGCATTGCTAATATTATTATTGCATTGTAGGTTATTGGAAATCCAAAGAGATGCTCATGTCTTTAGAAGTATTCAAGAATGAAAATAAGAATGTTTATTTTTTAATGTTACTTATGACATTTTAAAAAAAATAGGGATATTCAGAGCTGTGAACAATACAATATGCATTAAACCAGTGAATAAATCTCAGAAAGTCCAAAGTAAACAATGTATTAAAAAATCTAAGAAAATTACAAATATTTGCCAGAACATTTATGTTTATTATTAACTTTGGAACTACCTTGTCTGGTTTTTAAGGTTTAATGGTGTAAGGTATCCTGTATTTTTTTATTGCTATTTAGTGATCAACCATTAAGTTTTTGCACCTCATATATGTTAACTTTTATGAAATATTAATTTGAAATATCTGTTACATTTAAACACTAAAAAATAATTGTTGCTTGAAATACGTATAGATGGAAATTGTATATTAAGTATTGTAATATCCATAAAACAAAGTAAAACAGTTTAAAAAGTCAGTATAACTTTAAATGAAGATCAGAGTACATTTCAGAGGCATTGTAATTCACTATAAGCCTCGCAGAGTGACTTTGTAAAGTGAAATGACCAGTGTATAAATTTAATAAATGAATATTTATTTATTTATTTATTTTATAAAATTTATATGCCGCCCAACTCCCGAAAGACTCTGGGCGGCTTACATCATAAAAAAATAAAACATATAAAAACAATTTTAAAAAAACAGCTATATTTAAAATAAAACATTCACACAACCATGCATGGGCCAATCAGAACCACTATTGGCCCCAGGCCTGCTGGAAAAGCCAGGTCTTAACGGATCTACGGAAGGCCAGTAAGGTGGGGGTAGTACGGATCTCGGGGGGAAGTTGGTTCCACAACCCAACAACTTCCCTTTGTATAAAGCAAATTTCCTGATGAGCTGCAAAAGATGATCCCCTCTCCATTGTAACCTGGAATATAGCGGGTTGGACTGTTCCATCAAAAGACCAACTTTTTTTTGACTATATATCACAATTTGACATTCTCTTCTTACAGGAAACCTGGGCGTNGCACTTGTGTGGGTGTACATTGGAACACCCATGACAGCTCGAGCAGCTGCATTCTGGACCAGTTGTAGTCTCCGGACACTCTTCAAGGGTAGCCCCATGTAGAGAGCATTGCAATAGTCAAGCCGTGAGGTGATAAGGGCATGAGTGACCGTGCGCAGAGCCTCCTGATCTAAATAGGGCCGCGGTTGGTGCACAAGACGTACCTGTGCAAAGGTCCCCCTGGCCACTGCTGTCAGGTGTTGATCTAATCTCAGCTGTGAGTCCAGGAGGACACCCAAATTGCGAACCCGTTCTGAGGGGATTAAGTTTTCTCCCCCCAGAACCACGGAAGGACGATCAATCTGGTCCTTCGGAGGTAATATCCACATCCACTCGGTCTTATCTGGGTTTAGCTTGAGTCTCTTACCTCCCATCCAGACCCTTACATCGTCCAGGCACCGGTCTATTACGTCCACTGCTTCACTGAATTGATGAGGGGTGGAAATGTACAGCTGGGTGTCATCAGCGTATTGTTGAAACCTCACCCCATGCCGTTGTATGATCTCACCCAGTGGTTTCATGTAGATGTTAAATAAAAGGGGAGAGAGGACCGAACCCTGAGGCACCCCGCACTCAAGGGGCCTAGGGGTCGACCTCTGCCCCCCTGTCAACACCGACTGTGAACGATCAGAGAGATAGGAGGAGAACCACCGCAAAACGGTGCCACCCACTCCCAGCTCCCTTAATCGACACAGAAGGATAAGAATATATAAAGACATCTTAGAAGATTGTGAAATATACTTCTTGAATTTTGTCTGAAGGCATTGTGTAGGCTAGCAGATTTATGTGTGGGGACATGTTGATGAGTGCAGTTTTAAAATTGAAAGAAGAAAGATAAATAACTGTGCTAGATTGATAACACTGTTCTGAGAGCTGAAAATGCAGAGGATTTGCAAGTTCTAGTAATAAAAATCAGAGAGCACAATGAAAAAAAATGGGACTAAGATTAAATATAAAGAAGATCAAACTAATGGCAACAGATACAAGAGCCAGCCTTGGAACTGACAATGAAGATACTAAAGCGTATTTAGATTCTGCCATTTACGATCAACCATCTAGAATAAAGGAAGAAGCAGTTAAGAAATACACCACAAAATAGCACTTGATAGAGTAGTTATGAAGACCTTGGAAAAGATACTTACATGCTGTGTTGTATTTATACCTGCAAAGATTACCGGTAGTATTGTATAGGCAATGATATTTCCTATGAGATTCTATGGAAATAAAAGTTGGATTCTGAAGAAGCAAGATAGAAACAGAATTGACACTTTTGAATTTTGGCTTTGGGGAAGACTACTAGGAATTAAAAGGGATGCAGAAAACAAACAAATAGATCATTGAATAACTCAAGCCAAAGTCTTACTCAAGGCACAAATAACCAAGATCAAATTATTCTAGTTTGGATATGTTATGCAAAGGTCTAGTTCTCTGGAGAAAGCTCTAATTTGGGGGGAAATGGAAGGGAAGGGAAGAAGTGGACAACCAGCAGTGAAGTGGGTGGATTTACAGTGATAAAGAATGCATTGTTGGAATACCTAAAAAGACCAGGCTAGGAGACAATCTATCTATGTGGTCACTAATCAAAGCTTGATGGCATATAATCAATTCATACATGAGTTGCAGTGGTGGTATTCAATTTTTTTTTACTACCGGTTCTGTGGGCGTGGCTTATTTTGTGGTGTGGCTTGATGGTCATGTAATGGTGGGTGTGGCTTAGTGGTCATGTGACTGGGCGGGCATAGCTTGGTGGTCATATGACTGGGCAGGCGTGGCTTGGGGGTCATGTGACTGGGCAGGCGTGGCTTGGTGGTCATGTGACTGGGTGGGCATAGCTTGGTGGCCATGTGACTGGGTGGGCGTGGCTTGGTGGTCATGCTCTCTAAAGGGCAGTCTTTGCTAGAGAATCCTAGTGAATCCGGGTCTTGAATCAATGCTATTATGCCATGATTGTATGGACAACTGATGGCCCTGGTTAAATTCCTAAAGGACAGGTAGTCCTCGATTTACAACCACAATTGAGGCCAAAAATTATGTTGCTAAGTGAGACAGTTGTTAAGTGAGTTTTACCTCATTTTACAACCTTTCTTGCCATGGTTGTTAAGTAAACGGTTGCAGTTGTTAAGTCAGTAACACAGCTGTTAAGTGAATCTGGATTTTCCTGGACACTGCAATGATGATATACAGGTAGTCCTTGACTTACAACAGTTCATTTAGTGACCATTCAAAGTTACAACACTGAAAAAAGTGACTTATGACCAGTTTTCATACTTATGACCGTTGTAGCATCCCTGTAGTCATATGATCAAAATTCCAATGCTTGGCAACTGAGTCATATTTCTGATGGTTCCAGCATCCCGAGGTCATGTGATCACCTTTTCTGACAAGCAAAGTCAATAGGGAAGCCAGATTCACTTGACAATCGTGTTACTAAATTAACAACTGCAGTGATTCACTTAACAAATGTAGCAAGAAAGGTCCTAAAATGGGGCAAAACTCACTTCACTGTCTCACTTAGTTATAGAAATTTTGGACTCAATTGTGGTCATAAGTCAAGGATTACCTGTATCAAGGTATACTACCAGTACATAAAATTTCAGATTCTGTATATTGCACCAAATCCTAGGACTTTCTTTCTCATCATATCCAACAACCAATTACTGTATTCGGAACAAACCTTAAAGCTGTGCCTTAGAACTCAAACGCAGCCAAGATGCAGACCCAGAATTGAGTCTCCCAAACCTCCATTAGATCTGCTCTTCACATTCATTTTAAGTTAAGCATTTCTTCTTTACTGAGGCTGAAGTTACTGTCCCTACAATCATCTCCCACATTTGAGAATAAACTTATACATGATTAAGTAGTTAACTTCCTTCAAACTGCTTTAGGTCCTCTCGAGGCACATTGTCTTTTTTTGCACTGTACTGCAAATTTAAGTTCTTAGCATTTTGTGCTTATTCCGGGGATGCTTCGGGGAGGGGGCTGACCCTGGTGCTGCTGCTGGGGGCATCGGACCTCTCGAGCCCAGAGGGAGGGAGGGAGGCGACTGGAACACTTACCGTCCGGGGACCGCTGGTGAGACGAGGTAACTCTCCAAGAAGCGGCGGTGGGTAATCCAGAAGCAGCGGCTGAGTGGAACATTCCAAGTCCCGGCGAGAGCTGAATGGCCCAGTGGGCGGCGGGTCCGGTTTGTCGGCTCGCTGCCTCGGCGACTCCCCAGGCCAGCAGCCTTCCTCCCTGGCCCAACAGCAGAGCGCAGCAATGGCCAAGCGCCGGTGCTTTCACTACTCTTTGGTTTGTGGCGCTGCCCAGCGCATGCTGGTCCTTCACCTGCCGCTGCCCTTGCCCCCTCTGCCAGCGCCAGCCTTCCTGGGCAGAAGCCCCACTGTGGCGGGATGGGGCATCTGCGTGGCTGCTTCAGGCACCCGCCTCCCAGTCACGGCGGGAGTGGCGGTGGCATGGGTGAGCTCTCAGCACTTTTTCCAGTGGCGGGAAAAAGTTCTGAGGGGGAATCCTCACCCACCTTTCACCCACTGCTTGGATTCACCGCCGCTTGGAGCTCCAGGCAGTGGGTGGCGGTGGTGAGCTCCAGGCAGTGGGTGAAAGGTGAGCGAGGATTCCCCCTCAGAACTTTTTCCCCCTCAGCCACAGAGGCCACCCGGGTAGACTGCACCCAGAGGAGGAGGCTCTCCGCCTCCTCGGCAGCGGCCAAATTTCTGCCAACGGTACGCACAAACCGGTGTGAACCGGCTGAATACCACCTCTGATGAGTTGGCAATTCATATGTCACTACCACAGGGAATGTACATCACAAGGAAAGAGGAAATATGTGAGCATTTCTGCATAATTTATGCCTCTGGATGCCCACCAAATAATTAACATAAATATAAAGCCTATTTTGAGTCTATTCTTTTCCAAGTAAACTTATTTTGTGATGAGTGTATGAGAGTTGACATAAGAAAGGAGAAGCCTTACCAATCTTATTTGCCCTGTATCCAAGGTTCAATTGACTTGGAATTTGGATCCTTCCTTGCCCAGTTCATTGGTTCAGAGGGCAGGGTGGTCTCTCGGTATGCTTTTTTCAGGAATATTTTTTTAAAAAAGAATCTTAGAAACACAACTTTGTTTTTCCTCTAGAGAATTTATTTATTTATTTATTATTTGTATTTCTATGCCGCCCAACTCCCAAGGGATTCTCCCAGGAAACCAAGTACAGTGTAAATCAATTTAGTGAAAATAAAACATCAGACAGCTTTAGATGCTCAGCTGGACTATTGATCTCCATAAGATGGAGAAGTAGGCACAGCTTTCTGCTAAAATAACCTGAGAGCTGATATGTGAGATTCTGCTAATTAAAAAAGAAATAGTAAAGTTTTGCCGATAAATTCACATTGCTTTTATAGAAGTGAGGGATCATTACCCAAACTACATAACATCATCAGTGCTCATCAGCTCATCATCAGTCTGCAAGAAAACAACCAACCTCAGAGAGCACCAAGGACCCCTCATTTCAACCCTGAGCTACACATATTCTCCTTTATTGTTATAGAAGTACTCATATAAGGGTTTTTGGAATCTACATGGTACAATTTTGGGATTAGGGCAATATGCTTATGTTCAACTAAGAAAGTTCCCAAACTTGGACAAAGCCTATCTCAGTTTATTTCTTCCTCTCTGGTTCTATTTCATTCCCTTTGACGTTTACAATTACTATGGTGAGAAAATTCTGTTGGGACTCAGAATAGTGTTAATTGTTATCAGGTAATTATCTTTGTCCTCTGAATTCATTCTTGGATGTCATAAATAAGAAAATGTATTTAAGAAGCTCATATTCTCCATAGAGTGGGGGAGAGAGAAGCCAGGAGTGGGTAGTCGCTCTGTCCTTCCGTGATGAGACTGAGCATGTCATCTTTTTGGTCACGCTTCCTATTCCTGGTGACCTCCCCAGTTCGGCTCAGTCTATTGTACGGATGAGACGTATTTTGCGAGCGGCTTCGCCTTTTGTTTCCTGGCTTCTCAAGCGGAGGATTTGAATTTCGTGCCCAGCGGCCGACAGGCTATCAGCCTTGGCTGTGCTGGGCTCTACAACGCCATGATTTAACTGCAGGATTTGGGACAGAGAAGGGGATTTCTCCATCCGATCAGCAAGAGGAGTGTGGCCAGGGGCAGCGGTGAGTAATCCGCTTATCTGGCCATTGCAGCGGGCGCTTTGAGCACCAAATTCAAACCACGGTGGTAGCGACCCACTGTGGGTTGGCTCTGTTGCTTTAAAAGGGTGGGCAATGGCAGATTGTGCGCCTTCTACCAGCTGGCAGAGACAAGCAGGGGACAGAGAGGAAGGTTCGGTGGCCTCCCAGAGCCACGGACAGAGTTCCCAGCCAGAGAGCGGCTGCAAGAGAAGCAGCTGAAAAAAGCCTCAAGGCAGTGCCTTCCAGCAGCAAAAGTTATAAGGCAGCCCAGAAGGATGCAGAAAGGCGCCAAAGGGCATTAGAGAAGGAGCTGGAGAGGTCCATGAGGTCTGGAAATTTCCATACCCTGGAAGAGATTCCTGAGGGAGGGGTTGAGGTCTCCCTCCAACCAGAAGATCAGGCATTGGAAACAGCCTTAGACCCCAGCCTGGACCAGCCGGCATGTTATTCTTGGTCACCAGATGGCGCTAGAGAAAGGTTTTCCTCAAGGAAACTGGATTCAAGGGATTCTTTTGTTGGGATATTCATGAGCAGGAAGAGTCATGTGGTAACTCAGTCAGCCAATGTGAGTAAAGTGCTACTGGGTCTGTGCAAAAGGAATTAAGCTAGAATCTGGACATGTTTTTCCAGTCTCTGGTCTGTCTCTGTATCTCTCTGTGTGAAGACTTCATTATGATATGTTGCTGTAAAGAAGAAAGTATGGTATTGTAAATATTTTGATAAGATTATAAAGAAGTTATTTGATTCAGCAAATGCAGTCAACTGTGAGAGCTTCTGATTTATTTTTCTACAACAGAGAAACAAAATTCTCTAACAGGTTATGGGCCCAGAGCTCACTAAGGACTGCATTGTAATTTAAAGCTGGAAGAAATTGCCTGTGTTTAGAAAGTATAAAAACAAGGCAGGATAAGCAGAATGGCTGCAATGGAATTTAAGGAAAGCTCTGTGCCTCGTTTGGGCCAGAAGAATTATATTGTGTGGGCTGCAAAAATGGAATGTTTGTTGAAAGCTAAAGAGCTGTGGTATATCGTAGAAAATCCACCACAAGTGTTTGTAGCTGCTGATCAGAAAAATCATGATCGAGCAATGGCTTATCTCATCTTGAATTTAGATGA
>QLTV01000193.1:106609-120846 GCA_003457575.1 Thermophis baileyi | reverse complement strand
TTGCATTTTAGCATGTGGGCCTGCCTGCAGCCTCTCAGCTGATGGTCAGGAGGCCGATAATCAGTTGCCTGTGCTAATCAGGCTCTGCACTATTTGCTGCAAGGAGGTAAATTGCTGGGAGGCAGAAGCCAAAGGGTGGGGGTGGCTGGGTGGGGCTACATTCGGTGTATAAGACGCACTCAAGTTTTCACCCTCTTTTGGGGGGGTAAAAAGGTGCATTTTATACTCCAAAAAATACGGTATCTGTTCTTCCCGACCAGGTTGAGACAAAATTGTATGAAACCTTTCAATTGGGTAGGATCTGGGCTAAAGAAAGGGTTTCTGACATCTTTAAATGATTTAAGAAATAGTAAGAGTATATTCAAAGTGAATGTCACTTATGGTAAAATACAGTAGACAGATTCATATTGACACTATAGTAAGACAAAATAGGGATTGGAACCATTTTTCCTTTATATTATATTTTTAAATCAACCATGGGCAGAAATTATGCAGGTGAAGACCTAGCCAAGCTAGCCAAGAATCTGCAAGATTTTCAAGGATGTGAAAGTTGCAATATACTGTACTTTATTGTAGAAAAGCTAAAGAAGACATTATTTATTAGGATGGTATATACAAAGAAAGTCAAGAGGGGTGGCAGAAGAATTATAACATCCTTTGGAACCACATTCAGTGGTTTTCAAGTGGCATGCCATCATGGCAGTGTTGTCTATTGTAGATGCTGAGGTTATTAGAAGTTTGCATTTTTAAAAAATATTGTTTTGCTACAATATTTGGGTAAAGAAATGGCAGTCTTGATTTCCTGATTGTTATTCTGTATCTTCAGATTTGTACTGAGAGTACCAAACCAGAACTAAAGATATCTGTAATATAATTGCCATGAAGGGCCAGGATGAATTTGCTCCATCATATTTTCTCCGTATAGGAGCTGTGGTGGCACAGTGCTTAGAATGCAGTATTGCAGGCTAACTCTGACCACAGCCTGGAGTTCGATCCTGATTGGCTCAAAGTTGACTCAGCCTTTCATCCTTCCAAGGTCAGTAAAATGAGGACCCTGATTGTTGGGGGTAATGTTACATTCTCAGACTGAAGCACATAGGCTTCAGTCAGGTCCTCCATTCTGGAGGGAAAATACTGTCTGCTGATTGGTTGGACTGTCTGACAGCTCCCTATTAAAGGGCTGGCTGTCAGACAGGGCTTTTGCTGGATTGTAGATACTTGCTAATAAAGAGCTGTTGTTTGAAGCCACTTCTGTCTGCCTCTTCCATTCATCCAACTTAACAGGTAATATGCTGACATTTGTAAACTGCTCAGAGAGTGCTGTAAAGCACTATGGAGCAATATATAAATCTAAGTTGCTATTACTGTATGGTTATTTTAAAAAAACTATACAAAGGAAAGAGCAGCCTTTGTGTGAACCACATACAAATATAAGCAAATAGATAATTTCTTTCTTTTAAAAGAAATTAAAAAGTTAAAATATTAGCTATTTCTTACATTTTCAAAAATAAAATAATAAGTATAATAAGTTTTTTTTAAAAAAAGAAAGAAAATCCTATCCCAAAGGTGCTTTTTCAAGAGGCAACTGGACTTTCTTGTTTTTCTTTGAAGACGTTTCGCTTCTCATCCAAGAAGCTGAAGAAACGTCTTCAAAGAAAAACCAGAAAGTCCAGTTGCCTCTTGAAAAAGCACCTTTGAGACAACCATGACCTGAATGACTGAGAATCTCCATAGACATTTAAAGAAAATCCTAGTTGGATTTAAATCTCAATCTCTCCCCTCCATTTTTTTTTGTTTTGTTTAAAGCAACCCTTTATTTTTAGCAGAACCTATGGCATGATTCTTCTACATCTCAACTTGCAGATAAAAAATATTAGTTAATATTTATTAAGAATATATAAGTACATTAGAAGATAAATCCAAACCGGAAAACCGAAGTTGTAGGCATCTGTCCTTGAGGTACATCTTATTATATATAATACATGGTTGCCTTCCAGGAAAGAAGACAAAAATAGCTGAAAGACATAGAATAGTTTTTTAAAAACCCTTCATCATATGAAACATGAGCTGAGCAATGTTTTGAAATGTAACATTCGCTATTATACTGATATATACTTTTACAGAAAGAATACATTACTTTTGTTTGATACAAGTCAATTTTAATCACAGCTAGAGCTACTTCCAGGAAATTCAATACTTAATCCACTAGAGAGCAATGAGAAATTATTTCAAATGGATTGCAAAATAATGTGTTCACCAGTGTAGATTCTATACAGCCATGGCTGTGTTGAATTTGAACAACTTGTGGCATGAAAATTAGTTTGTTTACAGGAACCAGGTTGAAGCTTGGATGCTGAAGTCTATTATATCAGTGCTGTGTATGATAAAAGGACCATTTCAAAGCAAAGAATTATGCTTAACTATTGAGTGACATCCTATAGCCCACATTCCCAAAAGAATTTATTTTGTTTCTGTGCCATATTTCTGTTAAAAATGAATATTTTCAGTGGCTTATAATTTAACTTTATAATTTAAAACAATCTCTTACGTACCCCAAACCCAGAATATGCAACATAAAAGCAAGATTAAATCACTACTTTGTGAACAAATTTGACTTAATTCTTTTGTCGGAAGAATAATTTGGGATTCCAACTCGAACTGGGGTTGCACAAGAATAAATAAAAATGAAATCCAGACAGCTGTAAAAAAAAAAAAAGGAGAATTATTTAATCCCAAAAGCAAAGAGGTTTGATTATGGGGACAGCTGCAGAGAAAATAGGGTACAGAGCAGGGGTGGGTTCCAACTTACCTCGCTGCCGGTTCGCTCCCTCCCGCGCCGCATGGGCGCGCCTCATGGGCGCGCGTGCTTTGCGCGCGTGCGCATGCGCAGTAACAAAAAATCCAAAAAAACCCCAAAGCCGAAAAAAGATGGAGACCGCATGCACAGTGCCGGAAGTCAGCTTCTGCGCATGCTCAGAAGGAAAAAAAAATTCAAAAAAATTTCAAAAAAAATTAAAAAAAAAATAATTCAAAAAAAAGATGGCGGCCCCCACGGACCGGCACCAACCGATCCGGTTTGGTGACGTCATTGTGACATCACCAGCAGGCTGCTACCAGTTCATGAGAACTGGTCCGAACCAGGAGGAACCCACCCCTGGTGGGCGCGCCACGTGGCCGCGCTGCGTGGCTGCGCTGCGTGGATGTGCTGCGTGGGCGTGCACATGCGCTTTGCATGTGCCGCATATGCAGTAACAAAAAATCTGAAAAAAAAAGCCAGAAACAAGATGGCAACTACATGCACAGTGCCGGAACTTGGCTTCAAAAAATTCAAAAAAATAAATTCAAAAAATTCAAAAAAAGATGGCGGTGCTCACAGACCAGCACCGACTGAACCGGATTGGTGACATCATCATGATGTCACCAGTGGGTCGCTATCGGTTCAGGCAAACTGGTCCGAATTGGGAGGAACCCACCCCTGGTACAGACAGATTGTTTTATAGGGGAGCTTCAGAGGTGGGTTCTTTCCGGTTCTTTAGAACCGTTAGTAATTTGGATTTTGCTTCTGCACATGTGCAGAAGCTATTTTTTGCTTCTGCGCATGCGCAGAAGCTATTTTTTTATTGCTGCGGGCACGTGCGTGCGCGCACGGCGTGACCCTGAACGAACCAGCAGCAAAAGGCTCCAGAACCCACCCCTGGGGAGCTTGTCCTGGGTATGGAAGTGTGTACATGCTGATTCTAGGGTGACACTTGAGGGATATGGGTACTGTATGTGTACATGTTGACCCTACAGAAGGGGTTGATTAAATCAAGCAATGTGGATTGGCTCTCTTCATTTGAACTGTGTTATAATTATGTTTACATTGTGTTAATTGAGTTTTGTGTGTTTACTAGTATGTGTTTACTATATGAAATAAATGTTTAATTAATTCTTATGTTTGTGTAAGTTTGAAGAATTTTGGAGGCTGTTAATTAGTAACTTGTTAGACCTGGGTTACTTAACATATGATTCCCTATACAATATTTCTAACACAGTTATATAAATTTATAAATTCTTCCCACACTATTTTTTGTCATTGCACTGAGGAGGTTAATTTCTCTTCTTGGCATCATATTCTCTTCCACAACTTCCAAAGAAACAGCTTTAAACAGATATCAGCTATTTCTCTTCTGGCTGTCATATAAGCAAAATAGTAAGATTTTTTTTAAATCAGCCAATTATTATCAATTATCAAATACTATTAGCAAAATTAGCGTCGTATGAAAAAATGACTATTTGGTCAAATAGTTATGTTTTAGTGAATGGACTATCGTGAAGATACGACTATCGTGAAGATGCGCTTCCATGGATATTCCTATGAAACCCAGTGAGATGCATGTCTAAGCAATTACACATTGAACTGTGGGGTTGCTTTCTTACACTCATTTTATTACCCAGCTAGGTAACACCATCAGAAGAGAGTGGAGTTTGCTCTCTGTTTATATACAAGTGGCTTATATAAAGTAGCTTGTTCTTTGACTGGGGTATTGTTTACTGCTTGATTGTTGGTCTGGTGTTAATCTATACCAAAATTAATACCAGACCAACAATCAAGCATTAAGCAATACCCCAATCAAGAAACTACCAATTCAAAAAACAATTAAACGTTAAACAACAGCCTAATCAAAGAACCAAGAAGAACTTCTATTAACACTGACAGGGCAAGCCACTTCTTGTCAAAATGGCAATACATGGACTATGATGTCATCACATAAATCCTACCATTATGTCCTTCTGTCTGGTGATTAAAGTCCTGATGTCCCTGTGCACGTGTTGTTATTTGCCTGTACACTGCAGATGCCCATGGTGGCAATGTGTCTTTCTACTTTGGATCTGTTTTCCTGACATTTCCAAAATTCTTTGCATCCAGGAATGATCAAGTTCAAGGAACAATAATTTTTTTAAAAGGATATTTATGATCTATTAAGATAGTGAAATTTAAGGCTTTCTTGTTAAAAAGCTACATTCTGCAATAAAAAGATTACTTTGGGACTCTTAAAGTGAGAAAATTTTGATGTCCACTCATAATGAAGTCATTCCAGAAATTGTGGTCAATAGCTTTTATGGCCAAGTCAATAAATCCATTTTATTGCAGAGCATGAAGGCAAATAACAAAGTAGCACACTTAAAAAGAGGACTCTTTCCTAGGTTGGATTTATACAACGTAGTTAGTCTAACTAGTAAATTTTCTGGATTCATACAATCTACTGAATCAACCACACAGGCTGAGTCTGCAGAACATACAAAGCACACACTCACACACAAAATCTAGTCATGTTCAACACTAAGCAAACTTAGCAATGTATAATACAAGTGCTTTTCCTGCACTGTTCAAATGCCTCATTAAGCATCTTTATGTGAACATAATCACGATGCATTCAGATGATAATGACCCTGATGATAATAGGCTAGGTTAACTTGCTTATGGGGGTTAATACAATATATTAAGTTCCTAATAAATCAAGTAATTGAGTCAATAATGCTGAGGTGCTACTTTTATCCCTAAAAAGCCAAAGGCTTTTGGGGAGGAAAATAGCCCTCCCAGCTCAGTCATATTATTGGAACAGCTTAGATTTTCCCTTCCGTCTCAGCCAAAGACTGTTTCCCTTGTCCTTTCATCACCTGTCTGTCACCCTATAGCAAAATTTAAAAGAGGCAAAAAAGGAGGAGGGATAACTCCCTTCTTCTGTCTGCAGCAGTTTCACCCACCTAATTTGGCTAGCACAGATTATTATTATTATTTTTTTACTTTCTGGCAGAAACTCCAGAATCCCAGGAACAAGAAAGGAAGTGACAGCATCCTTCATAGCTTGGAGAACTCAAAAATGTTTGAGAGATGATTGATCCAGTCCTTCTGGCACATACAAGAGAATGAATCTGCTGCAGGAGAGGATGATTGACAAGGTCAGCCATTTAAACATGGTCAAAGTTTTCCTTTAGCTGTAGTCTGTCTTAAGAGATAATGCTATTTTAGCCAGCAGTCTAGTCTATTATTAACAGATTAACAGGTTAACAGATTAACAGAGTTGGAAGGGACCTTGTAGGTCAGGCAGGAGACCCCACACCATTTCTGACAAATGGCAGTCTTTATTATTCATGGAAATGAATTAATTACATTGACTTTTTGCTTTTTTGGTGAACAGCTTAACCCATGTTCATCTCCGTATGAGCTTCATGACGTCCCTGCGAGACAACTTAGATATATAGGCCAACTTCAAACATTGTTTTATTCCATGACTTATTTAACTGGGATTTGTTAAAGAAGTTACAACCGGTTATGTTGATATGCCATACTAAGCTAGAGTCAAAGAAACTGTGTTATGGCTTAGCACAGTATATGCTATAATAAAAAGTAGCAGGATGTTGGTATACATAGGAGTGGAATAAGATATTTCCTATATTCCTATAGGTTTTGCAGTATAAATTATTTCTCTTTATTTTACAATGATGTAACTGTTCATGTTCTGTGTTCATATGTTTCCTGCATCAAATGGCAAGGTGGGTGATAGTGATGGGTAGACTGCACTACCAATTTTTCACAAGTGATTCCAGGTACCATATGCATCCACAATCATATATATGAGATGGGTAGCTATATAAATGATAAGAATGGATGGATGGATGGATGGATGGATGGATGGATGGATGGATGGATGGATGGATGGATGGATGGATGGATGCATGCATGGATGCATGGATGCATGGATGCATGGATGCATGGAAAGGTTCTTTGGTTTCTGGGCTTCTAATTGTAATCTTTGTAGTAGGAAGTATATGCTCCAAAAGGACATTGATAAAATGGTAAAAAAAAAAAAGAATTGCCAAAAAAAAAAAAGAATTGCCATTGTTATTTAAAATAGAGAATTTACCAACTTGGATATTTTGAAGTCTTACTGCAAGCTTCACCTACATTCTTCTGTGCAGTATCATATAATTATCTTGCTCAGTTCCTTAGGCAGAAAAATCTGTTCCCTACTATGAAATTTCTCACTTCCATTCACCAGAGAGTGACATTCCTACATTTTATTAGAATACAATTTTCACCATTACTGACCCCTTTATGCAAATCCTTAGGTTTTATACCTTTTCCTTATCTCTATATCATTGAGTGGTAGAATAGATTTTCCAGCATATCACTAACCCAACACCCATATAAGAGAAGTAAAGGATTTCTGCTCACTTCTGTATGGATAGTCAAGAGAGTAGTGTATCAACCATAGGTCGGATTAATAGAGCCATGGGTTCCAAGTAGCTTCATGGTTTTACATACTGTATATCCTTGGAGTTTGGGCCTAATTTTGGGCAAGACATAGGTAAGATAGAAGAATAGGACATGAGTTGGGTAGAAGAATGTTGAGTATTCACCGTGGAGACCAGAGTACCAAAAGGGAAGAGGAAAGCAATGTTGAATTTCCTGAAAGAGTGCGTATATTCATTTTCTCCACTGCCCAGGAGAGCAGGACTAGATATAATGCATTAACTCAGATGAAGGGAGGTATTTTTTTGAATGTTATGCTAAAATTGTTAATGATTCTTAATTATAAAAGCAATTATCAGTAGCTTGTGCTAATCTGTGCCTTTCAGCTGCGTTGACCTACAAACCACTTAATTACTAGACAGCAAAATCAATTGATAGGGAATGATGGATGAATTATCTGGAGAATATAGGATTTGCATCTGACTGAAAGGCCTGAGAATTTTGCTGGACGTCTTTCTTTTATAAGAAGATGGTCAGTCTTTTTTTGGGGGGGGGAATGTTCTGTTACTAGATTATTATTATTTTTGCAGTGGCTAAAGATACTTTTCTGAAATGATACAACTACCTCCGACTTCAAGCATGTCTCTCCATCATTTTCTCAGTGTTGCAACTTGGATTTCTGATAGAGATATGAAAGAACTCTTAGGCTACAGACCTATGTATATTTGTTTAGTAATCTGCTCCAGTGAATGCTGGTAGACTTTCAGCTCAGGAAGCATACATGGAATTGCTCTTTTATTCTTCCAAAACATGTGAGAGTTAACCTGAATTTGTTCCTCTTGCTGTTCTGCTTTTGAATGGCTTCATTGAAAGAGTTCAGAACATTTTACACATTTGATTTTTTAATTTTATTATACCTTAAACAGAAGCTTTCTCCCAATGCTTAAATGTGGCAAATGAAAAGCATATGAGCCGCGGTGGCGCAGTGGTTAGAGTGCAGTACTGCAAGCTACTTCTGCTGATCACCGGCTGCCAGCAGTTTGGCAGATCGAATCTCACCAGGCTCAAGGTTGACTCAGCCTTCCATCCTTCCGAGGTCGGTAAAATGAGGACCCAGATTGTTGGGGGCAATATGCTGAATCTGTAAACCACTTAGAGAGGGCTGTAAAGCACTATGAAGTGTTATATAAGTCTAAGTGCTATTGCTATTGTTGTATTAGAAGAAGAATATACATTATAGTAAGGGCCAGTTCTAAATATTCAAACCTAGTTCTTCCCCTAGTAGGATAAACATAGGATCTAATTAAGCACTCTGAGTGTGGCAATCGAATTTGCAAATGTTTCTGTGTTTTCAAAATTCCATAAAGTCAAATCCTACTTATAGATGATTTCCTAATTTCCTTCAGTCCCTGGAAACATTAAAACACTATTTCCTAATTAGTATCTATTTAATACTCTGTGATATGGAAGGCAATCTGTAGCAGTATTTACTGAACAACATGATCTGTTCATGAATGTATTTTCATTTCTTGCATCTGTGTGTGCTCTGCCTTTCTACCTATCAATAGAAATGTGATGTTAACAGCTTTCACATCCATATCATGGGAATATGTACCCCGGGCAACAGTTCCTGATGCGGATGCATTAGATGAAGATGCCATGTGGAATGGAACCTATCAGAGTTTGAATTACCTATAGTGGCTGGGTTTATGTAATAACATTAATCCATAAACCATCATTTAGGCAATAAAAGTAAACAAACCACATTAGTTAGTTGTGATGTATTACTCTTGCCGATTTTAAAGGCTAATACTGATCATCCATTGAAACCAACTAGTAATCAACATCCAATAGGTGCAGCACATTCTTAGTTTTTAAAAGATAGAATTTGGTACTGGTATCATTTCTGCACTGTTAATGGTCATACTACTGATATTACTGAAGCAGACCATCAGTAATGACCACATGGAAGCAGATTGAATAAACACCACAAACCACTTGGTCTTTCCTACAGTAATTGTAGGGTGCATTTTAATTATAAGTATACTATTATTTATAAATATGTGTTATTTATTTATTTATTTATTTATTTATTTATTTATTTATTTATTTATTTATTTATTTATTTATTTATTTGCCTTCAAGTCAATGTTAATATCTGATGAGTCCCCGCAGACTATTTAGCAAGATTTCAAAAGTGGTTTGCCATTGCCTCCCTCTTAGATCTAAGAGAGAATGTCTGGCTTTGGGTCACCCAACTGGCTTTGTGACTAAGTCGGGATTAAAATGCATGGTCTCTTGGTTTCTACCCTGATGCCTTAATCCCCACACTAGTCTGGCTCTCTTGAATTAGCACATGCTAATTTTATTCAGCTCAGTCCTCTTTCCCGATAATGCATTCTTTCTAATGCCTTCATTCTTTTTTTAAAAAATGATGTGTAAATTCTGCAGTGCCTGAGACAGGCAAGGCCTTCCTAGTTACATTCTTCAGCTCAATTACATGCCTACAGAGCTTGTTTGAAGGCTGGATCATTTGGCATTGTCTTTTTCCATCTTTTTTTCAGAAAACCGTCTTAGCTTTTCCCCTTGCGATGTAATACACTATCTCTTTTAGGAGATATCAGTCAATAGTAACACAGATCAGCTCAAGACATTTTTTTTCTGATAGAGAGTAACCCTTCCATATAAAAAAGGATAACGGGTGAAATAAATCAAACTGTCAAGCCCCAAGAACCAAAAATGACATGTGGAGTTATTTCTAAGTAGTTTTCTTTATTGTTCTTCACCTATAGACAGAATCATGCCAGACTAAAGCGACTATCTGCAGAACTATAGCTCTGTGTACTGCTAGGGAGGAGCCATTTTAACCCTCTTCCTGCTGACCAAACTAGCGAAGCTTCTCTGTCTCTTTGTCCTCTGGAAAGTAACCCCTCCCTCTTGGGAATCCAGATGAAGTTGCACCACAGAAACTTACTCAACTCTGACAATGGGGCATCATCTTCCATTGCTCAGAAAAGCAACAGCTTAATGTAGAGGATTCAAAGGTAGTTTCTGGAACAGACATTTCTGTCCCCCAAATACTTCTTGTCTTACTAACTCTATCTAAGTAGAGTTATTTGTTTAACAAGAGTGGCCTTCAGAATGAATTTTACTAAGAGATCTAAAACATGAGATTATCAAAGCTGTAGCCAACATCATTTGGCTTTTCCTGTGTAAGAACAAGCTCAACCTCCTGAGAAGCAAGTTCACCCTTTCCTTGCCTATCCCTCATTTTTCCAAATAAACCACATTTGTGTCATGGCTCAGAAACCAATGCCACCTTATCCTTTATAGGTAGAGTTTCCTTAGAGGGAAATATGACATTTCAGGCAATTTGAAAAAAAAAAGAAAACATGTCTCTCTTGCATAGGAACTTTATTACATGTTTGGTTCCTCAAATGAAGATGGTTAACTCTTAATGCTTACAGTATTATTTTTTTCAGGTGAAGTGTTCTTAAAGCTCTGGACTCTGTTGTCTGCCACCTCAGAAAGAAAGGCAGTTATATTTAATCTTACCAATGCCCTCCACCTTCAAGAAAGATTCATAATGAAAGAACAGTATCTCCATAGCAACCAGGAATTATTTCAGGCGGCTGTAAAGCTGGTGCATTTCCAACACGCTAAAAGCTTCTGCAAAGGCCATAAGTACTTGGGAAGAAAAACAAAACAGATGGGGCTTTTTTTTAAAAAAATCCACCCTCTCTTCAGCTTCTTTACTTTTGGTTGCTTCATAGGAATTTATTTATTATTTTATTTATTTATTTGTTTGTCAAACATGTACAAGATAGCAGGTATAGGTATAAACATAAACATAATCAAAGTGAATACAGATAGATGAGGACAATAGGACAGTAGGATTGATAGAATTGCTAGATAGAATTGCTAGTTAAATTTGTTTTCTTCAAAGCTCAAGTTTGGCAGCTAAATGTATATTTACATAAAGAGAGTGAAAATCATGGGAAGTTTTTATGACACCCAGTACAACTGTGTTCTCTTGTTCTTTGGAATAAATACTGAAAATTTTAATTTCATCAAGCTAAGGGAGAATTGGTCAGAAAAAAATGCATTTTTTTCTGCAAGGCACTGGTTCCTGCAAACTTCCTATGTTTGAGGCAATTCTCCAGAGTCTCCCTATCATCCAACATTGCATTTGAGGGGGGGGAAATCATCATCTTTCTTCTTTCCTTTCTCAGATATAATGGGGATTAAGATATTGCTGGCACAGGTGGACAGAACAATAGAATAATTGAGAGAGGAAAAAATTAAATGAAAAGAGTATGTGGTAGCCCTTCGTCCTTGGATACAGTGATATGATGAGAAAAGAAGTCCAATTGCCATGACTCAACTTCCAGACATACTTATCTGAAGTATATCTATACGTTTTTGAGACTGTTCCTTTTGGTTGTTCTAAACAATGAAGTAATAGATTCTCAAAATTAGTGTAACATTATATTGGGGAAGCTCTAATATTTATGTTGTGCCAAAATAAATTTGAGTTGATACCAAAGAAGCCATGGTAACTTATTATCTGTTTTTTGCTATATCTCTTCTTTCTGAGAGGTTCACTATTACTATAAAAATCTTTTAGTCTGTAAAGTTTATATGCTCTCAATGATTTCACATTAGTCAAATCCTCGTCAGTTTTGATTTTGTTTAATATCAACAGACAGGGACAGAGAGAACTTGGACAAGCTTTCAAGATTCTGTTATTATGCCCTATAACAATAAAATAGCATTCCAGGAATCTCTGCAGTGTCTATTTCATGTCCTGGCCTCTGTTGAATGGTTGATAGACAACTGTTGCTGTTTTAAAAATGACTTCCATTTTAATTTCCAAATTCCTTGTAACTGAAGAGCAATGTTTTCAAACGTAAATGAACTATAGCTTGGCTCTTCCAAGGTCCCTTCCAAGTCTGTTGATGATGTAGTAGAGCACAGGAAAACATCTTCAGCTGATTCTGTAGACCACATGTAACCCCACCCCACCCCTACAGTCCAAGTTAGTCTTTCCCTAAGCAGGTTTGGAAATGGATGTCACCAGTAATATAATTTGGAACATAAATGGCAAATAAACTGAATGCCATTCACTGCTCAACATTTCCCAAGATGCTACAATAAAATATTGTTCTGGGAAACCATTAAGTAAGGTTCTACATTTAGGCAAGAAAAACAAAATGCACAGGTACAGTATATGTTGTATCTTGCTCAACAGTAGTAACTGTGCGAGGGATCTCAGAGTCCTAGTGGACAACCATTTAAATATGAGCCAACAGTGTGCAGCAGCTGCCAAAAAAGCCAACACAGTTCTAGGCTGCATTAACAGAGGGATAGAATCAAGATCATGTGAAGTGTTAATACCACTTTATAATGCCTTGGTAAGGCCACACTTGGAATACTGCATTCAGTTTTGGTCGCCACAATGTAAAAAGGATGTTGAGACTCTAGAAAGAGTGCAGAGAAGAGCAACAAAGATGATTAGGGGACTGGAGGCTAAAACATATGAAGAACGGTTGCAGGAACTGGGTATGTCTAGTTTAATTAAAAGAAAGACTAGGGGAGACATGATAGCAGTCTTCCGATATCTCAGGGGCTGCCACAAAGAAGAGGGAGTCAAGCTATTCTCCAAAGCACCTGAGGGTAGAACAAGAAGCAATGGGTGGAAACTATCAAGGAGAGAAGCAACTTAGAACTAAGGAGAAATTTCCTGACAGTTAGAACAATTAATCAGTGGAACAGCTTGCCTCCAGATGTTGTGAATGCTCCAACATTGGAATTTTTTAAGAAGATGTTGGATAACCATTTATCTGAAGTGGTGTAGGGTTTCCTGCCTAAGTAGGGGGTTGGACTAGAAGACCTCCAAGGTACCTTCCAACTCTGTTATTCTATTCTATTCTATTCTATTCTATTAAAAAAATGAAATGGCAGGTGACTTCTGTCCATCCCAGTGGATGCCTTCAGAAAGATCTGTAGATGGAAAGACTTCATCCTCCCAGCCTTTCCAGACTGATCTAACTGCTGCTCCTGCTAAAGGCAAAACAAAGGACCAATAACTGTGAAACTGACACATCTGACAAGGCGGATGAAGACCTGTCAATTCCACCTTGTTTTTCTACCCTTTTCAAGCAGAAGCAGTCAAAAATCTAATGAACTTATCACCTCCCTATAGAATGGAGCTGATCTGACACTTCGCTAGACACATGGCTTTTCAAAGGAGAAGGAGACTGTTCTCTTTTTTTATGGCACAGTAACAAGAAATTAAGTAAATGTTGCAGAATGTAGGTTGCCTTTCAAAAGGCTGTCTTCTACATTGTATGGGGTCAAGCTAATGAGCAATCATCCTTGAACAGAACTAGTGCTATGACAGTATTAACCAGATAGAAAATGGCATTTTCATTATTGGTTGGAAGCACCTGAGGAAAGCTACAACTATTGATTTTCTTTCTTTCTCCTGTGTACTTGTTAAAGGTGTGAGGGCCACAAGTATGTCTGTTTTCTATCGATACACACATTCTTTTGTCTTGTTTCTCAGAAATTTCAGGTTTTTAAAATACTTTGACTACCAGAAAATATGTTTCCAGAGATCTATTTATTCTGACTGTAACAAAGGAAAAGGCTTAATCTGATGAAAGCAAATGCTCCGTTTCCCAAAGCTGCATAAATAAATCTCTCTATATATATAAAAGCGAAAACCACTCACACATTAATCATGAAATCTCCAGAACCGTAAAGCCTACAAACTTGAAATTTGCCACGTATGTTCTTCTTGGCTTCTAGGTGCTCACTAAGAAAGGATTTTTCAAAATGACCATCGCAGCATGAGTATTTCTTATATTAATATTAACAAGCTCTGATGCTAAGGAGTTCTACTCCCCCCTCCCCACCTGAAAAGAAATCTGATCCAAATGCAAAACACAAGCAGAGGAGTTTCAGTTTCGCTTTTGCTTTCATAGCAGCAAGCAGC
>QLTV01000193.1:70625-106443 GCA_003457575.1 Thermophis baileyi | reverse complement strand
AATGTTGCTGAATGTTGTTACAGGGAGGTCCTGAGCAATTCATCTGAGGGACGAATTGAAAGTCTATGCTTTGCAACTTATTAGCCTGGCTACATAGACAAAACAGCCACGGTTGCTGCTGGGATTAAAGGGCTTAAGCCCATCTATTTCATTGTTGTTACACTTACAATAATGTCTTCATCTGTAACAGAAACTTAGCTTACCATCACTAATGAAATAATACAGTCCTTTTTAAAGTACTCATTACTTTTCAAGCTTTAAGTGTCAATTTATCAAGCCCCATCACATAGTTTCGTAGTGAAGCACGGATATCAGCTAGTCATTACTAAAATTCAAGATGATCAAATGGTCAGTCCTAGAGGAGATCAACCCTGACTGCTCTTTAGAAGGCCAGATCCTGAAGATGAAACTCAAATACTTTGGCCACCTAATGAGAAGGAAGGACTCACTGGAGAAGAGCCTAATGCTGGGAAAGATTGAGGGCAAAAGAAGAAGGGGACGACAGAGAATGAGGTGGCTGGATGGAGTCACTGAAGCAATCGGCATGAGCTTAAATGGACTCTGGGGGATGGTAGAGGACAGGAAGGCCTGGAGGAACATGGTCCATGGGTCGCAATTTGTCGGACATGACTTCGCAACTAACAACAAAAAATTAATTAAAAAGATGAGTTAATTTGTTTGGCTATGCATGTCACTAAACCATAGCAGCGTTGCAGGATGAAGTTGGAAAGTGTGTCAAGAAATGTGATTCCACTGCAAACTTAGAAATAAAGAACTTAAAGAAAGGTCAGTGATGCCAGTTGATATAGAAACATTTATTCAAGTTCTTTTGGGGAATAGTGGAATCAGTGAGTTGTAATTTCAGATCAGTTTCATTTCCACAGATCCAGATGTAGGGCACATTGTCCTAGAAGTAGTTTCTATCCTACCTGACATAGTGAGGACTATGATTTAATTCTGTAGTTTGCTAACTTACCATCAACTTTTCAATTTCTCTTTGGATAGCCTGTTCTACAGAAATTAGCAGATAACATTTATCTCCATGGTAAAGATAGGCTCACGTGCAATTTGAGATCTGTTTTCAAACTGTTGTTAACAATGGAAATAGGAGATTAAAAAGGGTTTTTAAATGCATTAATGAATGAATAAATTGGCGCAATAGAGATACAGTACATGTACATACAAGCTAAAAAACAAAGACAATCCATTCCCCACCCAATATTATACTAGCACCATAGGAGCGCTTTTATCTTGCAGAAAGGTTTAAAAAGTATTTGTTTTAGTAAGACTGGGTGCTCAAAAATGCTTATACTGGAATTCACCCCATTGAATCCTCATTTCAGTTAGACTTGCAACCTCACGATATATAATCCCCCTCTCTTATAATTGGGACTTTGATATAAGTGCTAAATATGTTTATTATTTATAAAATGTAAAGGCTGCTCCAATCTATAACAAGTCTGAGTAGGTTACACTAACTCAATAGAAAGCACAAGAATACAAAAATAAAATGAAGGGGAGAAAAAGAATGAAATTACAGTAACACCCTCAGCCATGGAAACTGAGTGGGTGACTTTGGGTGAATTACTTCTCAACTCACTTACCTCTCTGGGGTGAAAATAGGAGCTCTACCTGAACTCCTTGAGATAAAACAAAACTTTGAAAAGATGAATGACATGCAAGATGTTGAAATAAAGGTGAATAGTTATTAGACTTTCTTCCTATTAGCATTTGTTCTATCAGGGATCTTCTAGGACCAACTTCCAAAATCTACCTCCAGCAAGATTCTTGCCAGAATTTGTTCACATTCTTATCCCTAACAATGCCAGTCATTCATATTGTTTCAGTCAAAGATGCTAGGTTAAGGGCTTTTTTTTCTTCTCTGCAAGATGGAAATAAATATATAGGCCATACACATTTGAATTTTCATTTTAGAATACTCCAGAAGAAAACAATTAAGGAAGCAGACATTTATCTTGTCCAGGTGTTTCTTAATCTTAGCAATTTTAAAATATGTGGACTTCAACTCTCAGAATTCCCCAGCCGGCTTGCTGGAAGTTAAACATAGTTGGCTAGTTAATACTTGAATGAGAGACCTTTGGGAATCCCAGGACTGAGGGCTAGACTGGAAGGTTAAATAAATAGGCCTGAAAGAAGCCAATTGCATATTCTTCATGTTGTTGTCCCAAAAAACTCCTACCATACATGAATATGCCCATCAGTTGTAAAGACATCAATGTTTTGGAAGTGTAGTTTGAAAGAGAAGGTTAAAATATATGTAAGCTGTCTAACCCTACCCATCAGGGAGTTTTATTTTATATCTGGGAATCTTCAGGGTCAGGTTTAAGCTAGAATGTGATTCAAGAGTTCGAGAATGAAGGGGAACCTGTGCTGAGATAAATCAATTCTCAGGAATTTAGCACACCTCTGGCTTGTTTAGCCCTTAAGCTTTTTTCAATCCACCTTCTAAATGCCCCAATCCTAGAGTGTTTCATTGTTTTGCAACTACACATATATCAGTGTAATGTGCTGACATCCTACTCTGTATTGGCAAAAATTGGCTGTGGGTAGCCTTAAGTGAATAAGGAAAATGCCAATGTCTGAGAACAAAGATAGTGAAAATTCTTCTAAGATAAAGGATGATATTTTTGCCTTGCGGATCTCAGAAACAATAGGTGGAACACATATTTATTAATATCCATACGTTGAAGCCCAGGATCAGCCATATTCTCAAGAAAAATGATAGGTTTCTATGCAGAGGTGGGCTACACATAATTTAACAACTGGTTCGCCTAGTGCAGAACCGAAAATGTGAGCGTGTGCCTTCCGCGCGGCTTCAAACACACGGCGATTTCCTGCGCACGGCTTCCAACACACCTTCCTGGGCAGCCACGGTGAGTAGAGTGGGTGAGGCGCAGAAATCATGTGGGCTGCATGGGCGGGGCAAGCGAGCCAGAGAGTAAGATATATAGGACGGGATAGCGCTGGGGCTGGTGGGCGGGCCCAGCTGGTGGTCGGAACTACCGGTTTGCCCGAACCGGTCCAAACCGGCAGCAGCCCTAAAGTCTTCCTATCCATTTTGCTCTCTATAGAATTATGAAATAAGAAATCTTGGACAAAGGATAGTCTTGGTCTCACACTACAGTAGATTTTTGCTGCTGAATGCATTTCACCAGCAAAGAGTGAAAAGCCGTGGTGGCGCAGTGGTTAGAATGCAGTACTGCAGGCTAATTCTGCTGACTGCCAACAGTTCAATTCTCACTGGCTCAAGGTTGGCTCAGCCTTCCATCCTTCCGAGGTCGGTAAAATGAGAACCCAGATTGTTGGGGGCAATACGTTGACTCTGTAAACCATTTAAAGAGGACTGTAAAGCACTGTGAAGCAGTATATACGTCTAAGTTCTATTGCTATTGCTATTTCCCTTTAAAGGAAACTGGAAGCAAATATTCCAAGCAGAGGATGCTCATTTTTTGACTGGAAGCTATGGCTCTGCAGTAGAAACATCAATGGTTCATTTTCAGCTCACAGCAAATCCTAACAGTTCTCAGTCTTCATGTACATATATTGATAGATGGGTGCTATTAAAGCTATGAGAGTGAATATCGATCTCAAAAATGTCATATAAACATCCAAACTAACCCAACAAGCCCTTTTGAATAATGTTGCAGAAACTAAAAGAGGGATTGAATGTGGAATAATATATCTGTTGTATACTAGTCTTCAAAAAAAAAAAAAGCTAAAAAGTTAGGCAATATTCTTCCTGTTACGTGAAATCACACATATAATATTCTTCTAATTCCTGTACAACAATTAAATATATGACATATATTTAAAGAGGACAACCTTTTGAGAAAATGCTTTTGCTGACTGCACTATCTAGGCCAGTGGGCAATTGGCATTAGAAATTGCTATTTTTATTATTTGTACCTATGCTTATACAATTGAATATACAGTTAAGAAATACAAAACTATTTCTTAAATAGTACATAAAAATAGTCTCAGAATAACAGAACAGAATAACAAGAGCAGAGTTAGAAGGAATCTTGGAGGTCTTCTAGTCCAATCCTGTTGCTCAAGTAAGGAGAGCCTATAACATTTTAGTCCAGTGGTTGTCCAATCTCTTCTTGAAAACCTCCAGTGATGGAGCACCTACAACTTCTGGAGGCAAGCTCTTCCACTGATTAATTGTTCTCGCTGTCAGGAAATTTCTCCTTAGTTCTAGTTTGGTTCTGTCTCACTATTCATCACACTTCATACAACATCCATGGCTTATTTGAAAAACTAGATTTTCTAAAATATAGAAGAAAATGGATCTGGAAGAACCTCTGTGGGATTGGTATTCCAGAAGATAGGAGTGGTGACAGAGAAGGCACACATCTGAAGTCCCACAAGATGGCAATCTTTAACTGAAAGGACTGGAAGGATGCTTGCCCTGTCAGATTTTATGGGATGGGCAAAACCAATTGATATTTGCTATCTATCTTTGGAATATTGCTAAAGCAACGAGGCACAAGGTATAGGTAACATTTCTCTTTAAAGCAGTCAGAGAAGTTACAATACAGAAAAATGAAAAACGGCCTCAAAGTTTACATTAGATTTATGATATTAATAGATGTGAACTTCTGCATTGCCTGAAAATTAACTAAGTAATTAAGTTCAGTCTACAAAATGATCAAGCCAACAACATTTATAAGCAATGGTATTGGTTTATTTATTCTGTGACTCAACAAAATTATTCTGCTTTATCATCAAATTCTCATGGTACCTTTTAGAGACATTTATTCAAATAATGGAGCTGAAGATGCTTAGTTAAAATAGCCAAGTTTCCCAAAAGGATACAGTAAATAATTGTGAGAACATTGTTGAAAACATTTCTCTCCCCCCCTCTCCCTCCCCCCTCCCTCCCTCTCTCTCTCTCTCTCTCTCTCTCTCTCTCTCTCTCTCTCTCTCTCTCTCTCTCTCTCTCTCTCTCTCTCGCTCCTAGAAGAGCAAATGGGGGTGGGGAAGGGAAACCTTGCTGACTCCCCCCCCTCTCTCCTCTCCCCACATTCACCTTCAACTCAATTTTGACTCCTGGTGCCGGCCTGGACAAGTTCCTAACCAAATATAGCATTGTGATTTTGTTTTCAAATAATCCTACTATTGATATTCACTTATCATTTCAAGTTGTACTATAATAGGTTATAGTACATCACTTGATATATCAGCTAGAAGTGTATAGATGAATTAAAAATCCATCAAAGGTACATATATTATATTACATACGTATCTGACCTCTGACACTATGATCTGGAACCATATATAGAACCCCTCCATAGTGTTAAGTCTATCAGATTTGGGCTGCAAAAATCCAGGAGGCTCACTAAAAGTAGCAAAGGATTATAGAATTCTTGTTTTTGCAGTCTATATTTGGTAGGATTGCATAACCAGGTCCTTTATAACAAGGATAGTTTGCTGTAAAGTAAATTAAGGTAATTAATTCTTTGCAGACTAATCAATTACTACATGTTATAGCTTTGTTTGTTTAGAGGCAGTTTATTTCTTTTTTTAGAGCCAACTGATATAATAGTTAAGTCTGGAACTAGAAACTGGGAAATTGTCAGCACCAGTCCCACCTTAGGGACAAAGCCAGCTGGGTGACCTTGGGCCAGTCACTCTCTCTCAGTCCTGGGAAGGTGCAATGGCAAACTACTTCCAAAAATGCTTGCCAAAAAAGGGACTTGCCTTGGCATTTGCCAGGAGTCAACACTGACTTGAAAGCACACACACATACAAACTTTGTGTCCCTATGATACTCCTTGTTATATTTACTGACTCTTCAATAGTGAACCTGAGATGCATTTTGTTTTACTTATCTGCCAAGACCCACCCCCCAAAAAAAGTTCTTAGACATTCAATAAATATTCCTGTGACAAATGACTCATATTTTCTTGTACAAATGTTTTCTTCTAATTCCTGGTTTCTATTCAATTTCTTTAAATCTTCTGAGAGTAATTTATTCCCAACTGTGAATCCCAGAATGGAAGCCTTTGGATAATATAACATTTAAAATGCATTTTTTCTTTGACAGTTTTTTTCTCTTTAAAACAGAAATGGCAAAATGCATCAACAATGCCTTTGTCAAAATAGTAAGTCAGAATGACAGCATTCCAATTAAACTATCTGTTCCAGTACATGATAAATAATTTCCAATTGTCAGAATCACAGCTTGTTGGTTCTCTCTTCTTTCCCTGAATCTAACCTGATATATTAAATTAACCACACTCAAAGCATACCAATGTCTTTTCCTTAGTAAAATAAATTATTGATTTTGTTCTTATTTGACTTGATTTATACCCTTCATTTATGGCTGGGAAAGCAGTTAGGGTGGGTAACCAAACTTTAGGCATGTGTAAAATGCTGTATCTTTATGGATTTTCTAAATTTTAAAGGGGCAGGCCGTCTCCTCTATGCCTGATGCGTCTCTGACAGAAGGAAATAAGCTGTAATTCATGAAAGCTTATGCCTTTAATAAAATGTGTCAGGAGGAAATGTTCCTACCAGAATTCTTCTGGGTTTGTTTTTTTTTGTTTTGTTTTTTGCTACCATAAATTAACATGGCCCTCTTCCCACATTGTCTAATAGCAAGGACATTTCAGAGTAACAGAGTAACAGGGTTGGAAGGGACCTTGTAGGTCATTTAGTCCAACCCCCTGCTCAAGCAGGAGTCCCTACATCATTTCCGACAAATGGCAGTACAATTTCCTCTTGAAAGCCTCCAGTGATGAAGCTCCCACAACCTCCGAAGGCAAGCTGTTCCACTGGTTGATCGCTCTCACTGTCAGAAAATTTTCTCCTTATTTCCAGGTTGAATCTCTCCTTGGTCAGTTTCCATCCATTATTCCTTGTCTGGCTTTCTGGTGGATGCACTTTTGGATCCTCTGCACTTTCTCTAGAGTCTCAATGTCTTTTTTGTAGTGTGGTGACAAAAACTGGATGCAGTACTCTAGGTGTGGTCTAACTAAGGCTTTATAGAGTGGTATTAGAACCTCCCTAGACCTAGATTGTATCCCTCTATTAATGCAGCTTAGGATTGTATTGGCTTTTTTGGCTGCCGCTGCACACTGCTGGCTCATGTTTAGCTGGTTGTCTACTAAGACTCCAAGATCCCTCTCACAGTCACTGCTATTGAGTCTGGTTTCACCCAGTTTATATGTATATTTTTTGTTTTTCTTACCTAAGTGTAGGACTTTACTTTTCTCTGCATTGAATTTCATTTTCTTCTGCCAATCTTAACCATCAGACAGTTTGTCTATGGAGGTTCTCAGTCACCCAGGTCAGGGTTGCCCAAAGGTGCTTTCTTTCAAAAGGCAACTGGACTTTCTTGTTTTGCTAGAAGATGTTTCATTTCTCATCCAAGAAGCTTCTTCAGTTATGACTGAATGGTGGAGAAGGGGCGTTGGTACTTACCTGATACGCCTCTTCTCGTCGGGGTGTGGAGTTATCATCCAGGATGTGTTGACCTTGTCCAATCATCCGAGGACTGAGTCTGTGAATTTGAATTTAGGGGTCCGCCTTGCCCATAATCCCCAGTTGCAACGAAGCCAAAGACACCGACGTGGTAGACAGGCAAAAAATTCAAACAGACTCAACGTGGCCACGATCCCAAGTAGTCAGTCAAAAGGAAAGGAGAAACACACAACAATGAACAAACAGACTCAACGTGGCCACGATCCCAAAGTAGTCAGTCAAAAGGAAAGGAAAAACACACAACAATGAACAACTGGAGCCCTGACCCCGGGTGGGACTGGATGATAACTCCACACCCCGACGAGAAGAGGCATATCAGGTAAGTACCAACACCCCTTCTCCATCGTGGGTGGAGTTATCATCCAGGATGGGACATACCCAAGCTGTCAGTCCCAAGGAGGGAAGAAAAACAGGGCTCAAATCACACATCGTCCAACACCCGTTGCAAAACACGGCGTCCAAAGGCAGCGTCCGCCGAGGCATAGGCATCAATCCGATAATGGCGGATGAACTGGGAGGGCGACGCCCAAGTGGGCACCCGGCACACCTCCTCCAGCGACGCCTGGGTCACCCAAGTGCCGCCGAAGTCGCCGCACTTCACGTAGAGTGGGCCGTTATCTGCGCCGGACGGGAGATCCCTGAGGCGTCATAGGCCACCGCGATGGTACCTTGAAGCCACCGACCGATGGTAGACGACGACACCTTCTGACCCAAGGAAACGGGGAGGAAGGCGATGAACAAAGACTCTGATCTGCGAAAGTCCGCAGTCTGCTCAATATAAATCCGGAGGGCTCTCCGGATGTCCAGAGTACTCCACTTACACTCCAGCTGACGCGAGGGGCATGGACAAAAGCTCGGCAGAACCAGTTCCTGCGCCCGATGGAATCGGGTATTAACCTTTGGCACGAAAGCTGGATCTAAGTGATGGACCACCCTTCACTGTGAAACACGCAGAGGTCGCTGCATACCGAAAGGGCCGCCAGTTTGGAAATGCGGCGGGGTGTGGAGTTATCATCCAGGATGGGTTGACCATATCCAATCATCCGAGGACTGAGTCTGTGAATTTGAATTTAGGGGTCCGCCTTGCCCATAATCCCCAGTTACGACTCAGTCCTCAGAGAGGTTGGACGTGGCTTCATCCCTTGCTGGATTGCTTAACTCTTACCTTTTCACAGTGAGTCTTCTTCTGCTGTCACAAGCCTTTATTATCAGCAGCCACAGGCACCCGCCCATAACATTGGCTACTGTGCCTGGATCTGATTAACACCTTGGAATGCCGAGTCTTCCTTTCCTGGGAAAGGCAGGATAGCATCAGGGAGCTCTCTACTCAGGTACAACAGCTGCAGTCTGTCCCTGTTTCGCTGCTGTCCACTCTCCTGGGGAAGATGATCTCGGCCATCGACATCATCCCTTGGGCTAGGCTGCATTCCAGGGACCTCCAGTGGTACCTCCTGCCCTATCAGAGGGCGGGTCGGGCCTCTTCTCCGGTTAGGGTTGTTGTGCCCCCTGGCGTTCAAGGTTCACTGTCCTGGTGGCTGTCGCCGGCTCTATCTAGGGGGTGTCTCTTTCAGGAGCTTGATCGCATCACAGTTACCTCGGATGCGAGTCTCTTTGGCTGGGGTGCCCATTGCCTGGGGTCTTTTGCTCAGGGGAGGTGGTCCCCTTGTGAGGCTACGAGCCCCATTAATCTCCTAGAGCTTCGGGCCATTCATTTGGCTCTCCGTCATTTTCTCCCACAGCTGTCCGGCCGTCATGTCATGGTTCTAACGGACAACGTGACGGCCAAGGCGCACGTAAGCAGGCAGGGGGGCACTCGTTCCAGGACCCTGATGCGGGAGGCCATGGCCCTGGGCCTTTGGGCGGAGCAGAACCTTCTTTCCCTATTGGCGGATCACATTTCCGGGGTTGCCAATGTCCAGGAGGACTGCCTCAGCCGCATTACCATCGACCCAGCGGAGTGGCGGCTGCACCCGTCCATTTTCAGGGATCTGGTCCGGATTTTTGGTCTTCCGGCCGTTGACCTGTTTGCAACCCCGGACAATAGTCAGCTTCCTCGCTTCCTGTTGAGGTTCCCGTCACGCGGAGCAGAAGCCTGCAATGCTCTTCACGTTCCCTGGCCGAGGGAGTTGCTCTATGCTTTCCCTCCCATTCCGATGATCCCCAGGGTCATCCAGAAACTCCTGACTGAGTGAGCAGAGCTTGTCTTGATAGCCCCACACTGGCCCAGGAGGCCGTGGTTCGCCGAGCTCCGGACCTTATCGGTGGCACCGCCTTGGCGGCTCCCTGTCTTCCGGTCATCGCTCAGCCAGGGGGGCTTCTCCCATCCGGACCCGGGTTGGCTTCACCTGACCGCCTGGCGGTTGAGTGGGGCATCTTGAGCCTTCAACAATTCTCGGACAGAGCCATTGAGACCATGTTGGCTTTCCGGAGACAGTCTACGGTCCGTATTTATGCCGCCACCTGGAAGGCCTTCAACCTCTGGTGTGCTAAGGTGGGTTGTTCCCCTGTCCAGGTTCCCATTCCGAAGTTGATTGATTTTCTGCAGGAGGGTTTGGACAAGGGTCTGTCCCCTAATACCCTTAGGAGGTATTTCTTGTTTTGCTAGAAGATGTTTCATTTCTCATCCAAGAAGCTTCTTCAGTTCTGACTGAATGGTGGAGAATGGAAGCAATGTAAATCCTATAAATCTCCACCATTCAGTCAGAACTGAAGAAGCCTCTTGGATGAGAAGTGAAATGTCTCCTAACAAAACAAGAAAGTCCAGTTGCCTTTTGAAAAAAAAGCACCTTTGGAAGACCAGGCAGTTTCATAATTGGTAACGTGGTCTCTTAGATAGGACTAAGATAGGATGTTTAGCTAAGAAGGCCCTCAGTCTTCTGAATCAGAAGTTCTTGCAAAACTGTAAGAAGAGTCCTGTGTGCCTTAAATTTCTCCATCACTGTCTAATTTGTAGAGTCAAGCAATTGGTGACATTGTCTTTATCCTTTTTGGTGTGGTTGTTGAAGCTCATGGTGTAGTAATGCAATTAAATTAAATGACATTTAGAAAGAGAAATAGAATAACAGAGTTGGAAGGGACCTTGGAGTCTTCTAGTCCAACCCCCTGCTTAGGCAGGAAACCCTACACCACTTCAGATAAATGATTATCCAACATCTTCTTAAAAACGTCCAGTGTTGAAGCACCCACAACTTCTGGAGGGAAGTTGTTCCACTGATTAATTGTTCTAACTGTCAGGAAATTTCTCCTTAGTTCTAAGTTGCTTCTCTCCTTGATTAGTTTCCACCCATTGCTTCTTGTTGTTGCTCTTCTCTGCACTCTTTCTAGAGTCTCAACATCTTTTTTACATCGTGGCTACCAAAACTGTATGCATTATTCCAAGTGGAGCCTTACCAAGGCATTATAAATTTGTATTAACACTTCACGTGATCTTGATTCTATCCCTCTGTTTATGCAGCCCAGAACTGTGTTGTCTTTTTTGGCAGCTGCAGGACACTGCTGGCTCATATTTAAATGGTTGTCCACTAGGACTCCAAGATCCCTCTCACAGTTACTACTATTGAGCAGGGTACCACATATACTGTACCTGTGCATTTTGTTTTTCTTGCCTAAATGTAGAACCTTACTTTTTCACCATTGAATTTCATTTTGTTAGATAGCGCCCAATGTTCAAGTCTGTCAAGATCCTTCTGTATCTTAAGCCTATCTTCTGGAGTGTTGGCTATTCCTGCCAGCTTGGTGTCATCTGCAAATTTGATGAGTTCCCCATCTATCCCCTCGTCCAAGTCATTGATGACAATGTTGAAGAGTACTGGGCCTAAAACAGAACCTTGGGGTACTCCACTGCATACTTCCCTCCATGTACAGTAGATGCAGTTCCATTGAGGACTTCACGTTGAGTGCGGTTGATCAGCCAGTTATGAATCCATCTGGTGGTGATGCTGTCTAACCCACATTTTTCTACTTTATCTAATAGTAGGTTATGGTCTACTTTATCAAATGCCTTACTGAAGTCCAAGTAAATTATATCGACAGTAAGGTCCTACTTGGTGATATAAAATTCCCAAGACTGGTACAATTCTTTTGTCTACTCCATTTATTTTATGCAAATACATATTGATTTAGTCATAAAGGAAGATTATGAGGCAGCTTGGTGAAAAATGTTTCTGCAAATTTCTAAGTATCAGAGAAACGTATCTCTAATGGGATGTATTGGATAGTATAAGCATAACACCACTGATATGCTGGGTTTTATTTTCTTGCTGTAAAACTTAGAAGCTGCATAGTTTTCCAGTCTTTTCAGCATTTTTAAGAAGATTTAGGGTGAAAAATAACTCTCTCTTTTTTATTACATCAATATCCCAGCTTTTCATCCACATATTTATGATACAATTAGAATAAAAAAAGTGTGAGCTGGCAGCTTCACCCCTCATGGAGATACAAGACTGAGTAGAGATATAAATCAATGTTTCTTCAGCCCTAATCTGGCATTGTAACTACTGCAGAATGCTCTGTTACTTGAAATAATAAGAAGCTAGGAAAATGAATATATGCACATAGGTTTGATGATTCACATTATGGATTAAGAACCTATAGTTATCACAGCTAAGACAGTAACTTCAGTTCACATCCTAAACTATCTTTTTCTCCTTGCCTGCTAAATCCTTCTCCTCCCCACTTTTGCTTAGTTAATAAATTAATTATTTCTGACCTTATTTTTTTTTCCTGATCATAATGTGAGCTGCCAGGTTTCAGAGTTGCCATAAAAAGGAGAAGAATTCATTTTTGTTTTGATACTTCTCACAGAAGATGTGGCTATTGAAGAAGTAGAAAAATTCATTGCAGGTGTACTAATAAAAGCCTGGTTTAATTATTCATTAATTACATATTAGATATAAAGACTTAAAACTTTTACTGCCCCAATGCAAAAATGTACATAACTTGGACCAACCACTGAGGGGTATACAGTACACTGGAAGCCACAATGTTAGTTGAGTCCATGTAATCCTTGGTCACCTTCCTTGCTCCTCTGTCATATACCAACTTCGTGTTTCAAAATTTATTTATTAAAATATACTTTTCAAAAATCAGGATCTTAGGCCACAAGGGAGATGTTTCACAACATTCTGGTGACTGTGAGCAGCAGTTTGTTATCCCTGTGATTCATCAGTATCAGGATTTGTTTAATTCCAGTCTTTCTCCCTTCCTTTGCCACTTGCTTTTAGCACCTATGCCTCAAACACAACATTCAGGAATATTGGTTTCTTTCCCTCTGTATGACTCAGGCATGCCGCTCAGAGAAAACTGAGTTTAAGTTATCTATAGAATAGAATAGAATTCTATTGGAATTCTATCTGGATAGAATTCTATCTGGAATTCACTACCTGACTCTGTGGTCTCTTCCCCAAACCCAAAAAACTTTAACCTTAGACTGTCTACTGTCGACCTCACCCCATTCCTAACAGGTCTGTAAGGGGCGTGCATAAGCGCACCAGCGTGCCTACTGTCCCTGTCCTACTGTCCTATTGTCCTCATCTATCTGTATTCACTTTGATTATGTTTATGTTTATACCTATACCTGCTATCTTGTACATGTTTGACAAACAAATAAATAAAAATATAGGTGTATATGCTCTCAGTGTACATAAGAAGAATAAAAATACATTCATCAAGAATAAAAAGATACAACACTTAGTGATAGTCAAGGTTACTAATAAGCTATCAAATCGTACTAAGAAACAAATAAAAACAATATAAATTGAAAGATACAAGCAACATGGTTATAGTAATAAGTGGGAAGAGATAGATACTAGTAAGGAAGATAAGAATAATAGTAATACAGTCTTAGTAAATTATTTGACAATGTTGTGGGAATTAGTTGTTAAGCAGAGTGATGGCATTTGGGAAAAAACTGCGCTCTTTGGACAGTTTGAGCTTTCTGAGTTGCACCTAATAACAAATGTAGGTGGTGCATGGAGGAACTGGCATTGGAATCATATGGACCCAAGAAAGAAGCCTGGAATTTACATTTCACAAAAATAATATTCTACTTGCTTAGTATTCGATAATTATTAAGCAACCAGTTGGGTCACCGTTTCAGAGATATTTTCTTGCAGAATGAGTATGGGTGGGCAAAAAAAATAAGTAGGACTGGATGGATTGGGCTGAGAGAAAGTGACTGACCCAAAGTCATCCAGCCAACTTTCATTCCAAAGTAAGACTGGAACTCTTGGTCTAGCCTGGTGCCACTAGACCAAATTGGCTCTTCATGTCATTTGCTATGGAAATATGTGTATATATGGAAAGAATCAGAACTATTTATATGCCCAGCAAATCTTTGACAGGAAGGTATAAAGCAAGCTGGGGAAAACCTTTCCACTGGAATGAAAAAGTTTTACTTGGTTGTTTCCAATGGTTTCTTGTAGGGTACATATTTTATATCAGGAGTGAGCAACCTGAAGTTTTTGGATTAATTTCAGAAGCCTGTAAATGATGGATTTACTTATGCAATAAGTAAATAGAGGGAGAGAGAGAGTAGCAGGGGTGGGCTGCTGGGGGTTCGCAGGGGTTCAGGAGAACCTCTAGCTAAGATTCTGTGCAGTTTGGAGAACCCCCAAATCCCACTCCTGGCTGGCCCTGCCCATCCCTCCCCTCCCCTCCCCTCCCAGGAGTCCCCACGGGGCCCATTTTGGATGAAGGTAAGTGCAGGGCACGTGTGGAGGCTCGGGGATGGTGAAAAACGGGCCCGTTTCCAGCCTTCAGAGGGCCTCTGGAGCCTGGGGAGGCCGTTTTCGCCCTCCTGGAGGCTCGAGGAAAACCTCTGGAGCCCGGTGAGGGCAAAAAACGCCCCCCCCCCACCGTGGTGTAGGAGGCCGACTAGGCCATTCCCAACATTCTCCACATTAGTCAGAGAAAATATAGACCCTGATAGCAAAAGATTCTCACTTTCATTCTTATATTCAGTTTCTTCAGTTACAACAGAGCAAATGGCAGAGTTGAAAAATGTTTTTCAGATGCTCAGTGTAACTGAAATATTTAATAGTGGATGTGACCTTTCGGGAACAACAGATGCTTGATTTATTATGTTGCTATTGCTATTGTGAAAATGTTTATTTTCAGTCCTCTTCATCTGCTGTAATAATGTACTTTTAATGAGGAATGTTCTGGTATTTGTTCAAGGACAAAGAAAAACCCTGATTTTTAAAATATTTAAATTGAAAAGTACATTCTTCAGACTCTTCTTCACTATACTCAGACATTATTATATTCAAACTTTACTATACTTAACAAAGAACTGCATTCAAAACAAAGCAGCCAAAGAGATTTGGCTTCAAGTGACATTCAGTTAGGGTGGATGAAATTCTGAAATTCAGAATTTTGCCCAACCTATGGTTATTAGCCACAGTTATACCTATCTTTAAAAAGGGAGACCCTAGTTTAGTAGAAAATTACAGACCAATCTCACTGTGTTGCATCATCTGTAAAGTTATGGAATCAATTATAAACCAATCCATCACCCTCCACTTAAAAACAAACAACCTGCTTTCTAACAAGCAGTTTGGTTTTAGAAAAAAAATTGTCCTGTAATCTGCAACTCCTACACTGTAGAAACATTTGGACCACACATCTTGACCAGGGTAAAGCAATAGACGCAATTTACATAGACTTCTGTAAAGCCTTTGACACAGTTCTTATGGCATTTCCGGAGCCCTACATAAGTGGATTGCTGCGTTCCTGTCAAACAGGCAACAAGTAGTCAAAATAGGGAGCGCCCTATCAAACCCTGCACCAGTTAACAGCAGTGTTCCCCAAGGCAGCGTTTTAGGACCCACATTCTTTCTGCTTTACATCAATGACCTATGTGATCATATTAAAAGCAGCTGTGTCCTCTTCGCTGATGACATAAAATTATTTAACACCACTGACAATGCTGCTGTCCTACAAAGCGACCTTGACTATGTGTCTGAATGGTCACGTAACTGGCAACTCCAAATCTCAACAAATAAATGCTCTGTGCTACACATTGGCAAAAAAAATCAGAACACCAAATACAAGCTGGGCGGAAACGATATCGTAGACGACCCTTATTATGTCAAGTACCTATGAGTACTCATCTCAAACGATCTACACCCCAGAGCTCACTGTAACCGCATTGCCAAAAAGGCATTAAGAATTGTTAACCTAATCTTGTGAAGCTTCTTCTCCGGTAACATTGTATTACTAACTAGGGCATACAAAACCTTTGCCAGACCAATTCTTGAATACAGCTCATCCGCCTGGAATCCACTCTGTATATCGGACATTAACACTATTGAGCGGGTCCAGAGGTATTTCACAAGAAGAGTACTCCACTCCTCTACTCACAATAGAATCCCTTATGCCACCAGACTTGAAATTCTGGGCTTGGACAATCTGGAACTGCGCTGCCTACATTCCGATCTAAGCATAGTACACAAAATTGTCTGCTACAATGTCTTACCTGTCAACGACTTCTTCAGCTTCAACCACAATAATACACGGATCAAACAATCGATACAAACTCAAGGTAAACCGCTCCAAACTCGTTTGCAGAAAATACGACTTCAGCAACAGAATGGTCCATGCCTGGAATGCTCTACCTGACTCCGTTGTTACATCCTCAAACCCTCACAGCTTGAACCTCAAACTGTCTACCGTGGACCTCAACCCATTCCTAAGAGGTCCGTAAAGGGGGCGTGCATAAGCACACCAGTGTGCCTACCATCCCTGTCTTACTGTCCCCATTTTTCTGTACTTACTTCCTTTGTTTATGTTTATACTGTACCTATACCTGCTATCTTGTACATGTTTGACAAATAAATAAATAAATAAAGTAAATAAAAATAAAAATTTTGAAATGCACTTCAAGGAAGCAGTTATACTTCCTGAAAAAAAATCAGAGTCTAAACTTTATTATATTTCATCCCCATATAATTTCATATCCAATAAAGGTATTTTCTTCAAGAGAAAGATTGGAGAAATCTTTGTGGAAATGAAAATGGTTCAATGGAGAAAATATTAATGAAAGTATATTAAATTAATGTAATTACTATAGCCTTCATACAGACATTGTCATCTCTTATATCAGAGTTGGGCAAATTATAGCTGAATGAGTCACATAGCCCTATAATAGCAATAAAAATAACATTTAGACTTATACACCTCCCTGTAACACTTTATAGCACTCTATAGGCAATTTACAATATAAGCATTATTTACATATTGCCCCCAACAATCTGAGTCCTCATTTTACTGACCTCAGAAGGATGGAAGGCTAAATCAACCTTGAATCCTGTCAAGACCAAACTCCAGGTTGTGGGCAGAATTTGCCTGCAATACTACACTTTAACTACTGTGCCACCAGGGTTCTTAATCCCCAAGACTTTAATTCTTGGTAACAAATGGCCAAACAAAAATTATGAAACGTTCTTGCTAATTAAAATAAAAAGATCCAATAGATCCATTAATCGTATTGGAGGTCTAACAAAATTGCTTGAGTTTAGACACTTTCTTCATGCCACCCTCCCACACACACACAAAAAGAAAAGTGAGCAAAAGGTTTGAAAATTCTGAAGATTTAACTCTTACTTTGTCTACCCAGGACAAATAAAAATGGTCTTTTCCCATACATGCTATTAGTGTCCAGAAGAATTTTGTGGAATAACAAAATGTAAAAATAGCATCTCTAAGGCTAGTGAAGATATTTCACATTTCATTAGCACAGAGCATAGCCTTAAAATAGCAATCCAGTTTAGCACCAGGGAAAGAAAATGTGCTTTAAGAATTATTTCAAAGTCAAAGATGATATCAGGGGCATTTTGAGGAAATGGAATGGAGTCCTACTTTGCTACAGGATGGCCAAAATTTCTGTGTGTTTGTGTATGTGTATGTGTGTGTGTGTGTGTGAATAATGAATATTTCATTGTATAGACATGTTTCTAGCATGTGGCAGCCTGCTAGCTTTCCAACATTTTAATTAAGTCCTTTTATATGTCTTCCCAGTTCTTCTGTACTGCCTCATTATGGATGAGCCGGGTTGGCGCAGTGGTTAGAGTGCAGTACTGCAGGCTACTTCAGCTGACTGCTAGCTGCAGTTCGGCGGTTCAAATCTCACCGGCTCAAGGTTGACTCAGCCTTCCATCCTTCCGAGGTGGGTTAAATGAGGACCCAGATTGTTGGGGGCAATATGCTGACTCTGCGAACCGCTTAGAGAGGGCTGTAAAGCACTATAAAGCGGTATATAAGTCTCAGTGCTATTGCTAAGTATTTCTGGGAGGAATGAGTGAATAATGTTGGGAGTGTACACCAAGAATATGTGCTTCATCAGAATCAGAATATGACCATGGTTGCTCACAAGGTTAGAACGCTGGGCTGATGGTCAGCAGGCTCATGTTCAAGACCCTTTCCTGCCACGGGGCAGGGTAAGCTCCCATCATATGGTCCATCTCCTGCCAACCGAGCAGTTCGAAAGTGGGTGACCATGAGTAGATTAATTGGTACCATTTTGGTATGCAACTTCATGGGAACAGGAAAGGAAATCCCCAACTGGGCGTTCCCCGGAAAATGGTGATGTCACCGGCAAATTGTTTCACCACAGAAGCACTTCGGTGCTTCTGACACAGGAGAAAAACGAAAAAACCCAGAATATATAAAGGTTGTCCTCAACTTACAACCATCTGTTTAGCAACTGTTCGAAGTTACAATGGCGCTGAAAATAGTAACTTACAATCAGTCCTTGTACTTACGACTGTTGTAGCATCCCAACAGTTGCATGATCAAAATTCAGGCACATGGCAACAGGCACACATTTATGACGGTTGTAGCATCTTGTGTTCATGTGATCTCCATTTCTAATTTTCCCAATGGGCTTCTGACAAGCAAAATAATGGGAGAAGCAAGATTTGCTTAACTACCACCTGATTCACTTAACAGCCTTGGCAAAAAAAATAATAAAATCAGATGTGATTCAGTTAACAACCGCCTTGTTTAGTGATGAAAATTCTGGTCCCAATTGTGTTTATAAGTCGAGGACTACAGATATTCTCTCAGGCCCTGGGAGTGATGGTCATCCCAACATCCTAATTAAAGCCAATAGATTGGCTTTATTGGACAGCTGTATAGGAAAATATGGAAATGGATGTCTAGGTGACAAAGGTGAAGGTAAAATCATTATATTTTAATTCTTTGTTTGAAGCTATATGGTTCCCATTCTGGCTTATCACCTGATTTAGCTACTGAACTGAGTAGATGCTGCTTGTTTTAATAATATTTTAATGTATTTAATCTTTTGTTTTAAGAAGGTAATCTTATTGTTACCCATTTGAATTTCAGTCTCTGGTAGTAATATACATTAATATTTGTAAAGTGTCATGTCCCAACTCTTTATTCATGATTTTAGTTCTAATGCCCACATTTCTACATCTATTTAAAAAGTCTTCATTGTCGTCTATAAAGATGAAAATGAAGCTGCAAGATTTACAAAGAAGAATACAACCAAGTATTTATTCAATCTATGGAATGAATGCTAAATCTCCTAATGACTTAGATGGTTACAATTGGCTATCATAGTTTGTGCATAGAAAGACTATCTCCAAAATTGTTATCATTGCTGAAAATTATGGCTCTTGTTATAATCGTGTATTCTCCACAAAGTCTAAATAGAGTATAATCTATGGCAGTGATGGCTAACCTTTTTCTTGTTGCGTGCCGAAAGCGCGCGTGCCAGCACCCATAATGCAATGCGCACGCGACATCCCCCATGCGCCCCGCCCCTCTGGAGGGCCTCCAGAGACCAGGGGAGTCTGTTTTTGCCCTCCCAGAGGCTCGAGGAAAGCCTCTGGAGCCTGGGGAGGGTGAAAAACAGGCCTCCCGGAAGTTCCAGAACTCCAGAAAGGGCCTGCTTCTGGCCTCTGGAGGGCCTCCGGAGCCCAGGGGAGTCTGTTTTTGCCCTCCCGGAGGCTTGGGGAAAGCCACCGGAGCCTGGGGAAGGTGAAAAATGGGCCTCCCGGAAGTTCCGGAAGTCTGAAAATGGGCCCGTTTCCGGCCTCTGGAGGGCCTCCGGAGCCCGGGGGAGGTCGTTTTTGCCCTCCCAGAGGCTCGAGGAAAGCCTCCGGAACCTGGGGATGCACCCCACCCTCCACGCATGCACGGCAGATACCCAAAAATCAGCTGGCTGGTGGGAGGCACGCATGCATGCACAGTGGAGCTGAGCTGGGCGATGGCTCGCGTGCCATCAGAGAGGGCTCTGCGTGCCACCTGTGACACACATGCCATAGGTTCGCCATCACGGATCTATGGTAATCTTTTGATGGTATATACTCTTGGAGAGTCTGATTATGCAAGGCTCTTGACAATATATCAATAATCTATGTGCATTAATTTTTTACAAATTTTGGTTTCACTTTTTCATATCTTTGGATGACCATCCAATGAACAAGAGACAGACCATTTATTCCCTTTACCCCATCTGAATATAATTAATTTGTCATCACCTTGGGGCATATTTGGAAAATAGATTTTGTACCATTTTAACGGGGAGAAACTCACCATGTAATTTAAGAAATGTTTCCAGTTAGGATGAGATCTCTTTTGGGGTTATTTCTTTAGCCTCCATTTGTCCTTGGCCAATTGATTATTTAGGCAGAGCACATTGTTGCAAGGTGTGAGATTCTAAAAATTAAAGCCCAGAGGATTTTAAGTAGTTGATGACTCTGATAATTAATGGCTTATTCTCATCCAGATATATTGGAATACATTTAATGTTTCTCAACAGTCTCCAGCAATATAAAATATGTCATCTTAAGGCTGTAATCCAATTCACCTTCCCCTTGAAGTAATTCCCAGTGATCATGGTGAAATTTATTCTTAAAGTAAACATATGTAGAAGCAAGTTTTTACACTGTGCAGAAACCTTATAGTGTATATATACATACTTAGTGGTTGTTTGCCTGCTGGTCCTTTTATAGATAAAGCTGACACATCCATACATGCACAAAAGAAGTTATCAGCAGAAATGCAGACATCAAAGTGCTACATAAATACAAACAATATAAAGTATATTTACTGGGGGGGGGAATACAGGACTGATTGTGCAGGGTTGGAAAAACTGAATACAGGAAGTCCTTGACTTATGACTATAATTGGGATTGGAACTGTTGTTGCTAAGCAGTGCAGTAGTTAAGTGAGCCACATCCAATTTTATGGTCTTTTTTGGCATGGTTGTTAAGTGAATTCAGCTTCAGCCATTGAGTTTGCTTGTCGGAAACCCCTTGGAAAGGTCACAACGATAAGCACGTGACTCTAGGATTCTGCAGCCATTATAAATTCTTCTTCCTCCTCCTCCTCCTCCTCCTCCTCCTCCTCCTCCTCCTCCTCCTTCCATATCAGTCATTGGACATTGGCGATCATATTGGTGATCCTATTTTTATCAACAGCCGCACGAAAAAGTGCTGCTGAGTTTTGTCCAACATAAATACATGCTGGTTGCTAACAGCGTGAATTTCAACCACATGACCATGGGGACATTGTGATAGTTGTAAATGTGAGGGCCGGTCATAAGTCACTTTTTTCAATGCCATTGTAACTTTGAATACTTGTTTAATGACTTGTCATAAGTCAAGGACTACCTTTATATAGAAAGTACTGTATAGGGAAACAGGAACTCCTCCTGAATTTTGCTGAAATGTTCCATTTTGCTGAATTTTCAATTTGTTTTATTGAAGCATCTTTTTTTTTCTTCAAAGGGTATCATGATCTATTGCATTCCAGTTTAAATGAACCAGAGCTGCATCAGGGCACATAGAGATATATTGAGCTGTTGCTGGCCGATTTATTTATGATATGCAGAAGCCAGTATTTTATATGCTCTGAATAAAATAGCATGAAAGCTGATTATTTCTTTGGGTGCACCAGGATGATAAACAGGCCTATTGATTCCGGGCTTAGATGGAAGAAAAGGAACAAGAGGCTGGCTGAGCACCTATTTCTACGGGCTGAGTCCTGCTCCTTCCAAACAGCCCATTATCTCCTTCCCAAGTTAATAAATGATGGCCACATTGGATGGACTTTGTAGAACCAACAACATTGACTTTTTAGTATTGCTGTACTTGCTAACTAACATAGTTATTTTAATTTGACTTATTCTTCTCTCTTTTAAATGATGTTAACCATTTATCAAACTATTGCAAACTGGAATGTATAATGGATTGATTAATAGCTTCTAACATTCCTAAACTGAAAAGATAAAAACTGTTTTTGTTCTCCAGGCCAGAATAGCATGGGATCATGTTTGCTTTAATAGGATGTCTGGAGTTTGTCTTCTGATAAGAGAAAGCTTATTGGTGCTAATTGATACCTGGTTTGTCTTTCTGTGAACTCCAAACAACCTTACAACTTTTTTTCCTCATTAACTTCTTAAATTTTATGTCCCTACTTTCATCAGACCTCATTTAAATGGACACACATGCAGAGGTGGTATTCAGCCGGTTCTATCCGGATCGGGGCAAACCGGTAGTGGCAACTGCGGGTGGCCCCGCCCAGCCCGGACGTAATGTCGTCCCATTTATCCACATTTTTGAGGCTCCATGTGCGCGCTCACATTTGCAAACCAGTTGTGAAGGTAAGTGAATACCACCCCTGCACAAATGTAACTGATTTCTTATAAAAAGGGGAGGTTACTTCTGATCTATCCAATCAACTTTTCTCTTGTAATTTTCTTTGATGTCTTAACTAAAAAGGGAATGTAAGATGGGTCTCCAATCAAAACATTTTGAAGAAATAGTAATAAAATGATATTCCTGTCTCAGTCTGTTTCATTGGAAAATATGCAAGCCGAAGCATGAGCCTAGCCATATTTTGGCTCTCATAAATTAGCAAGCTAAGAAATTCTTGTTGCCTCTGTTCTCCAAGTCAAGATCAGCTGCTAGAAGATATTGGACACTGGTAGAATAACCATAGTTATTTATCATAACTCATTGTGTTAACATAAGGAATGGTCTCTTGGATGGCCCATACCAGTTATATAGTTTGTAAAATAAGGGTATTACAAAATTTAGTATACAATATGCAACGTGGTACAGTGGTTATTACTATTCTCCTATGCAGGAAGAGTACAGCTTTGGGTGGTTTTATCTTGGAACAAAGGCTGGCAAAAGGAGACATAATAGAGGTATATAAAATGTTATGGAAAATGTGCATAGAAAAAGATGTGTTTCCTCTCTGAAAGTATTAAGCTACCAATAAAAGTTATTTTAAAACAGCACACATTTCAACTGTTGACTTCACTGCCATAGATTATCAGTTTGGAAGGTCTTAAAAGGGCCTGAACAAACTCATGGATGATGAGGATATCAATGGGTATCTAAAGGGTGTTTACTATTTCTGAATTGAAGGTAATGCACTTCAAATACTGCCAAGAATGGAAGAGGACTGTCAACATTTGTGAACTATCTGAATGCATCTGATTGGTTACCAAAGAACAGAGAGGGGTCATTGGTCTGAATCAAGAATTCTTATGTTGTCTAATATCTCATTTCCTGCCCATTAGGAGTTTTTGGGAACCTTAAGAGCAGAACAAATATTTTGCCTGTGGATTCAGACACAAAATGAAGAATGTTTCTGTAATTAAAAGTTGATCCAGCCACACAGGCTGCAGAGAAGGTCTCTTAATTGGTCAATTTCAGCTTCTTTCAGGGTCCCATTTTTTCATTACACATCTTTTTGAGAATTTCTTTTTATAAATTTCACAAAAAACCTTGTACATTTTGGGTGTGGATTTCTATGTAGAATTTCACCTGCTTGTTTTGGAAGTGATTTTTTTCTTAATACAAAGTAGTTGGTAAGTTATATTGGAAGTCTAGTCCCAATAGCATTGATCTTCAGCACCTCAAGATCTATTGACCACTAGGGGAGTGTCCTTGCTTAATGACCACTCACTTAATGGCCATTTGAAGTTATGGAGGATGCCCCCAAAGCTACTTACAACCTGGTCCCAAAGTTATGACAGCTACAGCTGCGGGACATTCACCCTTACAAGTGACCACAGGGACACTGCAGTGCCCCCCACCTATCTCTCCATCCCCCCCACTCTGTCCCTGCAGGCCTTTCTTCTCCCCACTGGGTCCCCGCAGTGCTCCCCCCCCACTGGGTCCTTGAAGGCCTTTTCCCACCCCATCTTTTTAAGTTTACATTATGTTAGATTCCTGCTCTCAGGAATGCACATGTTCCCAGAAATGCTTCTATCTCTTTTCTTTTTTTCATTTTAATATTTCCTTTTTTTACTGGAGAGCAGCATCACAAATCTGTGGTAAGTGAGTCTTTCTAAGGATAACTTGATTTGGTTCAAATGTGCATGTATCAGCAAACCAGTGCTAAAATGCAAACTGAATGTAGAGCCGAGGTGGCACAGTGGTTAGAGTGCAGTACTGCAGGCTACTTCAGCTGACTGCTAGCTGCAGTTCAGCGGTTCAAATCTCACCGGCTCAAGGTTGATTCAGCCTTCCATAGCAATAGCAATAGCAGTTAAACTTATATACCGCTTTACAGTGCTTTACAGCCCTCTCTAAGCGGTTCACAGAGTCAGCATATTGCCCCCAACAATCTGGGTCCTCATTTTACCCACCTCGGAAGGATGGAAGGCTGAGTCAACCTTGAGCCGGTGAGATTTGAACCGCCGAACTACAGCTAGCAGTCAGCTGAAGTAGCCTGCAGTGCTGCACTCTAACCACTGCGCCACCTCGGCTCCTTCCGAGGTGGGTAAAATGAGGACCCAGATTGTTGGGGGCAATATGCTGAGTCTGTGAACCGCTTAGAGAGGGCTGTAAAGCACTGTAAAGCGGTATATAAGTCTAAGTGCTATTGCTATGTACTTTGGTTCTGGCTTTTTTCTCTGAGCACAATGTTTCTCAAGAGAATAAGAACAAATACATTTATGCCACTATATATATGTACCAATATATCATATTTAGTGGAATTTGTGGCATCACATTATAAATATACAAACCTATTAATAGAAATATGGATAGCCTAATTTTCTGTTCTTTTAAGGGTACATCCCACTAATATCATGCCTTTAAAAAAAGCAGTTGTATTTCCAGGTTACGTAACTCTTGTTAAATATATTTTGCAGTTGCATGGCCCATTTTTAAAGTTCTGGTTCCACAAATGCCTGCAGGGAAGGTAATAACTATACTTAGAAGTAAATGACGCAACAAACATATCCTTCAAATAAGTTTGAAAATGGAGATGGTGATTTCAGCTTTTCCAGCTCAGTGCATCAATCTCCGCTCAATCTCTGCTAGGTTATTATCTCTGATAGCTTTGGCTAAATCCTTAAAGAAAATGCTTTATTATAATACAATAGTGTGATGAATAGGAATTTCCTAGAAATGATTCAGTTGCCTTCTGACGATTTGTAACCAAAGGATGGGAAAAGGCTGTTGTAAATCATTTTCTACTTGCTAAAGAGCTTGTTTAGAACTGCAGGTGATCTGAAAAATAAAAGACATTTAACATCTGTTTCTCTTCTGCATCCGATCCATTATGCTGAACTGATGACACATGTTGATTTGATCTAAGTTATGGAAATCTATGAGGAAGGAGTATTGCTTCTCTGTAACAAGTTCATTTGTCTTACTATCTGTCCTTTTTAGCTATGAAAATGATGTAGAGCTTTGGCTGAATAAAGCAGATTATGAAACATTTTGCCATTAGACTATTCAGTAAGTTGATGGGATGGAAGAAAACGCTGCAAAGAATTTAAGTAACTTTTGTACAGAGTCTCTCTTATCCTTTTTAAGTAGGGTCTTATTTATTTTTATTTATATCTTGCCTTTATTATTTTTGCAAATAACTCAAGGTGGTGAACATACCCAACACACCTTCCTCTTCCCATTTTCCCCATAACAACAACCCTGTGAAAGTGAGTTGGGCTGAGAGTGAATGACTGACCAGCTGGCTTTCATGACTAAGGCAGGGCTAGAACTCACTATCTCCTGATTGCTAATATGTGCCTTAACCAATAGACCAAACTGGCTCTCCCTAACCCTTCTCTATCTGCTGGATATTCCTTTTTGGCTATTACTCTATTGCAATTATGTACTGTATCAGAAATGTCAATTGAATAGGTGAGTGTCAAGTAACAGACTGCTATTACTTCATATCGCTCTCCTATACTTAATGGCATTACACCATATACATATCTTTTCTTCCCAATAACTTATGGTGTAATAAACTGTTTTTCTTTATGTGAGACATATTTTCTCCCTGCCAGGAAACCTACTCAAGATTGCTATTCTTCTGCTGAGTAATTCTGCTACCGTGTTTTCCCGAAAATAAAACATTATTTTCTTTTGACCCCCAAAATATGGCCTTGGCCTTATTATCGGGGGGTCTTATTATTTTGGGGGTGCAGGAGGCCCCTAAACCTCAGCCCATTGCAGGGGGACTGGTGCTGGAGCGCCAACCAGCTGCTTCACCAGTGCCGCCTCAAGCAATTGTGGCAGCTTTTTCGTTGCTTCCCGTGCAAACAGCACAAGGTGAGGAGGCGAGGCGAGGGGCAAAGGGGAGGAACATGCCCCACATGCATCTGCCATCCACGTGGAACGGCCTTGCGGTGGCCGCTCCTGCAAACCCTAGCTTGCGCGCCCCTTCTCTTAGTGGCTGCCGCAAAAAGAGCGGCTGCAAAAAACCTCTTGCTAGCCCTAGCCCTGTCGACCTGGGACTGAGGAGGAAGGGGACTGGTGCCGGAGCTCCGAGCAGTGGCTGGTGCGGGCTGTCTGCGCAGCCATGAAGCAGGATCGGCATGGCCCGCAGCATTGCTGGCGAGGATCTGGTCAGAGCTGCTGCCGCTGCCGCCCGAGATCAGCAGGCCAGATTCGGTGAGCCAGACGCACTGCTGCCACTCGGGAGAAGAAGAGAGAGAGGCGCTGCGAGAGAGCCCATTTCTCACGTTCTTGTCTTCCTGGGTGGCAGCAGCGCGTTCACCTCCCTGAATCTGGCCTGCCGGTCTCAGCCGGAGAGGGGGAGAGGCAGGTGGGGATGGGTGGGACAGCGGAGAAGTGAGACGCATGGAGTGAGACAGGGCTCCCCTTGCTGTCTCTTCTCTCCCCCCTCGCTGGGCATGGCAGGAGCTGGAAGTCAGGTAAGACATGGCAGAGAAGCGAGACAGGTGGGGCAGTGGATGGGGCGGGGTGAGCCGCAAGATGTGCATCTTACCAGAGACTGGCAGCTCCGTCGTGTCTTTCAGCTGGTCTGTGCAGGGAAACATCTTGCACAGTAAAGAAAAACTTCTTGCGAGTGCGAGCAAACTTCTCGCACTCACCCCACCCAACCCCTCCCCACCTGCCTCTCCCCCTCGCTGGCCGAGATCGGCAGGCCAGATTCGGGGAGCTGAATGCGCTGCTGCTGCCTGGGAGGACAAGAACGTGAGAAATGAGCTCTCTCGCAGCGCCTCCTCTTTCTCTTCTTCTTCCGAGTGGCAGCAGTGCATCCGGCTCACTGAATCTGGCCTGCTGATCTTGGGCGGCAGCGGCAGCATCTCTGACCCAATCCTCACTGGCAAGGCTGTGGGCAAGAACCGGCCACGCCAATCCCGCTTCATGGCTGTGCAGACAGCCCGCACCGGCCACTGCTCGGAGCTCCAGCGCCAGTCCCCCTTCCCCCAGTCCCAGGCTGACAGGGCTAGGGCTAGCAAGAGTTTTTTTGCGGTTGCTCTTTTTGCAGCCGCCAGTAAGAGAAGGGGCGTGTGAGCTAGGGTTTGCGGGAGCGGCCTCCATGAGGCCATTCCGCGTGGATGGCAGGTGCGTGTGGGATGCGTAGGACATGTTCCCCCTCCCTTTCCCCCCCTCCCCGGCCTCACCTCCTCACGTTGTGTTGTTTGAGCGGCAGCTGCACATGTATCTAAGTATTGGGAGGGGCTTATTTTAGTGCATGCGCTCGAAAGCCCAATTGGGCTTATTATCTGGACAGGTCCTAGTTTCGGGGGAAAACGGTATGTTTTTGCACTTCTCAGTATTTTAACCTCTAACCAAGCCTCCAAGCCTCTCCCATTTATTTCCTATGCATCTGAACAAATATATTAAAACCACTTCTGATGATACATGTGTTTTAGGAAAGCTATACTGAGGCACCAGCTCTCAATGTATTCCTTTTGGAGAAGACTCAAAGGTGCTTTTTTCAAAATCAACTGGACTATGTTTTTTCCCCCTTGAGGAAGAAGATGTTTCGCTTCTCATCCAAGAAGCTTCATCAATTCTGACTGGATGGTAGAGGAATGGGAGGATTAGTTGTAACAGGATGGTGGAGGGGGGAATGGAAGGAACATATTACTTTGCAGTCATCTGGTCATTAGCACTCTCTCTGAGAGTCACTGAGGCCACTTGGGGGTTTATCTGTGCCCTCAGGGTCACCTGAATCAGAGGGCAAATGGGTGTGGAATTTTCTTGGAACTGCTGAAAGGACTCCGTTGTAAACAAGAGATAGGTGGTGTCGTATTCCTCCCCCTCTGTTGAGGGAGGGCTTTTTGGGAAGACTTACAATTTCCACAGATGCCAGATGAAGAAAGAGAAGAGAAAGACAGAAGACGGGCTAAAGGTCTATAAACATACGTTGCAGCCATATGGTTGCCATTCCTTTTTTTTTTAAAAAAATAGCTCTATCACATTTAATAACTTCAACTTAAGGGGGAAAATCTGCTTTGCTGCTTTATGCTTCCTTTTAACATCAAACAATCTGAAGTATCCTGCTGCTTTATTAAACTATGGATGAAAGATGAGTGACAGCTCATTTTCAGAAAATATTGGTGACAGCAATAAAGAGAGGAAATTACTGTGATTTTTACCAATTACATGATCAGTATTTTTTCTTTTCAGAAATTTTCTTGAATTACTGTTAATACAGCATAATGGTATGGGCACTTTATCAAAGTTTTTGGATAACCTTAATTGGAGCCCAGGGATTAAGACTATATTTGTGTCATCTTTTCAAATGAAAACATGAAATGGAATTCCTGTGGAATTCTTCCCTTCAATTTATCATGCATGCGCAGTACAAAAAAACAGCTTCTGTGCATGCACAGAAGCAAAAAACAAGATGGCGGCGCCTGTGGCGCTGCCAAGAGAACCGGCTCGGGGGTGTGGCAGGCCTGGGTCACTGCCGGTTCTAGCGACCCAGGCTGCCACGTTACTAACGGTTCTATAGAGCCGGTCCGAACCGGTAGGAACCCACCTCTGATATAGATGCTATAGATATAGATAGATGATATAGATATACATACATGATAAAGATATATAGCAATAGCACTTAGACATATATCACTTCACAGTGCTTTACAGCCTTCACTAAGCAGTTTACAGTGTCAGCATATTGCCCCAACAATCTGGGTCCTCATTTTACTGACCGCAGAAGGATGGAAGGCTGAGTCAACCTTGAGCCAGTGAGACTCGAATTGACAAACTGCTGGCAGTCAGCAGAAGTAGCCTGCAGTACTGCATTCTAACCACTGCGCCACCACGGCTCTATATTACACTGTTATGATTGCTCAATCATTTTTCTTTATTTGTCTTAAATCAAAGTCAGGCATCAGGGATGATGTCTACAGAAGAAGAGGTGATGTGATGAATTATAGTGAAGCAGAAGTTTCTCAAGAAGGAAAGAGGTTGAGACAAAAGTCAACACAGCCCAGAGCTGATAGAAGGCAAAGGGAGAAAGTTAGGATAGCCATTCCCTAGAATCTTCCAGGATATATCTGTTAGGATGAGAGTAGTGAAGATTTAGTCTGGCAAGATTCTGTCTGTTGGTGTGAGCCAAATAAAGAACTGAACTTTGGCTTGATTGTTCTATGTCATTCTTGGGCTGGATCAGACAGCAGGCAATCTTTTGGGATTAGTGGACACATTTAGAAATTTGGGGAAATGTTGAGGGTGGTATCACTAAATGGGATAAGTTAGGCTTTCTCTGTACAACACTAGTGCCTTCCTATCTTCCTTCTCTGTGGCTTTGCATGGATCTCTAAGTAGTCACTTATACTAATGTAGTAATAGGAAGAATAAAACCAAAAAGTAGAATCTCCTTCATTTTGAATTCAACTTCTGATGTCTTCATGGATACATTCATATAATTTTTATGACAATAATATGAAAGTAGTGTCCAACTATCCTTCAATGCTTTTTTCCCCTAACTTTGTAAGTTTAGCTTTTTAAAATCAGTCAATTTTCTAATTATTTATTTATTAAATTGACATGCTACCCATCTCATTGTCAAGTGACTCTGGGCAATTTACAATACCATTAAAACAGAGAAAGAAACATTAAAATATCAGTATTAAAATTCACAGAAATTAAATAACATAGGAACCAGAATACAACAGGGTGGAAGTGGGATCTTTTGTCATTTTATGATTAAGCAATTAATGGGTGGGCAAGATACTACAACATACAATTGTTATATAAATATATCTCAGTGAATGTTAGCACAATGTATGTAAGTTGATAAAGACCTAAGAAGCTGTATTTGCATAAAATGGTTAGTGTGATAAATGTTAATATGTTCAATTTGGTTTGTGTGTTTTGGCATGTTGTGTGAAGTCACCCTATTTGGTCAGTTTATGGATCAATATGGTGAGCAATGTTTTTAAAGGTTAATTCAATAAATAGGGGAAGGATATGTCAACTCAATCAATGGACATCATGATTCAAGATTGTAGAGCAAATAAGAATCCTAGTTCAACCATGATTTCATTACATGTTGGACACTTTATGTGAAGGTGTTAATTCATGTACAGTAGCAATAGCAATAGCAATAACACTTAGACTTATTTACCACTTCACAGTACTTTACAGCCCTCTCTAAGTGGTTTACAGAATCAGCATATTGCCCCCAACAATCTGAGCCTTCATTTTACTGACGTCGGAAGGATGGAAGGCTGAGTCAACCTTGAGCTGCTCAGAATTGAACTCCTGGAGTGAGCAGTGAGTTAGCCTGCAGTACTGCATTCTAAGCACTGTGCCACCACAGCTCTTATGGTGGCACAGTGCTTATGTATGGACAAGTATGGAATGGCATATTTGTAACTGAGACAACTTAATGTCCAGGCCATGTATGAATTATTCTGTGAGACTCCCTACAGATTTTAATGGGGTACCTGCTGTGACCCTCTAATATTGTGACCTACAACCTCCAGCCATTCTGACTAAGATACTGGGAACTGTGGTTTAATAATAGTGGATTCAGTTTTCCTAGTTTTATTTAAATTACTCTCCAGTAACTCTGCAGAGAGGAGAATTATGTGCCAATATGTATGTGCCTTATCCTCTACTTTATACATATACATAGACAGTGATTCTAACTGTTGACAATCCTTAAATATATTTTACTATCTAGCATGCATGGAACCTCAGTTTTGTATTTTTGTTTTGTTTATGAAGGAGAAACTATAGCAACAAGAAAAAGGTCTTCAAGCCTGAAATAGTTCATATTTGTACATTTAAAATGGTAACTTTCACAGATTCTGGAGATACAGGAGAAAAAGGAAAGCTCTGCCTTTTAAAATCTAGACAATTTTAGAAAGCCATGTTTGCATAATATTTTAATAGAGTAAATTAGCATTCCACTCTGAATGCAAACAAAGTAGAGGTGGAAAATGTGGCAATGGAGAAAACAGAATCTGTATATCATTTTAAATATCCGTTTTAGCTATACGATTCTTTTCACCATGAAAACAAAAAATTCTTATATACCATAGCCATTTCCCTTTCTTGGTTTCTCAAAAGCAGTTTGAAACAGGGGCAGCTGCAACAAAAATTGTTGGCTTCAAAATGGCAGGCATAACTGGATGATCAAAGCCCTGCCTCTTTTTAATATGCACCACACACATGGCATGCATGTATAAAGGGATGTTTTCACCAATATGGCTTCACTCACCCAGTTGCACTTGACAAAGAACCAGTTTCTACTAGTGTTGAAGATAGCAGGCTAGAAACAAGGAAGATTCTAGTCTCACCTTAAGCATGAAAGCCATCTGGGTGACTTTGGGTCAATCACCAGCAGAGTTCTAGTCCCACCTTAGGTATGAAATGCAGCTGGGTGACTTTGGGTCAATAACTAGGAGAGTTCATGTCCCGTAGTTCATAAAATTATCTGCTACAATGTCCTTCCTGTCAATGACTACTTCAGCTTCAACCACAACAATACATGAACACACAATAGATACGAACTTAAAGTAAACCGCTCCAAACTCGATTGCAGAAAATACGACTTCAGCAACAGAGTGGTCAATACCTGGAATGCACTACCTGACTCTGTGGTTTCATCCACAAATCCCCAAAATTTTAACCTTAGACTGTCTACTGTTGACCTCACCCCATTCCCAAGAGGTCTGTAAGGGGCGTGCATAAGCGCACCAGCGTGCCTACCGTCCCTGTCCTAATGTCCCCTTTTATTCGTATTCATTTCATGTATTCAAATCATTCAAATTTTAACCTTAGACTGTCTACTGTTGACCTCACCCCATTCCTAAGAGGTCTGTAAGGGGCGTGCATAAGCGCACCAGCATGCCTACCGTCCCTGTCCTAATGTCCCCTTTTATTCGTATTCATTTCATGTATTCAAATCATGTTTATATTAGATATATTAGATATAATATTATATATTATCTAATATGTGCTTGACAAAATAAATAAATAAATAAAATAATAATAAATGAGTAATTTTGGAACAGTCACCAGGAGATTGTGAGTTCTAGTGCTGCCTTAGGGATGAAAGCCAGCTGGGTGACCTTAAGTAAGTCACAGGATTGTTGTTGTGGGAGGCAGGAGCATTAGGTATGTTTGATGCCTTGAGTTATTATAATAATAAAGATGAATAAAAGATGAATTTAAAAAATAAAATAATTTTGAAGCCAATGCATGTTGTTGTGGATGCTCCTGGTTTGAAATCTTCATGACTGTCTTCTGAAAATTCAGAAAGCTGTGATCAAAGACCAAAAATTATTATATGCCCAAAGCTGCTTCAAGTCCTATAACAACAGGCTTTTCAGGTTGTCTATATAGCAAAGACAAATAAACTAAATACAACATTCAAGTAGCTGGTGCTTTGTAGCCAGGCAGTCGGAAGAAGATGCTCTCCCCATTTTGCTTGGGTCATCAAAAGGGAGCTGCAAAGTTGTCAGGCTAGCATCCCCTTGTGGAACCTCTGGGGCAGTTAAAATTCAGAAGCTGGGATGTGGCAAACGTTCAGACAATGGCAAAATAAACAGCTTCAAATCTCCACAGTGCACTAGCATTTTTATCTGACAACCAACTTCATCCTGGTTCCTCTTGCATTGTACCTGAAATGGAAGTTAATCTCCTGCAAGGCAGAGATGGATAGGATGGGGTCATAAGGATATGGAACTAATCTAGCAGCAGCACAAATGCTTCACATAAATGACCCAAGATTCAAATAACTTTTGGGGATGTTCAATTGTGCCTGAATACCTGAGGTACTTTCCTTCTCTTTGATTGAGTAATCCAAACTAAGAAACTAGAAACCTCTTCCAGGTGTATTTTTCCAGGTATATGTGACCAATTTGACACTGAGGTCTCTATCCTCTTTTCTAGCAATCAAGCTTTATCTATTTATTCATTACATTTATCGAGGCTGCCGGACTTCAAGGAGACTGTGCAGCCTACAAAATATCAAGTATCTAATTAAAACATAGCTAAATCGTGTTAATGATATCCTTTTATTTTCCATTTCTTTGTCTCCTCAAAATGTATCCACATCTATTTTAAGCCTTGCTAGCCCTAGCTTCATACAGAACTTTGTGGTTTAAAAGCTCATCATTTTCCATTACATTGAGACGAAGAATCAATCTACTTTTATGTATCACACTTCTGGAAAAAAAATCCTTTTATCCTGACAAATGCATATATACAAATTTAACTTTTGCTCTCCAACAGTGTGTTTATGGGTTTGTGATTACACAAGTGAATTTTAGCCTTGAAAATATATGTCATAACAATCTTGTTATGTCCGTAAGGAAGAGTGATGAAACTTTTGGTGACTAATAGTCTCACTTAGATAAATTTGATGATGAAAGACACAGAAGCCAGGTAACATTTTCAAGACCCAGGATTTCTCTGACATTTATTTATACTGTAATAAAATGTAAGACTAGGCTGAAATTGACATTTGTGGCCGTATCCTAAAAAATAAATTTATCACATATGCAGAAAGGACAAAATGGTGCAATCTTGTAAGGGAGGCAGGGTTTGTGGATTTTATGTTGTGGGTTTTTAAAGCTGTAAGACACCTACAGTTACCAAATATGATTTGGGTGGCCATACAAATTCCTTTAATAAATAAATAAATCTTGTAAAAAATCATTTTAGAAAATCGATGAAAAAGAATCAAGTCATTAAGAATCAAAGGAAGAGTCATCAGAAAACAGATACTAGGTATAGACACAAGGAATCCTTTATCTCATCAACAGCTACCAGATTTTCAGATCAACAATGTGGGTGAGGAAAGAGGGGTATTGAAGCCCACCCACTCTTGAGGTCTAGACTTGGCAGTTTCCATTCCTGTAAATAGTGCCTGGTTAGCCCAGCTAAGCAGGATTGGATAATTAGGGTGTGCATGTGAACAGGAAGCAATTTCATATTTATTTATTTTTATTTTTTTATTTAATTTTATTTAGTTTGTCGATCATATATTAGATAACAGGTATAAGTATAAATATGGACATGAACAAGGAATGAGTACAAATAAATGGGGACAGTAGGACAGGGACAGTAGGCACGCTGGTGCGCTTATGCACGCCCCCTTTACGGACCTCTTAGGAATGGGGTGAGGTCCACGGTAGACAGTTTAAGGTTGAAGTCGAACTACAATGGAACATACCCATCATAGTTGTTAAATTATGATGGTCATAAATGAGTTACTCACATGACCAACCTAATTTTATGCCTTTTTTGTTTTTGCAGTGGTCAATAAGCAAACTCCAAGTGGCCTCGAGGCGCTGCAAACAGCCATAAATCCGCCCACTTGGTGAGCATCTGCAATGCATTCATGTGACTGCAGGGTGGGTGTTCAGATGTTGGCACTTTGGAACTGGTAAGTATCACCAAGGAGGTCTGTTGTAACTTCAAATGCTCTCTAAGTGACTTGTTGTAAGTCAAGGACTACTTGTAGTTTAATTTGCTGTAGCTTTAAATTTGGCAGGTCTCCATGCATTCAATCAGAACCTTGATTGTCTCAGTGTTCCATTGAAACTGATTTGCACATATTTGTAAGTGTTTCCCCATTGTTAATCAGGGCTGTGTGTTCTGTATGTCCTAGCTGCACCTATCTGGACCCCTTGATAGGGTACAAGGAGGGCTGAAGGAACTGCATACCTCAATGGGCTTCATGAATGGAGCAAGCAGCCATAAGCCAAACCTAGGAATTTTGTATCAGAGATTTCAGAGTTATGGATTTATTTTGGGGTGCATATGTATTAAGCATAGTCAAAGACTTATACGTGTCTTAAAGTTAGTTCCCCTGAAGAATGCTAGGAAATCTAAACTTGGGGTTTTGTTTTTAATACTTTACAAATGCAATTTGTGGACATCCTTTTGAGGTGACTCTGGATCTGGTTAGAGAATTCATGTGGCCCCCAAAAAACTACAACACATGATTCTTTATGTGAAAAATATGGCAGACCTACCATAGATTAAGGATTCACTCATTAGCCAAATATAAGAAATAAAAAAAAATGTGTCTCAATTGAAATACATCAATAATGCAGCTTTCAGGGTCTGAAATTCTAGTCCAGAAGGATTATGGTTAATTTATGAGAGGAAAGTTTATTGCAGACTGATACCGTGTTTCCCCGAAAATAAGACATTTCCCGATAATAAGCCCAACAGGGCTTTTCGGGACATGCGTTGAAATAAGCCACCCCCCGAAAATAAGCCCCCCCCATTACTTTCCGGGGGAAAGGGGGGGCATGCCGGGAGGCGCTCTTTTTGCTGCGGGCACTTTTTTGGCCGGGAGAGCGAGAGCAAGTGAGAGTCGAGGGCACGCACACCCCACGAGACTGCTCGGCTCCTCTGGGCTCTGCCTCTGCCAGCGTTTTCAAACGCGCTCCCGCCTCCGAGGAAGCGAAGGGGAGCCTTGATGCCTGCCTCGCCGCCCCATCGCAAGCAGGAGCGCTTCAAAACGCTGGCAGAGGCAGAGCCCAGAGGAGCCGAGGCAGTCCCGCGGGGTGTGCATGCACCCACCTCCCAGCCAAGAGTGCCCACCGCAAAAAAGCAGCTCCCGGCCGGGAGAGAGCGAG
>QLTV01000193.1:52368-70341 GCA_003457575.1 Thermophis baileyi | reverse complement strand
CCTCTAGGCTCTGCCTCTGGCAGCCTTTTGAAACGCTCCTGCCTGTGATGGGGTGGCTAGGCAGGGATGGAGGCTCCCCTCTCCTCTTCGCAGCGGAGGCGCAGCGACGCAGCGACTCTCGGGCACTCGCTGCTTGTGCCTCTGCGGCTACCGTACTGACGTTGCAGAGCCCTGCAGTCAGCTCCCGGTAGAGAGCGCCGGGCCGCGGCTCTGCCTCCCGGCCACGCCTCCTTCGCTCGCTCGCTCACAGGCTCGGGACGCTCATCCTCCACCTGTCTGAAGGATTATTAGACCTGTCTGACAGCTGTTGTTTTGGACTTAGAAATTCACCCCCATAAGAAACCAGCTGTGGATAAACCGGCCAGGAGACCCCTTGGATGCCGAGCCCAGGTGAAGAAAGCAGAAGCGCCACCTCCCACACCGTCTGGGACTGTCAAGTGCTACCGGTGTGGCCAACATGGGCACTGGGCCTTGGAATGCCAGGCCCCGGCTCCAGTTCCCCGCGCCTGGTCTCCAACCAGAGCCGGGATGAAGAGAACCCCGCGGAAGTCGCTTGAAAGAGGACGATTCACCAAACAGGCTGTGGAAGTTCCTCTCCTTCCCAACGAAGCTGAGGGAACTCCAGCCAGTGAATCCCCTCCAAACCCCGCGGAGGAAAGCAGTGGTGACAACAACCTGATGGTAAGTGCAGCCATCCACCCCTTTGCTATCAAAGCCAAGATAGTAGTCCCAGAAATGGGGGTTCAAGGGGAAGTAGAGGCCATCATAGACACTGGCTGCACGTGATGCCTAATCAGCCTCCCCATAGTTGAGCAGTTAGGCATATGCACGAGACCCCTAGCTCACCCCATCCGCTTTGAGCAAGTTGACAGGACACTAATTGGTGGGGCCCTGGTCACTGAACTTGTCAGACTAGACATGGGTCATCATCGAGAACTCCTCTGTTTTGTAATAGCCCCAAAGATGACCGAATCAGTCATACTAGGACTTGCATGGCTAGATAAGTGGGGCCCCACCATCACTTGGGAGGACAGCTACAGGAAACTAAACATTGGTGTTGGCCGTTACCACCAGTGAAACAGGACCATCACCTAAAAGCCGTAACCCCGAAAGAGACCAGCTGGCCGGAACCTGCAGCCCCAGCCACCGATGGCCTACCTGGCAGCCAGCAAGTGCCAAAAGAATACTGAGACCTATTGGGGGTTTTTAGTGAAGAGGATTGCAACTTCCTCCCCCCTCACCGCCCGACGGATTGCACGATAGAATTTGTACCAGGGGCTAAACTACCCAAACCAAAAATGTACTCCATGACTCCGAAAGAGATGGAGGAATTAAGGAAGTACATAGATGGCAATCTGGCACGGGTCTTCATCCAGCCCGCAAAATGCAAAGTGGCAGCCAACTGTCAAAATGCGAGTTTCAAAAAACTTCCCTGGATTACCTAGGCTACTGGATTTCCAGCAGAGGTGTGGAAATGGACACAGGAAAAGTGAAGGCGGTGCTTGACTGGCAGCCCCCACGCATGCGCAAACAACTTCAAAGTTTCCTGGGATTTGCCAACTTTTACAGGCAATTTATCCCAGCTTTCGTGGAGGTTGCGCTTCCCCTAAAAGAAGTGTTAAAAACAGGGTCTTCTCCAGCAAAGCAAAAGCCAACTCAGCCAATCACGTGGACAATGGACTGTAAAAAAGCCTTTGAGAACTTAAAAGACTTTTCACCCAGGAGCCGATCCTGCAGCACCCAGATCCAGAGCAACAATTCATCATTCAAGCCAATGCTAGTGATGTAGCTGTGGTGGCGGTGCTTCTACAGAGTAACAACAAGGGCCAACTCCTGCCTTGTGCCTATGTGTCCCAAAAACTCACTGACACAGAGAGGAGGTGGGCAATTTGGGAGAAGGAAGCCTACACAATCTGCTGGGCCCTACTCTTGTGGAGACATTTCCTAGAGGGGGGGAAGTGCCCTTTGAAGTGCCTTTTGATCACAAAAACCTGGAAGCCCTAAAGAACCCCAGGAAACTGTCTCCCAAACAAGTGCGCTGGGCACAGTACTTTAGATGCTTCAAATTTGAACTAAAGTACATCCCGGCAGGAAAGAATCTGTTATCCGACGCCTTGTCAAGAAAGCCACAGTTTGACAGCCACCGGGAGGAAGTAATCCACGCCATCATCCCTCTCGCGCAATCGGCAGCACAAGTCACCACCAGAAGCCAAGTCAGGTGGCCACCCAACCCGAGCTCAGGCAAGTTGACAGCTGCGCTAAAGACGGCGCTACCAGCCAACCTCTGGCTCATTGACAACAAGGGTGTCTTAACTATGAGGAATGGACTGGCATGGAAGGGGTCCAAGCTGTATGTCCCCGCAAGCTTGAGACTCGAAGTCCTACAGCGCAGCCACGACTCTAAGCTGGCCGGTCACTTTGGATTCCTGAAAACCATGAACCTCGCTAGAAGGCAATTCTGGTGGCTAAAGATGAAAGCAGAAGTGGAAGACTACGTAAAGAGCTGTGCCACGTGTGCTGCAATGAAGATGAGACCAGGAAAAACCCCTGGACTCCTTCAACAGGTGGCAAGCCCCAGTAGACCTTGGGAAGAAATTGCAATGGACTTCATAGTTGAACTCCCAGAAAGTGTGGGGGGGGAGACACAGTAATCTGGACAGTAATTGACTTATTCTCCAAGCAAGCCCACTTCACTGCTTGCTCCGGGCTGCCTTCTGCAAAGAAATTGGCTAAACTATTCATCAAGCATATCTACTGCCTGCACGGAATACCCCGCAGAATCATCTCAGACCGAGGAGTCCAATGTATGGCTAAATTCTGGAGAGAGTTCCTGAGATCCGTCGGGTCCACACAAGAACTTAGCTCGGCTTTCCATCCGAGTACGAACGGCGTGGTGAAACGAGCGAATGCAATGGTGGAACAATACATAAGATGCTATGTCGATTACCAACAAGAAAACTGGGCGGACCTGCTACCATTTGCGGAGGTGGCTTACAACAATGCCGTGCACAGCAGCACCGGATTAACTCCATTCCAAGTCACCAGTGGCATGGAGTTTGTCCCCATGCCTGAACTGCCCAGAGAACCCCCCCCCCGCCTCCATGTCCTTAGCAGAATGGATGGAGTCTTTGAAAAAAGGGTGGGAGAATACTAAGAAGGTGCTGTCAGACGCCACAGAGGAATATAAAAAGCAAGCAGACAAACACCGCTCCCTTCAACCCCCCTTCCATGTAGGAGATAAGCTTTTCCTATCAACCAAATACATACAGTTGAGGCCTAGCAAGAAATTAGGGCCAAAATTTTTAGGTCCTTTCCCAATAGTGAAGATAATTAACCCAGTGACAGTTCAGCTTAGCCTTCCCTGAATTCTAGGGAAAGTGCATCCTGTAGCCTGCTGAAACCAGCTGTTGGGTCTAGTCTAAGACCTCAAACCCAACCACCTCCTCCTCCTATAGTTGTACAAGGAGAAACTCACTGTAAAGTGAAGAAAATTTTGGATTCTAGGCTGTATAGGGGTCGCTTACAATACTTAGTACATTGGAAAGGGTACCCTTTGTTTGAAGCTATCTGGGTCAAGAGTTGGAATGTGAAGGCAGATAGGCTGATTAAGCAATTCCACGATAAGTACCCGGATAAGCCAAAGGGTCCCCCTGGTGGGGGGAAAGGTGGTTAGGAGCATCGTATTAACCCCCTGATTATTCTCATTACAGGATCAGCTTCTCGTCTGAGGGGAGCAGCCTGTCAGGCCTGGAAGCCATCTTTTACCTTTTTGTATTCAGGCCTGCCACATTTTCTGCTGTGGGAAAATGGGAGGGGGAATTGTATGGAGTAGGTGATATATAGTAGTCTAAAGAACATTCTTTCCAGAAAGTCAAAGTCACTGTGCCTGGCAGCTGTGATGAAGTGACGGGGAGGCATCTTCCATTTTGGATGGTGCCTGATTGGATCGTGTGATGGACATGTGGGTATTGGGCAGGGTCTTGAACTTTCGTTTGGGTGGAGAAAACCCAGAAGCTTTCAGATTCGGGTTTTCACAGATGTGCCAATATGACATCTCTAATAAATTGTAGCTTTGAGGAAATCCAAGCCTCGGAGTTTCTTTTCGTTGGGGTGTTACTTGGAACCCTGACACCACTGTCCTGTCAGTGAAAGTCTAGACAGGTGTTTCTCAAACTTAGGAACTTTAAAACACATTGACTTCAACTCCCCAAATTTCCCAGCTAAAGTCCAAGTTGCCAGATTTGAGAAACACTGTCTGGCCAGCTTCAGCGCTGAGGGGAGTTTAGAACAGGCGACAAAATGGGCCTGTTTTGAAAACAGGTCAACAACTGTCCAGATCACAGTATTCCCCCCACTCTCTGGCAACTCCACACACTAGTCTAGACAGCTTTGAAAACTTGCCAACTCCCCAAGCCCCATCCTGTAATGATGGCTGATTCATTTCTTACCTACTGGTGACAGAAAAGAGGAGGCCAGCAATGACAAAACATTTGACTGACTGCTTTTCATGCCCACTTGAAATCAAGACACCATCATGTAGTGGCATGCCAAAACAGAGACAATAGATGCAAGATTGTGATTGGCAAGATGAAAGCACGGTTTATTTATTTGTTATTTTTTATTTATTAAATATATATGCCACCCATCGCACTATCCAGTGATTCTGGGCAGCTTACAATATGATATGGGATTTATGTGGGTACTGCCAGCTCAAGGATAACTGGGTAGCATTTTAGCCCAGGAGTGGGGAAAGATTCCTACATGGATCCTTCAGCTTTGGTAGAATAATTGGTAAAAGAATGACTACACAAAACTCTGACTCCCTAAGAAAAATGCAGCAGAAAGCTTAATTAGCCATAAAAACTACTTACATGTTTTCTTCTTTGTGTACTGTGCCAAATGCACTTATGCAACTTAATTGAAATTGGCCAGTCTTGATATCCAGTCGAAAAAGCAAAGCAAATATGCTTCAGAATAAAAGAATGAAGTCTGCTTTCTGGTAATACTGCTGCCAGTCATTTCCCCTGTTCTAGTATTCAAAGACATGAAAGAATAGAATAAGCAATTGGACTACATTTATTCTTCATGCCTTAACATAAAAACATTTTCTGTGTTTTGAACGGCCTCCACCGCCCCCAGGATTTCTAAAGAAATCGCTAAAATGGAGGTATGAAAAGAAAGACAACATATTAAGAAGTAACTTACAAGATAACCCAGTGTCCCTGAAACATGTAAAGTAACAAATTTCATGGGCATTGTTGAGCTGTGTGCTTTTCATTTCAATTGTACTTTAATGTTCATTGTTTCCACCTATGTGCTACTACGGTTTGTTTGCAAATGGATAAAAAAGGTAATCATTCTGAGGATTTTTAAAAATAATAAAAGCAGGGGTGAAATTCAAAATTTTTCCCTACCGGTTCTGTGGGCGTGGCTTGGTGGGCGTGGCAGGGGAAGGATACTGCAAAATCCCCATTCCCTCCCCACTCCTGGGGTCAGCCAGAGGTGGTATTTGCCGGTTCTCCGAACTACTCAAAATTTCCGCTACCAGTTCTCCAGAACCTGTCAGAACCTGCTGAATTTCACCCCTGAAAAAAAGGCTGTATTGTTCATATTTTAGCCACCTACCCATCCTCCAAAACATAGGAAGATAATTTGAAACTTTGCTTGAGATCACTTCAGCCTTCATCCCAGATGGATAGTTTTGAAAAGGTTTCCAGGGGCCAATGTTCCAAAGGTTTTTTTTATTCCTGGTGAGCATCCAGGAATCGGTTTTAAAAAGGACAGAGACGTAGTTGTAGGGAAGGGCGTGCAATTGGGATTTGATGTCAGTGGCATTCATCTCAGGATTGGAAGGAAAAGCAACAGATGGAGCACTATCTTTATGAGTCTGGGCTTCAATGTACTGCAGCTGTTTCCTCAGAGCTGTAATAGAGAAGATGACAACCCCATGCATGCTGTTCCACCCATAAAAATCATCATATCTGTTGGATGATGATGTCACTAGTGATAGTCCACATTATATCCCTGCATTATTGCAAAACCCCCCCAAAAAAGGGGGGGAGGCACGAGTTGTCGCAGGTCTTCTGGTCTCCTTTCAAAGAAAATGAAAATAGCAGTAATCATAGTCCAGTGTCTGTCTTCACAAAAGCATAGTGTCATGCCTCAGCATAAAATTTTTATATATACTGTTGTTGCTATCTAGCCCCATCTAGCAAATACCAATTATATTGTTTTGAAGCTGACCCAACCCCTTTACCCATCAGCCTGCACTCTCAAAACAAGTGCATGCTGGGAAGCCAGACTCCATTTTCCTTTAGCATTTGGAAGAGGCAGAAGCACAAAGAAGAATCCATCTTAATCTGTGGCACATATTCATCCAAGGACAAACCCACATCCCACACACAGAGCATCACTGATGAGATTTAGATTACTTGTATTTATTGTTATGTTCAGCAGGAACTCAATACTGCCTATCTTGTATTTGGTTCTCATTGCATGTATTCCTATTTTCCCCAGTTTCACCATATCCTGTTCTTTCAATAAAGCATCCAGATCTCAGCTGCTGTGGCCTAGAGGTGGAGCTCTTGCCTCACAATCAGGAGGTTGTGAGTTCAATCCTAGGTAGAGGCAGATGTAAGGGTCTCCTGCTTGGGCAGGGGGTTGGACAAGGTACCTTCCAACTCTGTTAATCTGTTATCTGTTATCTATGGACACGGTCTATTTTATTGGAGGATAGGTGGGTTTAGCTACATGTTGAGCTGAACATAGACTAACGTGTAGTGAGGACAGAACACATAGTAATAATCAATGAAAGCCTTGCCAGCATCAGATCCATTAAGTCTTCTAGGACCCATGGACATTGGTATTTCCCACCATGCCAGAAGTGGACAGCAGGAGAAGACACCATGGCTACTGTTTGCCAGTCATAACCTGTTCTTCTTTTTTCCATATTTTCTTCAGGGAGCATAGCTAATCCTCGACATACGATCATAATTGAGCCCAACATTTCTGTTGTTGAGCGAGAGAGTTGCTAAGTGAATTTTGCCACATTTTACGACCTTTCTTGCCACAGTCGTTAAGTGAATCATTGCAGTTGTTAAATTAGTAACATGGTTGTTAAGTAAATTTGGTTTCTCCATTGACTCTGCTTGTCAGAAGGTCAGAAAAGGTAATCACATGAGCCCAGGACACTGCAAATGTCATAAATATGAGTCAGTTGCCAAGTGTCTGAATTTTGATCACGTGACCGTGGGGATGCTCAGTGTGAAGAATGGTCATAAGTCACCTTTTTCAGTGCTGTTGTAACTATGAAGGGTCACTAAATGAACTGTTGTAAGTCAGGGACTACCTGTATTTATGCCCTATTACTTCTTTTACTTCTAAAGCATGGGTATCAAACTCGATTTCATTGAGGGCCACATCAGGGTTGTGTTTGACCTTGGGGGGCCAGGGTGGGCATGGCCAGGGTGGGCGTGGTCAGCTCGATGACACTTATGTCGGGGGCACCTGTGGTGGCCTGAGCGCTCTGCCAGTGAAAACGGGTTCCCGAGCTCTGTTTTCGGCTGCGATGGCCTCCTGCAACCCTCTGCCAGTGAAAACGGAGCTTGGGCGGGCCGCATGCACCTCCGTTTTTGCTGGCAGAGGCACTGAGGGCCGGTCCTTCGCTGTTTCCAGGGCAACCCCGTGGGCCAGATCTAAGCACCCCATGGGCCAGATCCAGCCCCTGGGCCTTGAGTTTGACACCCCTGCTCTAAAGGTTGCATCTAAGACATCGGAATTCATTGGTCTGAGTGAGAATTACATACAGTAGTTCTCTAAAGTCCACATTTTTAGGATGTTCGTCTTAATGAACGAAAATAATAGGGATGCACGTACCATCCCTCTTTCAACCATTACATGGAATGCTTGACTGAAGAAGCAGCATTTATTTTACAACAAGCAACCCAATTTTGATACTGCTTGGTCTTGTAGCTGATTGTTTGTTAACTGAACAAGTTAGAAGCAGGAATGTGCCCAAGTTGTACAAATTGCTCTCCAAAGAATTCAGGTCATCATAGGTCTAAACAAATCTGGCCTACTGCTTGGGGTCTGACTTCTTAAAGTGCTGTGCTATACTATTCTGCAGCATCTCTTTTTGGCATGTCATGGCAGTGGCTAAACAAGGGAAGATTTTTATTTATTTTTTGAACCGGCAAGCAAATTGCAGCGATCAGCATTTTTGCACATAATCTGCTAAACGGCCATGTGCTCAACAGAATAAAGACAAGCAACTGAGCACCGTCTGCAGTTCCGTGTACTTTCCTAATGATTATAAATATGTATAAAATCCAAAAATCTTGGAGAAACAAAGATGTTTCTCTGATAACCTGTACACTAAACAAGCTATAATGAGAGAAATCGATCTTCACTTAGGCTTCCTTTTATTAAAGATGTTGTTACAGAAAGTCTAATTCTTTGGAGTACATTAATAAGAGATCCATGCTTATATATATTTTTTAATTTAAAGGCCTTATTTAATATAAATGGTATTTTCTACTATTGAAATGTACACTGGTGAAGAGAAATTCTTTGCAAGGTACCTACTATTTAGCAGATGAGTTGGCACATACACAAAAAATTGCACTGCTGTTACAGATTTTACAAGGTAGCATTCTAATGCTTCCTTAGCCCCATTTCAACTGAACTGCAGTCTCCTGCACTTATTTATCATAGCAGCTGAATATTTTAAAAGTTTAAAAGTTCAAAGGTGCCCTGCTAAGTTTGGTTAGCATGCTTTGAAATGTGTGCCCCTCCACCTTCCAATCTCTTCTGTTTCATAAATATTACTTATTCTTTAGCCTGGACATAGCACTATGCTGAGATCTGATCCTTTCCAGCTCTAGGAAGGTGTAATAAAACTTGCTTACAGTCCCCATATTTACCTTAAGTAGGAAAGTTCTCTGGATTCTCTTCACTTTGAGTCAAATGAGAAAATAATAATTCTACATCCACCAAAGGCAAAATTTATAGTACCATTACCCAGCCAAGTTACTTTGGCATAAGAAATAGAAAAATCCTACCCCAAAAAATATCTTCATGCCTCAGAAAATAAAACTACAGGGATAGCATATTAAATGTCCTTTCTAGACCTCAATGAGTGGAAGCTTGTTAAAGAGAGATCCAACCTGGAACTAAGGAGAAATTTCCTGAGCATGAGAACAATTAATCAGTGGAACGACTTGCCTTGAATTGTGAGTGGGCCATTGCTTGAAGTTTTCAAGAACAGATTGGACAACCATTTGTCTGAAATGATATAAGATCTCTTGCCTTGGGCAGAGGGTTGAAGTGCCCCAAAAGGTTCATTGAACAACATAGGGGCTCTTCTAGACTTGCAACTCCTGCTTGAAGAACAGGTAGTACTTGTAGCCAGGAGGGCCTTCATGTTATGCCCCAGTTGTGTCCTTTCCTGGATCAGGAGGCTCTGTTCACAGTGATTCATGTCCTGGTCACCTCCTGGGTGGACAACTGCAATGCACTGTACATTGGCATGCCCTTGAAGAAGCCTTCTACAATACGCAGAATTTGAAATGTACATTGGTGTAGAGAAATTCTTTGCAGGGTACCTACTATTGAAGCTTCAGTAGGTGTAAAAATCAGGCACTTAGTATGCCCCTAGAATGGCACATTACATTAACTCTGCTCTGCAAGCTGCACTGATTATCAGTTTGTTAATGGATCCAATTCAAGGTGCCATTTTGCCCTATAAGCCCTTCAGAGAATTGGATTAGGTTGTTTGAGGGACCGCCTCTTCCGGATTACATCTGTCCATCCCATCAGATCTGATCGTAGACATATGTTGTGGGTCCTGTAGAGTTAGATCTATTCTAGACGGACCCAGGAGACAGGCCTTTTTTGCTGTGTTAGTGGCCTTATGAAATACCATCCACTCCTGCCTGAGGTGAGATTGGCTCACCTTGTTAACTTTGTTAACTTTTTGTAAGTCCCTCAAAAGTTTGTTATATCATCAAGCCTGGCAGTCCCAAGGGAATGGTGAGTTTTTGAGATGGTCGCACTGTTGTTAATATCTATTGCTCTTTCTTTGCCTTTCAATCATAATTTTAAATATTTTTTGTTTTTTAAATTACTCTTTTATAGTTGTTATTGTATGTCATCCAGAGTCACATTTTGTAAGACGAGCAGCCATATTCATATGATAAATGAATGGATGGCTTTTTAAATTATCACACAGGCATTTTTTTTCCTGAATGAATAAATCTAGTTATAATATTGGTCCTTAAATAGTGTTTTGCAGGAATGTGCATGAAAAGAAAGCAATTAATTACATTTGGCAGGAAGAAGACTTTTGGTTTGGAGGAAACCAGACAAAAGATTAAATATTTTTGAAGGAGAGTAGCTCTTTTCTCATCCTAATGCATAACTAGTAGCTCTGTTATCTGTTTCAAGAATCAGATGATATCACTCCTTTTGCAGATTTACACAAGAAATATCATATATTCCTGAAGTTGCTGTGATAAAAAGAAAGACAATTCTTTAGTGCTACCCATGGACTACTCATCCCTGAGCTGGGAGATGAGAAACAAAGATATATGTATATACATCTGTTTGCTTGCACATATTTTTCAAGACTAATAATTAAAAGAAATATTTTATTAGAAATAGCTCAAGTTTGACCACCTAGGAGAAAATGAATAACCTCCACTTCTGATTGTGTGTGTGTGTGTCTCTACTGAATCTGCTTCCAGTTGAATTTTGGTAAGTGACTTGAACACACCAACCCACTGAAAACTCAAGAAAAAGATAATACAGAACTGTTCAGAAGCTTTAGCTATTTGCCAGTCCGCTTATTGTGTGTGTGTGTGTGTAGATAGATAGATAGATAGATAGATGTGTGTGTGTGTGTATTTGTTTATTAGTTCTTCCCTCAATTATTGTATAGATGGCACTATTGCAGAGAAACACATAGAACATAGAATGAGAGGGTTGGAAGGGACCTCATAGGTCTTCTAGTCCAACCCACCTGCCCAAGTAGGAGACTTTATCCCACCTTGGTCAAATGGTTGTCCCGTCTATTTTTGAAAACCTCCAGTAATGGAGCACCTACAACTTCCAGAAGCAAGCCGTTCCACTGATTAATTGTTCTCACTGTAAAAAAAATATATATATCCTTACTTTATCGAAACATATACAAGGTTTTCGTAGGGGATACTGGTGCATCTACCAATTATTGCCCTATATACAATTCACCAATTCAAAGTGAACAGCCTTCTATGTGAAATAAATGAAACGTTACAAATGTATATGAGAAGGGAGAAGAGAAGGAAGATTACTGAGCTGCAATGAAGGTGACAAACCCTTCATATATCTGCTTAGAGATCAAGATGCCCTATCCTCCTCTGAAAGTGACTATGGCTTTATCGGAGGTGAAACCAGCCAACGCTAGAAAAGCAAAGCCAAATGAGATCGACTCATATTCACAGGGAAGATTCAAACCTATCAAGTAAGATTAGGTGGATGAAAGAGATTCTCCAAAGAATTTGCTTCAACCAGAATCTGAGGTTCTGTCACCTCAGATTGATCTTAAGGAGATGCAGCCTTAAGGAAAGTAAAGGCTGAAAAAGGAACCCAGGTTATAGCTAAAAAACTTTTTTAGGCTTCTAAACCTAGAAGCATCCTTATAAATATATTACTGGACACAGTGTAGCACTGAGACCAGTACTTTAGCCTTGAATATTTCAACCTTGAATAATTTCACAGCTGTTGGCACATAGTTGTTACCATGTTGACATTTTCAAAGGATGCTTTGAGACCTCTTATAAAAAGATCCTTTGCTTGATTGAGCCAGTGAGTAGATGATTGAAAGTGGATGCCTACTGGTAGGTATTTACAGGCTGTGACTTGCTCAATAGGTCTGTCATTAATCTGCCAGATAATCATTATCATTAAGTAATGTATTACCTTACTATTTATACATATTTCTTCATAATCTGCTGCTGGTAAATGCATTATCATATCACTGGATTCATATATTAAAAGATACTTCGTGAAAAATGGACTGGTTTAGAAGCCGTCTAAGAATTTGCAATGCATTTTTTGTTGTTGTTTACCCATTTTCTCTGTATATTTATTATCAATATGGCATTATTGGCACTTCTTCCTTCCTTCTTGCAAAGTTGGGTCAACAACACTCAAGTTTGTTGTTTTGGAAGTGAACTGAGTAATTTTTAACTTTAAAGTTGTCATAAGATTTGATAGAATAGATAACACCTTAGTTGCGGGAAACAAAATTAAGAATCATCTTGATACATTCAGAAGAGAGAATAACAAAATAAAGTTTCATGGCAAATATTTTTGGAAAGAAACTGAAACACACAAGTCTGGAATGGAAAATAATTGGCAGCAGTTAAAATAACTTGCAACAGTTCATCAGAAAAGAATCTCGGAACTGATTAGGAGTATACATTTGGACTGGAAAAAAATGGTAAATAATTTTTTTTAGATATATCAATAGGACTACATTTTCCAAATCAGATGATTATCAAATGCTATCCTATTCTGCACTAATCAGTCTCTGTCTGGTATGATTAGGACCTTCAATAAGCATTTAAAGAAATACACATGTTTAGCCTTGAGAAAATTAGTATAAGCAGGATAAGGTAGGTTTCCTCAATGGTTGTCACATAGAAGAGGCAATTTTTACAAATAACTGAACAGTGTGAAATACAAAATAGTAGTCTTCAATTTCAGAAATGCAATGATCAGTTAAACATCACAATACCTTCCTTAATGGTAATGACAGTTTGACAGTAATCATACCATCAAAGGAACTGAATGAATTCAAAATATACAGTATATTGATATAAAGGTTGGACAGACAGTTTTAGGAATGCTTCAAACTGGATCCCTGCACTCAGCAGGATTAAACTTGACAGAGTCAATGATTCTTCCAGTTCACTTCAATAATTCTGTTAGTTGAAACAAACACAAAATAACCTATTTACTAGTGACATCCAAAGAGCTTTCAGGAAAGTTACAGCGTGCATCCAAATTGAAGAACAATTCAAATGATACAGCACCAAGACACAGAAAATAACTTGGGACCCTAATATTGACCTATATATAGTACTTGTTGTCTCAATCATTTATATGATTCTTAGCAGAAGGGGTAGGCAGTGGTATTATTCATTCCTTCTGTACAAAGGGTTGACAACTTTTTTTTTTTTGGAAGTGAAGGTTATTCATTTATCTACAATGCATATATGACTGCCTATCTAATACATGAGGCTCACAATAATAATCAGTAAAAACAGAATAAATAAAACCAACCCAAACCCATGACCACACCATCTATCTCAACCCCAGCACCACAACATCCCATAAAATCTACAGATTCTTACATTTGCTACATATTTGGCTTTTCAATGATGTTCTTGGACTGTATTTACAGTACTTAATTTAATGGAAACTTATGTTACAGTAATTTTACCTTTATTACACCATTCATTAAGGACAATTGAGGGTTTACACTATTTATTTAACCAGTTTCCATTCTGTCACACAAAATCACAACTTGGAATTCAATTTTAGAAGGACCTTTTGGGCAGCGCTCAAAGCTTGGTAGAGAACAATGACCCAAAGGTGTTTTTTTAGGAGGCAACTGGATTTTCTTGTTTAGAAAAACAAGAAAGTCCAGTTGCGTCCTGAAAAAGCACCTTTGGGACAACCATGAACTGGATGACTGAGAATCGCCATAGACATTTCGCTATGCACTTTGGGATGAACACCCTTCGAATGGTGCGGGAGTATGAATGGATTTCTAGAGAAATTTCAGACTACAGGAACCATTTGCGCTTCAGTTTGAGATGTAGACAACACGGACTCATGCTCAACAGCCTGCACCTGACTTCAACAGTGAAGGGACACAGGGCAGAAAACATCCTGCAACCAAAAGAAGCCTCCACACACATTTGCACTACTCAGGTGACCCTGAGAACAAAGATAATCCTCCAAGTGGTCTCAATGACTCTCTAAAAGAATGCAAATGACCAGTTGTCTGCAAGGAATATAAATCCTTCCTTTCCCCACCACCCAGTCAGAGCTGAAGACATTTCTTGGATGAGAAGTGAAACATCTGCAAAATAAACAAAAAAAAACAAACAAACAAGAAAGTCAAGTTGCTTCCTGAAAAAGCACCTTTGGGACAACCATGACTTGGATGACTGAGAATATCTATAGACAGAGAACCCATGGAAATATACACAAATATGAAGTTTTGTTCATGCAGCTGGCACATGGAACTCCTTGCCCCAAGAAATTACATTACTTTGTTCTCTATTTGCATTCTGCCAGTGACAGAAGCATTTATTTTTATAATGTGCTTTTAGTTCTGTTATGGCTTAATTTATCTCATTTATTTTTAGGTTTTGATTCTGTAGAGTTTGAATTCTTTTTTTTTTGGCTCCCGATGTTGCTTTTAGTCTGGCACTATTTTAATTATGATTTATTTTTATTTCTCTACATGATTTTAGCAGTTTTTAGTTATTTCAGTGGACTGAGTTGGGAGAGGAAAAAATAACTTATGTTTTATTAATACCCATATATATAAAATGATTTATTGTCAAATGTGTATGCACATTAGGAACATATAGCATATGTGATTGGATGAATTCCTGTGGGTTTGATATCAGAGAGACTTGTCATTCCAGTCATTATTCCAAGAACACATTCTCCAAATATGTCTTTCTTTACATGTACTAGGAAACTCAAAAGGAAACCACAAGAAGAAGTACAATGGATCCAGAAGTAGTCTACTGGGTGGTAAGAATGAGGTACCATTATACTCAGATATAAGTAACAAAATGATGTTGGAGAGGAATCCCTAAGAATATTCCCTCTGAACGTTGAAAGAGGATTAATAATTTTTATTAACAGTGGACAGCTGAGCACCAACCAAAGAAGAAACATGGAAGGCTAGGGAGGTGGGATAAGAAGTTTAAGACAGCCCTGCTGGATCTACTTAATGATATTTCAGCTTAGGATTCTGTGTTCCACAATGACAAACCAAAAGCATTCAGAAAGATCATAAACAAGGACAGGAGATCAATAGCCCTCTTTTGCTGTTGCTTTCCAAAACCTGCCATTTAATATATGATGCCTACATTTTGGAAGGTATGATGACTTCATCGCTTTATCCTCCAGAAATTTACCCAGTCTCCTTTTATCAGTGATTGAATTGATGGCTATTGCTTGCTTTAATGGCATTAAATTTGACAGTTTTAATTCTGCGTTGTAAAACTAAGTACTTCTTTTTATTGGCTCTGAATTTTCCTGCATTAGTTTCAATGAATATCCCTGAGTTATCACGATTTGTAGTTAATAACACTTCCTTGGCACCTAACATCTGGAAACATCTCAGAAGTGTGGGGGACATACATTTGGCCGATTCTTGATGTATACAGCAAGCAGATAACATATTGTGTGTGTGTGTGTGTGTGTGTGCGAGAGAGAGAGAGAGAGAGAGAGAGATTCTTTCTATTTGATTATTTATTGTTCATTATTATCCCATATATCTCTATCACGTCATCCCATATTTTTTTTGCTGTCATCATTTGTAGTCTTTCTTCATGGGGGAGTGCTTATCCTTCTAATCAGCATGGTTGCCCATTTTTGCACCTATTTCATCTCAGGGCTGGTGAGGGTGACCAAGGCAAGTTGCCTATTTCCCAGAATCCATTAGAAAAAAGGGCTACAGTGCTGATAGCTACTTGACAAGCCTAGCCTTTGACTCTGGATAGCCCACACTTTGTTTGGAGCACCATGAATTTAAATGGATATTCATATGTTCCATCTTTCCTAAGTCCAAATAATATTCATATTTCATTTTCAAGATTAACCGATTCTCTTAAAATCTCCCTCTATCTCTCTTTGATATACAGTGCTATAATGTGATGCACATTATGCAAGTGCTTTTATCAAGCACACTGTGTTCCTCAATAGCTCACTGCACTGATTATCTTCATAACCTTGGGCACATTTGTCTCCATTTCCAGAAGCAATCTTTGAAAACCCATTCAAAGCCATGTGTGACCTAATAAATCCCCATTGGATAGAGCTTAGCAACACAAGACCATGGGATGATATCTATTTGCCTTTGTACTTGTTACATGTAAGCCACATCAAGTTATTTCTTCAGATATTGGGAAACTAAAAGAATTCCTTTTTATTTTCCATGACATCATTCATCACTTACCTGGTACCTGGGCTGGAGGTAAGAATTCATTCCTTTCAAAAGGAAGAGAGCAAAAAAGATTATTTGTACATGCTCCACTGATTAGAAGATCTGTGTCAACACTAATCATTGCCTTTAGTTCCCAGTGCAATTTAAACTTTTTTTTTAAAAAAAGTAAAATAACAAAAATCGTGCAAGACAACCAAAGCATGTTCTCTCCTCAAAACTACACCATCCATTTTAAAAAAAAGGAAGAATTGCTTAATTCTTCTTTTCCTAGCCATATCATGACAACATAATGTCCTAGTATCCTTTGCTGCTTTTGGCAAGGCTTGAAAACATGAACAAAGTCTAAACATTAGAAAATTGGCATATTTAAAAAGGAGTATGTGACACACTACTGTTATTCTGGACACTGTGATGAATGAAACACTAGTTTCTATCAGAGAAAGGCTGAGGAAACTGGTCTACTGCTGCACCATGTACCATGAGGCCAATTTGGGGGAAACAAATTATAGCAGTGAAGAAAGTTACATCATTCATCTAACTTTGAGGGACAGTAAAGAACACTGTTGTTTTCTAGTATCAGTGGTTCTTTTTGTCTTTGAATTATTGTTTCTCTGGTTTCACTTGGCTTATGACAGAGCCTATTTATGCATCAACATTAGATCATCAACAAATTTCTCTAAATTAATGTGGCCTTTCCCAATCTGGAGCCATCCAGATATTTAGCTCCCACAATTGTTTATCACCACCAAGAAGGAAGAACACTGGGTTGTGCAAAGGGCTTGGCATGGCTTCAAATATCATTGGCTAAGTTCTTGTATCATACAAATCCATATGGTGATTAAAGGTAAAGGTTCCCCTCGCACATATGTGCTAGTCGTTCCCGACTCTAGGGGGCCATGCTCATCTCCGTGATTAGCTTGCTTTTAATTTGGATTGGTGTGAATTCAGTTATTGTGGTTTCTTCAATAAATCATAACTAAGCAATTAAATGGAAACCCAAGCAAGAAGCAGCAGGATTTGCATGTGAGGAACAATGGGTAATTCCTAAACACAGTACTCAGATATTTTTCTCCTGAATTCCTGTAATATGGATTCCAGGATATAACTTCCACGGGATAAAAATAACTGCAAAAGCAATAGAGGTGATAGATAGATGTTGTTAGGACTCTGTCCAAACGGTTGGGCTGGTTAATATAAACAAGCCACAAATCACTGTTTAATGTATATATGTAATATTGCTTTAAATGCATTGGTGCATTCTGACAGGCAGTAACGGCCATAAGAGGGACCTAGAGAACATGGTTAGTGCTCTCTCTCTCGCGCTTTTGCTGATTCATTGCTGAGTGAGTTCGTGTCTGTAAGCTCTGCGTGTAGCTAGCTATCTGTGATAATAGAGAATCTTTGTTTGCTGATAAAGACAAAGGAAGGCTGGTAAGAAGAATGAATTATAAATGCATTGGTGCATTCTGACAGGCAGTAACGGCCATAAGAGGGATCTAGAGAACATGGTTAGTTCTCTCTCTTTTGCTGATTCATTGCTGAGTGACTTCGTGTCTGAACGTAAGCTCTGTGTGTAGCTAGCTATCTGTGATAGTAGAGAATCTTTGTTTGCTGATTAAGACAAAGAAAGGCCGGTAAGAAGACTGCTGTACTTCTGAATACTGACTGATTGAACGTGTATGATTCCGACTGTTATTTGGACTGTGCTATCTCTTTAAGTAAACTACTTTTATACACTT
>QLTV01000193.1:30577-49721 GCA_003457575.1 Thermophis baileyi | reverse complement strand
TGTGTATCTCTAATATGTAAGGAACTTATATATTACAAGCAGTTATGTCAAGATATGGGAATTGTTGTACATGACCCGATCACTGTATATGAGGATAACCAGGCAGCAATTCGTATGGCAACTAATTTGGGTGTAAAAACAAGATCAAAACATACGGATTTAAGGTATCTAAATGTGAGACAATGTGTACAAAGTAAAATGATTAAGTTAGAGTATTGTATGAGTGAAAACAATTTGGCAGATCATTTTAAGAAGGCACAAGGTGCTATTCTTCATAAGAAGAGTTGTGAAAGTTATAATTTAAGGATGTAAGAAGTTATATATTAACCACCCAAAGGGGAGAATGTTAGGACTCTGTCCAAACGGTTGGGTTGGCTAATATAAACAAGCCACAAATCACTGTTTAATGTATATATGTAATATTGCTTTAAATGCATTGGTGCATTCTCACTGGCAGTAACGGCCATAAGAGGGAGCGAGAGAACATGGTTAGTTCTCGCTCTTTTGCTGATTCATTGCTGAGTGACTTCGTGTCTGAACGTAAGCTCTGTGTGTAGCTAGCTATCTGTGATAGTAGAGAATCTTTGTTTGCTGATTAAGACAAAGAAAGGCTGGTAAGAAGACTGCTGTACTTCTGAATACTGACTGATTGAACGTGTATGATTCGGACTGTTAATTGGACTGTGCTATCTCTTTAAGTAAACTACTTTTATACACTTTAACGTATCTGTGTATTGACTGAACCATTACTCATATCTACTGCAACATTACGGTGAACTGTGCAAACCTTCAGGGCCCAGAGGTTACTCTGCACAATTCCTTAACAGATGTGGGTTATAACAATGAGGAGCCCACTTGCATATTGTGGAAGATTTGATTTTTTAAAAAATATTACGTTCACCTTTCTTTATAGAGTTTAATAAAACTTAAGCAATCAAGTTGGTGTGGGGTCCTTGGTGCTCTCTGAGCTTGGTAATTTTCCTGCAGACATTTCATTACTAAACTTGGTAACATCATCAGTGCTAAGTGATTCACTGATGATGTTACCTTGTTTGTAATGAAATGTCTGCAAGAAAACCACCAGGCTCAGAGAGCACCAAGGACCCCACAGTTCAACCCTGTGCTACAACTATTCTCTTCCACTGGAGTCAAGTTGACTCCAAACTTATCTTTAGCAGGGATGAATCTGATTGAGAGCTTCACTTGGAAATAAAAAAAAAAAAACCACCTTGAAGGAGGTCAAGAAAACGTAGCTCCATATTGTTGTTATAAAAACTACATGGACACATTATTAAAGTCAACAAGCTTCTAGATCAGGGGTGTCAAACTCACGTCGTCACGGCAGCATCACGTGACGTATTGGGACTTTTCCCCCCTTCGCTAAACCAGGCGAGGGTGGGGCCAACACGTGATGCATCCTGCCCACGGGCCGCGAGTTTGACACCCCTGTTCTAGATCCACTTTAGAAGTTTTACCTTTAGTACTGAAAGCTGGATATGTCATAATAGTTCAGTTCTTAATCTTCCTGGTTGAATTTATTTAATACATGATTCTCCACCCTTTAATATTTTTGGTTGCCTTATTTTTTTCAATAAAGGAACACCAGATAACTTACAGGGTTATTTATAATGAATGAGGAAGATTAAAAGAAGGTGGTAGGGTTTTTTACAGCATTGGTTTAAATGCAGGTGGTTTTTTTAAATAAAGGATCTACAGTTAAAAGTGAATGCTTTGAGCAAACTCTCTATTTCTACACTTTATAATCCTTATCATGAAACCCAATTAAACTACCCCAGCAGGGGAAATTTATAGGAAGCCATAAAGAAAATGTTACTTAACATTGTATGTTGATTAGGCCACCTCTTCTCCAATTGATTTCCAGATAGCCTTATGTTTAATTCTTTCAGATAAGACAGAACTGTACAAAAATATAGATAATTATCACATGTACTGTATATGCCAAGCAGGAATAACTCTTAAAGAAGGAAGATATGTTTAGGAGCAGATATAATATCTTAGCTCCTGCAGCACAGGAAATATTTTATGACCAACTGCTGTGAATGCAGCTCTTTCAGGGTGTTTGAGTTATAATCTTGCTTTAGGAGATAATCATTTTGCTCTTTCAAATCTGTGTTTGCAAACTAAGCTGGAAAATCTTAAAAGCATACTTAGGAACCCCAGATTCCTGTCTAAAAAGCCATACATTTCTTTCCTTTCTCCGATGTCATGATATAAAATACCTTGTTAAGCATTTTCCATTTTCCTGACTGGCTTACATAATACAAACTTAATCTGAGTGAATTCAAAACAGAATAATAGAGTTGGAAGGGACCTTGGAGGTTTTCTAGTCCAACCTCCTGCTCAAGCAGGAGACCCTATACGATTTCAGATAAATGGTTATCCAGTCTTTTTTTTTTTGAAAGCATTCAGTGATGTAGCACCCACAATTTCTGAAGGCAGGCTGTTCCATTGGTTGATTGCTCTCACCATTAGGAAATTTCTCCTTAGTTCTAAATTGCTTCTTTCCTTGGTTAATTTCTATCCATTGTTTCTCGTCTTGCTTTTTGGTGCTTTGGAAAATAGTTTGACCCCCTTGTCTTTGTAGGAACCCCTCAAATATTGGAATACTGCTATCATGTCTCCCCTAGTCCTTCTTTTCATTCAGTTCAATTCTTGTAACTATTCTTTGTATGTTTTAGCCTTCAGCCCCCTAATCATTCCTGTTGCTCTTCTCTGCACTCTTTCCAGAGTTTCAACATCTTTTTTATATTGTGGTGACCAGAACTGGATGTAGTATTCCAAATGTGGTCTTACTAAGGCTTTGCAAAACAGTATTAGAACTTCACGTGATCTTGATTCTATCCTTCTATTAATGCAGCCTAGGTGTCAGGGTTCCAAATAGCATCCAATCTTAAATCAGAGTCCGAGGCAAAGTATTCCTCAAAATTCCAATTTAGAGCCATGTTGGCACATCTGGGAGAAACCCGAATCTGAAGCTGCAGGGGTTTCTCCACCCAGTTGAAAGTTCAAGCCCTTGTCCCCACACCCTCAAGTTCATCACGTTAACCAATCTTCTTCTGCCAGCGTGGCAGCTACTCCCATCTTCTTCCGTGCAGGTGCAGGACAAAGGATGACCTTGACAATCCAGAAGGAATTTGTTATGGCGACATGCATACATCCCTCATGCAATGACCCCTCCCAAATTCCCATAGCAAAGAATACATTTTTAAAAGCATAAAGTGTGGCAGGCCAAAGACTCCGACTGTAATGGCTTCGGCCTGGCACTAGGATTGCATTAGCTTTTTTGGCTGCTGTCACACATTGTTAGCTCATAAGTATAAGTGATTTAAGTAACATTCAGACAACCACTAAACATTAGTTAAGCACTACATTTTTCTGTACCACTTTGCTGCTATCTAGGGTCATCTGGGTTGTTGAAGGCCAAACAGAGATGGTCTAAGAAAATATTTTAAGAATTTTGTAAATAAGTGATATTGATATTCTATATAAATGTCCAATGGAAGATAGAGCCGAGGTGGCGCAGTGGTTAGAGTGCAGTACTGCAGGCTACTTCAGCTGACTGTTCAGCAGTTCAGCGGTTCAAATCTCACCGGCTCAAGGTTGACTCAGCCTTCCATCCTTCCGAGGTGGGTAAAATGAGGACCCAGATTGTTGGGGGCAATATGCTGACTCTGTGAACCGCTTAGAGAGTGCTGTAAAGCACTGTAAAGCGGTATATAAGTCTAAGTGCTATTGCTAAGTGCTATAAGGCAAAGTAAGATCTACCAGCGGGTATGAAGCATGTGACTCAAGCATTAGATGTGGGTTGTAATGAAAAAAAACCAATATAATTTTTTCTAGTTATACTTTTATTGTACTTTGTTAAGTGGCAGCCTCTAGCTAACCTTATTTATTAGACTTCCATGCCACCCACATTGCTGAGGCAACTAGACGGCTTATAGTTATGCAATTAAAATAACGTATAAAACATTGAAACAATATATAAGAACCATATATTTAAAAATTAAGATAACCTTGGCTAATCTAAAATGTTAAGCAGGGTCAGCCTTGGTCTCTCTATGGATAAGAGACCTTTAGAAAAATATGGGCTTGTGGTATAAACTGGGAGGAAAATATTGAAAGAAGGCAATGGCAAACCATATCTGTAGTTTTAAAAATTGCATAGTTATGTCCTTGTAAGGCAGCAAGAGGTAAACCTGAAACAAAAATTTAATTATATAGGGGGAGAAGGAACTATTGTAAGATATTTTGCAGTAAAAATAGTTGGGATGGCCTTAGGTATTATGCACTTTGATACATAGTATCAAAGAATACTTGGGTATCAGGTACAAAATTGCACAAAGTCATGATTTTCATAGAGATTTCAGACCAAACTTTCTCATGCTTGGCAACTTTAAGGTGAGTGGACTTTAGTTCCCAGAATTCTGCAATCAGGATGACTGGGGAAATTTTGGAGTTGAAGTCCACCCATCTTAAAGTTGCCAAGCATGAGAAACACCGTGTCAATATTACAAGACACTCATGGAAAAATTGTTATGCACATGTGTGGTAATTATCTAGTCCAGACCTCCAAGCCTTTTCTTACTGACAGTTGAGGTTGACAGCTAGAAGAGTAAGATGTTGTCAGATCCATTCAGGGATCATAGATTCCAGGAGGTCAGACAAGGCTTAGAATCAAACAAGAGAAGATTAAAAAGTCAGACTGCTGCAGAAGTTGTAAGATGAAACCCAAATTAACCTAGAAATTGTTTCAGCATATAAATGCTAAGAGGAAGAAGCTTATGTGCTGGAAATTTTTACCTCCACCTAAATACAAGTAGCGTTGATCATAGCTATCTACAGAAACTTGACTATAAACTTGGGGATACTAACTGAGCCAAGGTGGCGCAGTGGTTAGAGTGCAGTACTGCAGGCTACTTCAGCTGACTGCTAGCTGCAGTTCGGCGGTTCAAATCTCACCGGCTCAAGGTTGACTCAGCCTTCCATCCTTCCGAGGTGGGTAAAATGAGGACCCAGATTGTTGGGGGCAATATGCTAACTCTGTGAACCGCTTAGAGAGGGCTGTAAAGCACTATGAAGCGGTATATAAGTCTAAGTGCTATTGCTATTGCTATTGCTACTCTAGAATAGACCATTACTTCCAAGTAGATGACTACTCTTTTATGTGGCTTATCATCAGCGGTGGGTTTCACGTTTTCTTACCACCAGTTCGCCCCGCGCGTGCACACCCGCTCGCTTCACACATGCGTGCATCTTCCGCACATGTGCCCGGCCTTCCACGCATGCGCTTTGCTCGCTCACGCGACTTCCACGCATGCGCCCGGCCTCAAAAATGTACCTAAATAGCATGGCATAGAGCCTGGGCGGGTGGCCGGGTGGCCGGGCCCACCCGCGATTTCCGCTACCAGTTCAGGCAAACCAGTCTGAACCAGCTGAATACCACCTCTGCTTATCATCTTCTATCTTTCTGTTCTTTGGATCTGTATTCATTAATGACAACATGTCCATAGGTAGGATAGAAAAGACCTGAAGGACCATCTTGGTGAAAGATTATCTCAAACAAAATCTATGTGGTTGCTAAAAGTTGAGACCAAGTTGATGGCACATTACTAATCAATCAATGCTAAAGTATTTTTCATGCTAATATATCATCTCTGAAATAGTTCTTTGTTTGATATATAGAACTTTGTGTTCCATATCAGGGAATGTAAATATGCATATATGGCTGCACAGAAGGGATACAGCTCCAGGTCCTGCTGTTACAACGAACAAAAATCTCCCCCCATAATGTTCCCAATTGACAAGCCAGCAGAAAGCAAATATGAAACATTGCAACCCACATGCAGATAAACTGTCAGGCAGGAAGTTTCAAGGACAACTTAGGAAAGGATGCCCTTGTCAGAGGCTTGCCACTGACTGAAAACAACAGCAACAAAATGGCTTTTCATCATGTTGGTTCAATAGAGGATGCAGATCCCTTTTATAAAGATCATTTGTGTTGCCTTCAAACAGCGTGAAATGGTTATATGAGCCAGCCATCTGTTTGCTGGTTGCAAGCAGGTCAGTAAGTACGAGGTGCAGTGATACTTCCGTTTGCAAGCTTGATGACTTAACTACTCTTTGCCAGAACAGCTTTCAAAGTCTGACATCCATCAGTGCTTGAACATATAATTTTCCAAATAGCTGTCTGCCAGCATTCATGACCATAGCTCTCCATTATTTCAGTAGCTGCACATTTTCCTTTCCTGACTACAATAAAATGTGATTCATTTCATTGCAAAGCCTATAACCATGTGTGTGTGGGGGAAAACCCTAATGAAGTAACTGGGAAAATGAAGGACCTGGTGATTATCCTGTATCCTTGAGAACAATGATGGGAAGTAGCCTTCTTTCAACGCATTGATTTCAGAAAATTGAATAAAACATAATAGGCTGGGTTCCTCAACCATGATTTACAAACAACTGTGACAGGTTTTTATCTCATGCTAAACCATGATATCATTTATTTGACTTTGGGTTATGAATAAACTCAGATGCTGTGGCTTGTTTATGCTTATGCCAATGTTGTCTGAGAAGGCGGTGAGAGAGATGTTGGGAGCTAGTATCTCTCAGAATAGGAATGCCAAAAATGTAAAACCCCATAGCACTAAGGGTGCTAACCCCATAGCACTAAGTATGGGAAGCACAAAGCAGGGTTTTCTGTTGGGTGGAAAGGGTGCAGAAAAGACTTAACCACAAGACTTAACCACATGTGTCAGAGGGCAAGTAACTCTTTGTAATGAGTTCTGTCTGTATATTGAAATGATCTCAGCAACATCTGGGTATGTGCATGTATGTGTGTGGGATGGGAAGAAGAGCCAAAATAGCAATAGCAATAGCACTTAGACATATACCACTTTACAGTGCTTTACAACTCTCTCTAAGCGGTTCACAGAGTCAGCATATTGCCCCCAACAATCTGGGTCCTCATTTTACCCACTTCAGAAGGATGGAAGGCTGAGTCAACCTTGAGCCTGGTGAGATTTGAACTGCCAAATTGCAGGCAGCTGGCAGTACTGCACTCTAACCACTGTGCCACTGTGGCTCATGGGTGAGATGGTGGAAGGCAACATTGTAGTCCAAACCATGGATGCTATATCCACTGTAGGAAGCTTCAATCAAATTCAGGTCAGCTAAGAGAGAGGAAGCTTAGAAAGGCCACTGTATGCCAGTCATAATTAAAACAGACCATAGCCAGGAATGATGTGAGAACCACAGTTTTGGTGGTTTTGTCCTGTTGGAGTTTGCATGGACAATAAGACCTGTAAGTACTTATAGGTCTCTCCAGCATCTAATTTTATTATTTTCTATATTCCCCTTCAAGTGGAGATCTGCATATAGAACTATTTTTTCTGAAGTATAACATACTGAGCTATCTTTCCATTAAATCATTTTTAGAGGCAAAAGCACATATGCCGAGTATAGGAGAGTACTTAAAGCTGGGTAGTAACACATAGGGATAAACATTTATTGTCAAAATCACTTCATTAGTTGACCTTGGCTAATCAGAAAAACAAGTACAGGTTCATATGTAGATGGAAGCTGGGAAAGTCCAAGACTATGCAAGAGTCTAAAGAAAAGAAGGACCAGGGGGGACATGATAGCAGTATTCCAGTATTTGAGAGGCTGCCACAAAGAGGAGGGGATCAACTTACTTTCCAAAGCATCAGAGGGCAGGACAAGAAACAATGAATGGAAACTAATCAAGGAAAGAAGCAACCTGAAATTAAGGAGAAAATTCCTAACAGTGAGGATAATTAACCAATGGAACAGCTTGCTGTCAGAAGTTGTGGATGCTTCATCACTGGAAGTTTTTAAGAAGAGACTGGACAGTGACTTGTCTGAAATTGTATAGGGTCTCCTGCTTTAGCAGGGGGTTGGACTAGATGACAGCGGTCACCAACCGGTGGTCCGCGAGAAAATTTTGGTGGTCCACAGCGCACCCGGGTGGAGGAGCTGCTCCGGGATGACCAATGGTCAGTCCTGTGACTAGAGCTCTGGAATATGGGACCGGCCAGGCAGCTCATGGTGGGGCTGGAAATCTCTGCCGTAGAGGGAGGTACGTGCAATGTACAACTTTGCAGGTGGTGCAACATGCAAGAAGTAGCACAGCCTTCGCCGGCTGGAACGAAATAATGGTGCTGTTGCGGCAAGGGGGTGGTGGTGGTGCAGGTGGACCGAAGCAACTGGTGTCGGCAACCTGCAGCTCTTTCTTCCCCCTGCTGTGGCTTCCTGTCGGCTAAACCCACCACGGGCTGGTCCCGCCCCTCACCCTGCCCTCCCCGTCACTCCTTGCCTGGCCTGAGAAGGGAAGGGCGGGGGATGGAGATTCGCTCCATATTCCAGAGCGGGAGCAAAGCTTCATCTCTTGCTGGGTCTCACGGGCGTTTCTTCTGGGCCTTGTTGGTGCTCCGTGCACCTCGGTCTTTTGGGGAGATGCGCGACTTCCTCTCAGCCCTGAGACACTGGCCCAGCCCGGCTGTTTCTCTCCACTGCTGCTGTTGGCGCCTCCATGGCCTGCCCGCTGCTCTTGCAGCGCAGTTAAATTTAGCACACTTCACAATGGGGGAGACGGCGTCCCCTTCTCCTCCTGGAGCCCATTACGATGTGGAGCATTGCCTGCAGCCGGGTCGGGCGAGTGTCTCGGGGCGGAGAGCAGGTCGTGCGTCTCCCCGAACGACCGAGGTGCATCCAGCACCAACAAAGGCACCAACAAAAACAAACATTGTTTTCTGTGGGGAAACAGGTCCAAATGGCTCTTTGAGTGTTTAAGGTTGCAGAAACAGGCGGCCAAGCTAAGTACCTGAAGGACCGCATCCCATCACTGAGAGTCCAGGCACTTCAGCAAGTGGCGCGCTGGATTCATATTAGTGGTCCACGGGATTTAAAATTAGGAATTTAGTGGTCCCTGAGGTCCAAAGGGTTGGTGACCCCTGGACTAGAAGACTTCCAAGGTCCCTTCCAGCTCTATTCTGATTGATTGATTGATTGAAGTAATGTCAAGAAATGTATGTATCCATAAAGTAACTAGAAGTTGAGTTCAATTTGAGATGTTTTTGGATGACACAATTTTGAGTCAGTCTTCACCCAGAAGACTGTTTTCAATCAGTGCAAAATTTTGGAAGGAATTTAATGAAGACCGATAACATTCCTATGATGCAATGATTGTTTATACATATCTAGAAATGGTGCATAGAATGAGAAATTTGCAGGATTAACAACATTTCAGTGGTGTCCTGTTCCCATCACATCTCCTAATTTTTGCCATCATGGGTTTTCTTAAAAAGAACAGAAGCATTACCTCTCCTCACAGCACAATCTAACTAAAGTAATCAGTCTAGCCTAATCAGTCCCCCTGAGGGATGAAAATCCTCATTCAAACCAACCCAGCTCCTATTATAAACACATTACTGTCGTGTTGCATTGGCTCCCTTCCTGAGATCATTAAAAGACAATCATAGTTATCAAAACCTTTGATAGGCTTCAAGGGGTATTATTTCAGGACACCCAAGTTATTAATTTAAAAAAAAAATCTTAAAAGTTGAGACTGTTGACAGGAAGATAGGGAAAATTGGGAAAAAAAAAACCCAATCTGTAACCTTTGTATTTTCTCGTGGTCTCCTACACAAATATTATCTAGTTTTATATAACAGCCAACCCTTCATCTTACTAGACTAAAATGAGAAAAAACATATGTGAGATGAACCCTGTTTTCAATGACTACAGAAATACATCCGTACTTTTTCTTACAGCAGGCAAGTGGTTAATTATACTATTATCTTCTTCCAAGATGTTTTCTGACTTGAACCCTGATGTTTTCTGATGGCCTTCCATAAAGTATTAACAATGTTAATGTGCTTCTCAATTCAAATAAGGTTGGCCATGTGCATAGATCCATCTACTACTAGATAACAGAATAATAGAGTTAGAAGGGACCTTGGAGGTTTCCTGCTCAAACAGGAGACCCTATACCATTCCAGACAAGTGGTTGTCTAATCTCTTCTTTAAAATCACCAATGTTGGAGCACATTTTGGAAGCAAGTCGTTCCACTGATGAATTTTTCTAACTGTCAGGAAATTTCTCCTTATTTCTAGGTTACTTCTCTTCTTGATTAATTCCTTTTTAAATTTTATTTATTTATTTAATATATAAAATGCAAATAAAATAGAAATAAGAAATTAGGGGAAGGAAAAAGAAAGGGGAAAAAGAAAATGTGAGTTACAAGGGGGGAAACAAAGGCGCTGACTTCTGACTCTTTTTAGCACAGTACAAGATAAAAACACTCCAGCCTCAACTTTTTGCTTTTACACATTTGTATATATATCCATTTCTATAATGACAAATCTATCTAATTGACAAAACCAAAGTCAAAATTTCATTTTTTTCCATCACAAGCACAAAGTCCAGAAGTGATATCCAAGTGAAAAATGTACTTAGATATATTCTCCTCTTTGAATAAAATTAGTTCCCATCCATTGCTTATAGTTGTGCATTAAGGTGTTTTGGAGAATAGGTTGAGCCCCTCTTCTTTGGGGCAGTCCCTTAGATATTGGAACAATGCTATCATGTCACTCCTAGTCCTTCTTTTCATTAAACGAGACATACCCAATTCCTGCAATCATTCTTCATATATTTTAGCTTCCAGTCCCCTAATCGTCTTTGTTGCTCTTCTCTTCTCTGTGTTTGTGTACATGATTGGTTAACATAGTTTTTCTGTTGTAAGCTTAGTAAGAAATAGGCTCTGAAACTTTGCAGGGATTTTGAACATATTAGAAACAAAAAATGGATTTTGCCAGCTTCAAGTCCTAGAAAGGGTAAAATACTTATAAGTTATGGCACAACTCCACCGTATGGATTTCAGCTGAATTTCAAGTCTTTCTTCTTTTGCTAAATGCACTTATGGGAAGAAAAAAGGGAAACAGCATACAAAGTTTTCAGTAATACAAATACTATAATAAAATATGATTGCAATTATGTACAAAATGGTGCATAGAGTGGGGTGGGGCCTGGATCTTAAAACACAAATCCAGAGTCTTACTACCCACGAAGCAGTAGAGGAATAGCAGACAATCAGAGTATCAAATTCTAGATTGATATATACTTTGTGGTGCATTATGACTATCCTGCAGGATCCTTATCAGAATCAGGGAATAATTAACTGTGAATGTACAAAGTTACTTTCATAAATAAATTCTTCTTTTTTGCAACAAATTTATTACTGTAATTCCCAAAGAGGGAGCCATGAATACTTTAGTCAATTCACATTCCAAAACAACCTACCTTCACAACTCAGAGATTGTTACCAAGGAATAAAAAGGAAAGAAAGATCTGAAATAACCTTATAAACATCTTTCCTACTGCAAAGGTAGACATTTTCAGAGGATTCAGAGATTTTTATTAGATTATTGATATTCAAACTGAATAGAAAATGGGAAATGAATAAATGAATGAATGAATGAATGAATCAATCTCCATGTCTGGGCAGGAATCTAGAGTTTTTATAGTTTTATAGATTACTTTTCCCAGAATGCTAGGAAAATTGGCAGGAAAGCCAGAAGCAAAATGGATCAATCTGAATACAAAAGCAATGAACGTATCATGGAAAGATTTAAAAATCTGTGCTGAAAATAGATCAGAATCTATAGGTCCTCAACAATCAAAACTGACTGTGGCTCTTAATAATTGATGCGTGTTGATAAATAATCCTACATATTTTATTTCCTTAAATGTACTAGGAAGGTAATTGAATGTGTTGAAGTCATCTAGGAAGTTTGCTAACAATAAAAATAACATTAAGCATGGCACTGGGAGATTCCAAGGTTGGGTTGCACCAACACTTTAAATGTTTCTTAAGGCCACCCCAAATAAAACTGCAGAAGAATGTTCCTATTGGATTATGAATAAAAAATGCATAAGTAACATTGTAGGGAAATCAGGGTATCAGTTTGCTTTACCTTTATATCTTAAGATGTTTCTGTGTGTGCCCAAACCCAGTTTTTTCCACTTACCTTGGAATAAGGTCCTATGAAAAGAAATCACTATAAAAAGAAATGTTTAAAATGTTTTCCTAAACTTTTCATGGTTATTCTCATGTTAAGATAATTTTTTTCCCTGAAAGACACCATTGCTGAGATTTTGTTGAGTATAATATGAAAGTGGCTTGCCATTAATTTATTCTGGAATTCTTCTTCAACTGCACAATCTAATCTAGAGTCATAGATGATCCAGATGGATACTCCCCTCCCACTGCTTAGATTTTAAGATGAGACAAGACCTGTGCTTGCCAATGAATGAGTAAGCTTGTTTTTCTTTGGTTGGGACATTTCTACATTTTACCTTCTTGTTGGATGAAATAGTGGGACAAATGTAGTTCATAAAATTATCTGCCACAATGTCCTACCTGTCAATGACTACTTCAGCTTCAACCACAACAATACACGAGCACACAATAGATACAAACTTAATGTAAACCGCTCCAAACTCGATTGCAGAAAATATGACTTCAGCAACAGAGTGATCAATGCCTGGAATTCTCTACCTGACTCTGTGGTTTCTTCCCCAAACCCAAAAAACTTTAACCTTAGACTGTCTACTGTCGACCTCACCCCATTCCTAAGAGGTCTGTAAGGGGCGTGCATAAGCGCACCAGCGTGCCTACCGTCCCTGTCCTACTGTCCTATTGTCTTCATCTATCTGTATTCACTTTGATTATGTTTATGATTATACCTATACCTGCTATCTTGTACATGTTTGACAAATAAATAAATAAATAAATAAAATAAATCTAGAAGTCTTCTTCCTGATGCAGTAAGAAGAGTGCAGAGTACAGAGAAAATAGGTGGGGAAGTAGAATATAGGTAGTCTGGAACACAATCTAGCAACCAGCCTGAGCCTCAGTTATAATTGGATGGATATATTAAGGATATGCAGTTTAAAATTTGATGTTTTGAATTTCACAGTTCTAGCTTTCTGTGGAAAAAAAAATGGCACCATAGAAGTTTATTTGTGAACTCTTACTCATGTCAACTAAGATGTGTCTCATTTAATATGATTGGACATGTCCGCAACTGGGCAGCAAACTGCAGCGTAAATCTCTCTGGGTTTCTTTTGACTGCAGAAATATTCTGGGAAAGCTGTCTGCTTGTATTGTTTGGTATGAAAGAATGTAGTTATTGCTGCTAAAATTCATAGGGTTTTTATTCACGCCTTTCATTCTCAAGCTCAAGGTGTTTAGCAAAGATATAAACAGAGAGCTTTAAACAAAACCTTTTCTTTTATACGGTCTACATCAGGGGTCAGCAACCTTAAACACTCAAAAAGCCACAAAGGCCCTAACCGGAAGCCCCCCATTCAATTCTGGAGCCAACCGGAAGTCCGGTTTCCCCCACCATAGAGTCTCCTCCTAGCGTGGCGCCCTTTTTCCTCTACCTATCCTAACTGAAAGCCCTATCAATTGTGGAGCTGACTGGCAACAGGGAGCCGCAGCAGAGGGATGAAAGAGCCACATGTGGCTCCAGAGCCACAGGTTTCTGACCCCTGGTATACATCATATCAGATGCATTGCTATTTTTTTGCAAGACGTGTTCAGAAGCTGGAGCTGTAGCTGTAGCTAAAGGGACAACTCTACATGGAAAGCTTTCCCATTTCAAATGAGGTCCCCCATTTCAAATGAGGTCCCCTGACAATTATAGTGACACAAGGATGATGATAAAGATGATTATGATTACAACAAGAACTATCATGTTGTCCCAAAGAATTTATAGTCTAAAATGTGATACAGAGCATGGGAAGGAAGCTGAAACCAGAAGAAAAAAAATCATTAGCCCAGGATAATGTTCATTATAATATAAAATGTGAACTACAGATTTCAGCCAAAGAAAATACATGTATTTGTACATTTTATATGCTAACAGATTTGATGTGAAGCAGACTCTAAAGCTTTGCTTTGGCCTACTGTCTAAATATTCTCCAGATGCCTTCTATTGCGGCTTGTTCCAGATTACCAAAGAATGCAATTCTCATGCTTAAGCCTATATTGATTATTTTTTTGCATATAGTGGGCACATTACTTGCTGAGTGAAAAAGTATCCAGCTGCTTCCATGCATCCAGCCAAGTAATTACCAGACACAAAATAAATGAGTCAAGTAGACCTTTGTTCAGACCAAAATCTGTTCATGAAAACAAATATATACAGCTAGCACTGTCAAGTTTTAGTCTTCTTAAGAGACGTCCCTTCATGGGGAATATTGCAGAAAGCAGAGGAAACAAGATTGTACAAAATGAATTTCAGTGAACAGCCTTACGTTAAGATTGAACAATGTACTTTTCAGTGATATGAAGTCTATTCCTTATTTTAAAATAAAATAAAATAAAATGAAAGATATCTTGAATGATATTTACCTTGACTTAGAAAGATGAGCGCTGCAGGGAAAATCCTTCTCACCAATAGTCTTCTTTACAGCCAACATCTTAAAGACATTCTGAAATTATATTAAAAAGCAAATAAAAGTTTTTGAAATGATAACTTTTCCTCTGGGAAAAAGAGAAGGCAGCTGAAAGGTAAGTAAACATATTGGCGCATTCACACACTACAGTCATTTATTAAACTGTGGTTTTCTGAACAAGCGTAGGGGGCTGATCCACACAAACTGCTCAGCTATAGTGGATGGGTTAAGTCAAAAATAAACCGCATTGTATCTTAGTGCTGTCAGAAAGAAATATCCATCTGGTTCAGTTCCAAGCTGGGAGAAAGACACTGGAAACATGGAGGCTGATTGGAAAGATGGTTTATTGATGAAGTAGAACCACATGTGATTTTGGGCAGCTGACAAAATGGAGTTGAGAGTAGGTGGGTTTTTTTTTATACCTTCTCTGGGTTTTGTATTTGAGCTTCCTGTTCCTGTGCAAGAACATGTATTCTATTGGCTGTTGTCAGACTCCCATGGGGCCATGTAGGAGTTATGTAGGGGTCATAGCTGGCTCTATAGGCAAAGTACAAATCCTAGGTGTTTGTCTGAGCTAAGTTTGGTTGAAGTTTGGGGTGATGCAATGAAAGGGCTTGTGTTCTGAAAGGGTGTTGGGCAATTCCTATTGTGGCTTAATAGCTTTTTCCTGTGTTGGATCTTGGGTGATGGCTGCTTCTAATCCTACCATTCTGCCTTTGTTTCAAAATATCCTGTCTTGAATGGATTACCAAATCTGCATTTCTAAAAACTGCCCCAGTATCTGCTGGGGCTATTAAGAAAGACTGAGTCTGCTTCCTGCCTCTAAAAAAGCATGTTTTTCCATTTCTCCCTTTGGGGAGATATAATACTCTGCCTTTTTTAAATATTCCTCAAAATATTTCATTCTTCTAGGAGGGTGGGTGCTGACTTTCTACAGTGCAATATGCAGAGATGGATTATAAACACTATGAAATAAATAAATGTACATGTACTTTATAACAAAGTTGAGGGTGGGGGAAGAGTTGCCTTCCACTCCCTCCCCCCCTTGGTAGGGCAATTCCTGTTTCATTACAGGATATTTTGGATAGTATGAAAGCTGAGAGTGTGTTAGGATCAGAAATAGGGCATGATTTACACACAAACTTTTATTGGTTTTTATTCTTCTACCTATGCATGCATTGGCAGGCCTTCTGTCTGTGAAATATAAACACAGAATTTCCCAACTGAACAACATCTAGATATTTGGACCAACTTCCAGAATTTTCAGCAATAACTACGGTTATGTTGTTTGGAAATTTTGGGAGTTCAGTTGCTGCATCTGGAATTTACTCAATTTGAGACAGAGGTGGGTTCCTCCCGGTTTGCCCGAACCGGTAGTGACCCGCTGGTGATGTCACGATGATGTCACAGATCCAGTTCGGTCGGTGCTGGTCCGTGGATGCCACCATCTTTTTTTTGAATTTTTTTTCCTTCTGCGCATGCGCAGAAGCCGAGTTTCCAGCACTGCGCATGCGTCACCATCTTGTTTTTGGCTTTTTTTGGGGGGGGGGGGATTTTTAAAAAAATTTTTTGCACTGCGCATGCGCGCACGCGCCCAGGAGGTGCGGCCACGCGGCATGGAGGGAAGCGAACTGGCAGCGAGGTAAGTTAGAACCCACCCCTGATTTGAGAACATAGACCTCTTAGAACAATATATAGTGATTAATAGGTACTCAAGTGGCATTTTGAACTATTTGAAGAGTCTTTTCCAAAGAACTAGGTCTTCCAATTGCAGCATATGTTTTTTGCAAAGATTGTCACTCATGTGTAAGTGTACATTGATATTATAATGAAACTGTGAAAAATACATGTTGTTCCTTTTCTGGGTGGTTTTTACAAGCCCCTGGCTTCTGCACAATATAAGAAAACAAAAATTAGTTGCATTGTGTTTTTGTTTGGATTCTTATTTGAACACAGTGCAGCAATCACATTTATTGATAAGAAAATAAAACTCTACATTAGAAATGCCTTCAACTAGAACAATAAACAGCTTTTGAAATTAAAAACTTTCTTCTCTTACGAAGAACCCCTGCACTGGAGCAATAAACAGCTACTGGAAGAACACATCAACTCCCTTTTATATTGAGAACTTACATAACAGAGCAGTCATCAGCTTCAGAAAATGAAATAATATTGATCAGAAGCCCTTAACTTTATGGTTTCATCTCTGCAACCACTATCAAATTCCACAGCCCACCTTCCTTGTGACCAGCACTCCTATAAACCACATCCTCACAAAGGCTGTTTTCAGATCTTGTCCCACCCTTAATACTCCTTTGAAAATCTCCCTAGATTACTCAAGAGTAATTATTATTGAGAATGCTCTCAAGAAAATGGTTCTAAGACTCAGAGGTCCCCCCCCCCAAGTATGACTATCCCTGCCAAAACAGTTGGTGGATATGCATTCTGCATGTTGCCTTTATACTCATGCCTACTTTGAGAAAAAAGTAGCCACTACACACTCCATTCTCTGTCTTGGGTTTCTTAGCATTTGGTAGGAAATTATTAGAGGTGATCTATATTTATATATGTGTCTTTAAATCAGTATTGACTCCTGGTGACTATCTGGAACCATTCCTGCAGTTTTCAAGTAAAGTTTCAGACATGATTAGCCACCCCTTTCTTCCTAGGATTGATAGAATCTGGCTCAATTAACCCAGCTATCTTTGTGTTTAATGTGGGACTAGAAGTCCCAGTTTTTAGCCTGGTGCTTTAACCACTATACCAAACTGGCTCTCACTTAGAGGAATTTTGCTGGTTTTAAATTGGTATGAAAATGCACAGCTTGTATCATCATATCAATGGTAACATTTATTAATAGTACAAAGATACTAATTCAGGTTCAGAGCTCTTAGTTTGTGGCTGGTATTTGTGAAAGGCAGAAAGACAAATTAGCAATAGCACTTAGACTTATATACCGCTTCATAGTGCTTTACAGCCCTTTCTAAGCGGTTTACAGAGTTAGCATATTGCCCCCAACAATCTGGGTCCTCATTTTACCCACCTCAGAAGGATGGAAGGCTGAGTCAACCTTGAGCCGGTGAGATTTGAACCGCCGAACTGCAGCTAGCAGTCGGCTGAAGTAGCCTGCAGTGCTGCACTCTAACCATTGCGCCACCTCGGCTCTAAATTGATTAGTCCTTTGGCTATATTCCTTTCAGCAACCAGAACTGCAATTAGGGATACCAGGTTTATAGCTGTACTCAAACCTCTCCCAACCTGGCACCCTACTGATATTGTAGAATTGCTTTGCTCAGAATTTCCATATAGTATGGTTTATGGGAACTGCTGGCTTGGAATCTGGGAACTAAAGCTCAGCACATCTGGAGGGCATCTGGCTGAAGAAAGTTACTGTATTATACCATAGCTTTATATACAGGTATTTGCAAGTTATTGGATTGCCATCTGTCAGAAATGATGTAGGGTCTCCTGCTTGGGAGGGGGGTTGGACTAGATAACCTGCAAGGCAGGGGTGAAATTCAGCAGGTTCTGACAGGTTCTGGAGAACTGGTAGCGGAAATTTTGAGTAGTTCGGAGAACCGGCAAATACCACCTCTGGCTGGCCCCAGAGTGGGGTGGGAATGGAGATTTTGCAATATCTTTCCCCCAGGAGTGGGGAGGGAATGGGGATTTTGCAGTATCCTTCCCCTGAAATGGGGTGGGAATAGAGATTTTGCAGTATCCTTCCCCTGCCACGCCCACCAAGCCACGCCCACAGAACCCGTAGGGAAAAATTTTGAATTTCACCCCTGCCACAAGGTCCCTTCCAACTCTGTTATTCTGTTATTCCCAACTGAAGGCTGAGTAGAAACATAAATGTACACTCTGCCAGCATCTTGAGTTTTGAACTCTTTAATTATTCTTATAAAGAAAAACCTTTATCCTCCATAACACTTTACTGCTTTCTTTGTCAAACTACTAATGAGAAAACAATTTTTGATCTGTAATTTACTTCACTTTAAGGCAATGGTTCTCAACCTTCCTAATGCCGCGACCCCGCCCCGCCCCCGCCCCGCGACCCCACCCCTCCCCCTCCCCGCGCACGATGAGGTGACAAAGGGGGCGTGGCACCAAGATGGCGGGCTAGCGCGCGCTTAGGCGACCCCTGTGAAAGGGTCGTTCGACCCCCAAAGGGGTCACGACCAACAGGTTGAGAACCACTGCTTTAAGGGATGGAATAGAGTAGAATAGAGCTAGAGAATAGAGCCCCCTGCTCAAGCAGGAGAACCTATACATTTCAGACAAGTGACTGTATAGTCTCTTCTTAAAAATCTCCAGTGATGGAGCGCCCACGATTTCTGAATGTTATGTTCTAACTGTTTCAACTGTGTTGCATGGTTCCAACCAGGTCCAGCGTTTGAGCGGGAAAAAGCTCAAACGCTATTGGCTGGTCTGTCTGACAGCTCCCTATAAAAGGGCAAGCTGTCAGACTGCTCTTTGCTGGTTGCTTACACAAGAGCTGAAATAAAGAGCTGCTTTGGAAGTCTGTCTCCCGTCATCTCTACCCACTATCTAACAGTGGCGACGAGGGCTTGGGCCAGGAGAACTGTGACTAGCTTCTTCAGCACTTTCAACCAGCCAGGCAGACATCTGCCTGCC